>OX422215.1:242677585-243127569 GCA_949130495.1 Sambucus nigra | reverse complement strand
TTATTTTTATTTTTATTTCAAGTACTATTGTAATATACATCTTATAGTTTGACAAAGGTGATTTGTTAGTTGTTTTATTCGTATCCAATTTAAACCTCACATCCCTTAGCAAGTATAATAATTTTATTTATAAGCGGGCCCCGCATCGCGTGTGGTGATAGTAATCTATGTCTTAAATAACTGGAGTTATCAAATATCTGGATACTAGTGTATGTCTTAAATAACTGGAGTTATCAAATAACATGAATGAACCGGAGCAATGATACTTAACACCAAAATTTAACCACTTAATGATGAAAAACCACTAGTACAATACATTATCCCCAGAACACTTTCAGAAAATAACAAAAAAAGATTCACTATTATACAGAAATTAAAGTCACTATAAATTGAAAAACATATTCATTAACACATAGACCTAATAAACAAGTATCTCATTATATTCAATACTAGGTGTAAACATGTGCGATGCGCGGACGAAGCTATCGGTGGCAGCCGATCTGACCTTTGGGTTAAAAAAGTATTCAGCAACAATTGACTTGAAATTGGGACATCGAAATTTTATAAATTTCATAAAAAAAGGGACTATTATAAGAAAAAATAAAACAATTTGCACAAAAAAGGGAGAAAATCTCATAATTTAAAAATATGTCAATATCAAATCGATCTTCCTATACATGACATATACCAGTAAACAATCAAACCTGCAAAAAATATTCGCTACTTAAATATATACATATGTGATATATACAAAGATATATGCTTAGAACGTAAAATCCACATTAAACATATATATGTTCATTGATTATTATTCTCCAATCTAAGAAGTGTGAAGTAAAAGATTACAATTGAAAGAAAAATAAATATACATAAAAATAAAAATCAGATTTATGAAAAAAAATAAATGGTTATTTTTTCTTTCTAAGTACAGTTTTTATTTACATGATTTAAAATATTAGCCCAAAAACTTTTTTTTTACTCTTTTTTCATAAAAAAAATTATTTTTTTCTAAATAAGAACGACTTTTCTAAAACTCCAAATAACAATTATTTTTTAGCAACTTATTTTTCTAAAACTGTAAATAAAAATGGTTTTCCTAAAACAGTAAATAAAAATAATTTTTTTTGTAACTTATTTTAGTAAAAATCATAAAAACTGTAAACAAAATGTATTTTTTTACTAACCCTTTTTTACTTGATTTAAAGTCTTTTTTTCTAAAAACATTTTTTTTAAAAACTAAAAGAAGTTCTTTGGTGTATTTCAGAATTTTGTAATGATATTTTTGTAATTATTTTTTTTTCATATTATTTACATATTTAACATAGGTTTTTTGAATGTATTTCGAAAAATCATTGTCAATACACCAAACAATAAAACCACAATATTTTTTTGGCAAAAGGATTGTCTATTTGGTTTTGGCACTATTTTGTTCAGAACCAAAATACACAAACACCAAAAAGGTATTAAGAAAAGAAACTAATCAAACCATATAAAAATTCACCAAAATATTTTTAAAAAGATATCCTAGATTTTGAAATAAAAAAAATAAATAAATTACCTTTTAGAGACGATTCTTAAATTTGGACTTATGACGACTCCCTATAATTCACCTCCCAACTCAAAACAGTCAGATCTCATATGAATGTGGCTCCAACCTATTAACATTAAATAGCATTTCTTAGTGGCTACCAAAAGCTCATTTTTATTAACAAAACAAAACTCATTTCATACCATTTGTTCAAAATTTCATCCCATATGAATGTGGTTCCGACCTGTTATCATCAGACAATATTTTTTAGTCACTATCAAAAGCTCAATTTACACTACACCAAAATGACAAAATTATCACCTTTCAGCCGGCCACCCTTGTCACGATCATTGACCGTGACACAAATCTCGCGTTTTGTGTCACGGTCATTGACCTTGACACGACTGTGACAAATAATTGACACGGTCACTGACCGTGACAAGGCCGTGACAAATGTATTTGTCACGGTCGTGTCACGGTCAATGACCTTGATACGACCGTGACAACTTCTGCAGCAAAAACAAGCCCTAGTCTTCTTTTTTCCCACCGTTTTTTGGTTTTCCCTCTCTCTCTCTCGCTCTCTAAGCGATTTCTGCTCTCTCGCTCTCTAAGGTACGTTTTTTTCCTCTCTTTCTCTTTCATTTCTATATGTGTGTTTATGTGTGTATATGTATGTGTGTATATATGTGTGTATATGTGTGTGTGTGTGTGTATATATATGTGTGTGGTGGGGGAGGGGGGAAGGGGGTAGTGGGGGTGGGGTGGTACAGGTGGGGTGGTGGGGGTGGGGGGAGGGGGTGGGGTGGGGTGGTGCAGGTGTGGTGGGGGTGGGGTGGTGTGAGGGGAGTGGGGGAGGGGGTGGGGTGGTGTGTGTGTGTGTGTGGGTAAGTGTGTGTGTGTGTGTGTGTGGCGGGGGGAGGGGGGCAAGGGGTGTAGTGGTGGTGGTGGGGGTGTGGTGGGAGGAGGGAGGGGGGTTTAACAATTGTATATCTTTAATTAATAAATTGTATATCTTTAATTGTAATTTTAATTGTATAGTTTTAGATGAAAGTAAATTAATAATTAGTGCGAATTTCATATGAAAGTAGGATTGCCCCTCATTGTAAATTAGTAAATTAATAATTGTATACTTTAATTGTTAGTTTAAAACATCAAATGAATTAATTGAGTAGATGAATTAGAAGGAGTACAGATTAGACATTTGTTGTTGAAATTACTGTTGGATTATTTTGTTTAGTAAATGTTGGGTTGGTTAGTTTTAAAAGTGGCATGACCACTGGATTATTGTCTATATGAGGGTGGAAGTTTTCAACTTTTTTTAAAAATTACTTTGTATATCGAACAATATATACAAAGTATATATATGTGTGTGGTGGTGTGTGGTGGAGGAGGGGGGCAGGGGGTGGGGTGGGGGGAGGGGAGTGGGGTGTTTGGGGGGGGTGGGGGTTAACAATTGTATTGCTTTAATTAATAAAGTGTATAGCTTTAATTGTAATTTTAATTGTATAGTTTTAGATGAAAGTAAATTAATAATTAGTGCCAATTTCATAAGAAAGTAGGATTACCCCTCATTGTAAATTAGTAAATTAATAATTGTATACTTTAATTGTTAGTTTAAAACATCAAATGAATTAATTGAGTAGATGAATTAGAAGGAGTACGGGTTAGACATTTGTTGTTGAAATTGCGGTTGCATTATTTTGTTTAGTAAATGTTGGGTTGGTTAGTTTTAAAAGTGGCATGACCACTGGATTATTGTCCATATGGGGGTGGGATTTTTCAACTTTTTTTGAAAATTACTTCGTATATCGAACAATATATACAAAGTATATATATGTGTGTGGTGGTGTGTGGTGGGGGAGGGGGGGGGGGGGGGTTAATAATTGTATAGCTTTAATTAATAAATTGTATAGCTCTAATTGTAATTTTAATTGTATAGTTTTAGTTGAAAGTAAATTAATAATTAGTGCCAATTTCATATGAATGCAGGATTGCTCCCCATTGTAAATTAGTAAATTATTTAATTAATAATTGTATACTTTAATTGTTAGTTTAAAACTTCAAATGAATTAATTGAGTAGATGAATTAGAAGGAGTACGGGTTAGACATCTGTTGTTGAAATTGCTGTTGGGTTATTTTGTTTAGTAAATGTTGGGTTGGTTAGTTTTAAAAGTGGCATGACCACTGTATTATTGTCCATATGGGGGTGGGATTTTTCAACTTTTTTTGAAAATCACTTTGTATATCCAACAATATATACAAAGTATATATATGTGTGTGGTGGGGGAGGGGGGCAGGGGGTGTTGTGGGGGGTGGGTGGGGGTGGGGGTGCGGGTGGGGGGGTTTGTGTAATAATAATTTCATGCTTTACATCTATTCCGGCATATATAATGTATAAAATAATAATTCCATGCTTTACATCTATTCCACGTTAAATGTTTTCAACTAATTTAGACATATTTATGTGTGTATATGTGTATGTATGTGTGTGTATATATGTGTGTGGTGGTGTGTGGTGGGGGTGTGTGTCTATGTGTACTAATAACATTTTTTTTATCAGTACTAATAACATTTTTTTACAGCAAATGTCTCCTTCAGATATTAAGGCGAAGATGATGATGCTGTTTATGATGATGTCATCTGGGCTCGGTGGTAGCGGAGGCGACGAGGGCTCCTCCGCCCCCAGGCTCCCCAAATATGGAAAATTTGGGATTACCATCGAGAACAAATCGGAGCTATTAGCGAGATCCCTCGAGCTACTAAAGACGGTCATCGTCTCGGGATTTATGAGTTGGAAGGAGGTGCCATATGAGCTCAAGTTAGCTGTTTGGGAGGCACTACAGGTAATATATTTATATTTCAATTTCAATTTCAATTTCAATTTCAATTTCAATTTCAATTTCAATTTCAATTTCAATTTCAATTTCAATTTCATTTTATATTTATATTTATATTTATTCGCAACTAACATTGAATTTGTTGGATAGGATAATTCAACTTGGATCCAAAGCTACGCGATTCTGTCTTGGAGCAGTTGAGGGAGTAACACAAGACGTGGAAGAAAAATATGCGGACACGGTACTTTGAAAAAATACGAGAGTCCATTATACAATAGCGTGGATCTGTCCCGCCCAAGGAGCCGATCTCATTGGCACAATGGCAAAAGTTCATTAATAATGGGATCGAGGATCGACAATTGACATCTCGCCAATCGGGGAGGGAAAATCGGGCAAAAATGACGGACGTGCACTACTCCGGCCGGACCTCTTACGCCGAGGTGGAGCATAGGATGAAGGTAAGATTTAATTTTTCTATAACTACAAAAATATATTATTCTTCATTATTTTACTTTGTGGGGCCGATACTAATTTTACTTTATTTTATTTCAGGGGGTAGGTAGTGGGCCAGGGGGTAAGCCACATAGGCTCAATACTTATGTGGCTCTCCAGACGAAGAAGGGGGAGGACAAGGAGGTGTCCCCTAGCGTCGCGGCCACAATTGTAAGTAATCTGACAGTTTAATTTTTGTTAATTACGTTATAATTTTTTAGTTTATTTATTTTACTAATCATGTGATTTTTGTCATTTCAGGCAAAGCTTAAGGAAGTGCATGAGTTGCAGTTTGATGCTGACAACGCGTCTTTGTCTAGAGACGCACTCAGCCAAGTGCTTGGCTCTGATCGTAAGGGGAGGACAAGGGGGGTGAGCTCGCAGGTGGCCAAATCTAGGATCATCGGATTGGAGACGAGCAACACCGGGTTGGCTCGAATGGTTGATTCACATGACGTGAAGCTGTCCCGCTTGGAGGCGACGGTCCAAGATATGTCCGCATTCATGAAGCGTACGTTGGGCGGAGACCGTAAGGTGAAGGGAAAAGGGATGGAGAAAGCGGTGGAGGAGGAGTAGGTGCGGGAGAACGAGACGCAGGAGGACGAGGCGCAGGGGAACGAGGATGTGGACCTCGCTGCTTCTTCACCGTCACGTGCGTATTTCGATGATCCACTTCCTTATTTGGCTCCCTTCCCCAGACCATTATCGACAATTGGTTGGCCAAGCGTGTTCATATTGGATGCATTTGATGGCCGACGGATAGGGCGGGGGTTGAGGGACCCGAATATCGTCGAGGGTGGAATAGTTCATGGACGTGCGCTTCAAGCGATCGAGTCCAAAGTGCTCGTCACGCATGTGATACCAGGGAAGGAGAACTCCCTATTGTGGTTGCGCGAACATTGCGGCACACTGTATATTAGTGGTTGTGTC
This sequence comes from Sambucus nigra, assembly GCA_949130495.1. Classification (NCBI taxonomy): domain Eukaryota; kingdom Viridiplantae; phylum Streptophyta; class Magnoliopsida; order Dipsacales; family Adoxaceae; genus Sambucus; species Sambucus nigra. The sequence continues at coordinate 243,121,781 of OX422215.1, read as the reverse complement.
AATTCGTATATCGTGTGGCCAACTCACCTCCTCACATTTACCCAAGACATGTAGTAACATTATTTTTAAGTTTTTCCATTTTAATTTTATTTGGATTATATCGTTATGTATATTATTTCTATTTTGAATATTTGGATTATATCGTCATGAATATATATTTGTACTATCTTTAGTTTATTTGGATATATGATGTTTGAATAGGTACAACCAACGTTGCTATAACAGGTACAAATATACTGCTGGGTAGTGACAGTGGCCATACTGCCCCGCAGATTTTTTTTTAATTCTGCCCTGAATTATCACGGTCATTGATCGTGATAAGTCCTTGACAAAGCTTGTCACGGACTTGTCATGGTCAATGACCGTGATAATTTTTTTAAATATTGTCACGGGTTTGTCACGGTTAATAACCGTGACTAAACTTGTCACGGTCCATGACCTTGACACGACCGTGACAATTCTAACGGACTTGTCAAGGTCAATGACCGTGACACGTCCGTGACAAAAAAAATTGTCTCACCCCGAATTATCACGGTCATTGACCTTGACAAGTCCAACTTGTCAAGGTCAATGACCGTGACAATAGTGCAGATTTGGTGTAGTGTTAATTAACAAAACAAAAATCATTTCATACCATTTGTTCAAAATTTCAAGTACCTCAGGTGCAAATTGACATTCAATTATCAAACCAAGAATGCCTATTCGGTGTGCCACACATACACAATGTCCTAAGTGGGAGTGTTGTGCGTATGTCTATATGGAACGTAAAACTTAAGGTGTGTACGTTTTAGCCACAAAAACTTAAATATAAAACACATAGAAGCGTATTGAAATAAGAATGAAAATACCAAACCTTATTTTTGCCAGCATTGGTTTGGGTAATATTTCCATTAACAGCCTCTAGACTTCTGCTTGAGGTCGACCTTGAGATCAACCACAATGCTCTTTCTCTCCAAATCCCAAATCTTGATACTCGATTCAGTAGCGGTGCAAAGCCAGTACCTTCTAGGGATAAAGCACAAAGCATGAATAATAGAATTAGCATCCAACGAATACAACCTCTTACCCTCAGTCAAATCCCATAACAAAATAACCCCATCCTTCCTTCCACTGCCGCACAGCGAACCATCGGGTAAAACCGTCACAGTGTTCACATAGCCACCGTGACCAACCAAAGTAGACCTAAGTTTACAGTTGGTGAGATTCCAGATCTTCACAGTCCTGTCCCACAAGGAAGAAATAATAGTGGGCTGAAGAGTATTGGGGATGAAATGAACATAGAATGAGCGTCGTCGTCTTGGATAGTGTATTTGCATTCACCCAGAGTGTTAAGAGCTTGATTGAATGATCACGGGAGGCAAAAATGAACTGATGGTTGTCGATAGAGAAGGCGACGGGGAGGGCATCTTTGGTGTGGCCGACGAAGCAGCGGGCTGGCCGTCGGAGGAGAGGACGGCGTCTTGGACGAAGTGGGAGTAGGAGGAACACCAACGGGGGCTCATTGTAGTAACTCATGTTTTTATTCACTCTTTGATTCAAACGTATTTGAAGGGGTGGAAGAGACACAAATGGGGTTAGGAGACTCGGTGGGTTATAAATTTGTTCCACTCTTTCTCATTTTTATTATATTGTATTCCCTCATTCAATTGAGCCATCACCAAATCTTACCCAATAACGTTTGGGAAAGGGAAAAGACGAAAGAAACTTGGAAAAGGAAGAGATAAGTGAATGAATGGTCACCTAAGTCAGTATTAAGATGAACAAATGGCACCTGACGTGAATGTATATTTTCAATAGAACGCAGCTTACGTGGATAGCCCATATGATTAGATCTCTTAAATGCTTGTAAAGCATTTTAGAATATTATAAAGATTAGGTGTAATAATCGGATTTTACTCATGATCCATATCCACTTAAATGGATCGGATTCGGATTCGGATTCTGATAAAATCCGATCCATTGTAGGCCTACTTGGGGGTGTAATACAGCAGGAGGAGAGAGATATAACTTATGTATCTCAAAATTTTAAGCCCCATGAAAAGAATTACCCCGCTCATGACCTTGAGTTAGTAGTGGTCATTTTCGTATTGAGGATATGGAGGCATTATCTTCCGGGGAGAAATTTACTTTGTTCACGGATCACAAGTCACTTAAGTATCAATTCACATAGAAAGATCTGAATATGAGGCAGAGGTGATGGCTAGAATTCTTTAAGGACTACCAGTTTGATATTCAGTATCATCCTGGTAAGGCTAACGTAGTGGCAGACGCGTTGAGCCGACGACCTACAAGGAGACATCGGAGGTGTGGAAGGTGAAGTGGAGTGAACTTTGGCACGACGATGTGGTTGCCAGAGCTTGCATGACAGTTTTATCTATAACTTCTGAGATTGTGATGTAGGTAGTGAAGGCACGGTAAGATGATCAGTTCTATCAGGATAAGCTATATTAGACGAAGGCGCAGAGTTTTACTCGGTCATCTCGGAGGGATGACTACGGTTTAATAGGAGACTATTAATACCGGAAGATGATGATTTGAGACATGCAATTTTGACACAATCTCATGGTTCGAGGTTTGCAGTACATCCCGACGGGGATAAGATGCACCAAGATATGAGGATACAATACTAGTGGTCGAGTATGAAGCGATACATAGAAGAGTTTGTCTCAAAGTGCATTACTTGTCATCTTAGGAAAGTTTGAAGCATCTTATACCTTTGACTTCCTTAAGTCTATACTATATAAGTGTTCATCTAATTTGAAAATAGTGACAAAATTGGTTGTCTAACCTAGAATCCAAAGAACCTCAGAATTATTCTCTCTAATCCTCTTCAATGATCCAAGAAGGTATAAATTGAATCACACTACACACATTAGAAGTGCATACATGTGTATATTTTGCTTAAAATTGATTGTGTGTTAAATTCCCCTTAAAATATTGTTTTAATAATTTTTTGGGAATTTTTAAACATTTTTAAAATAATGTTTTCATTAATAAAAGTGTGATTATAAACTTTGTGGGGTTAATATGCTATTTTGAAAAATTCATTTTTCATTAGAATGTTTGATTGGGTAGAATATCAAAGCACTAGAGACTTCAGGGTGCTGCCTGTAATTATTTTTGACGCGCGTTTGCAAGCCAATTATATGCCAACACTTGTCACGTTCCTGATGTATCATTTTGTGTTTGTTTTGTGAGAGGGTTGCCTGGTGGTTTGCTGATCGTTAGATCAAACCTTATCGATGGCCTGCATGTGTTTTAAACCTATCCATGTGCTATCACTGTGGACCAATCAACTTCGACTTAACCACTGCTTTATTATAACCCTTAGATCAAGTCAACATTAGGAAGACCTAATCTCATCCCTCGATTGCCTTCGACAATCCAGAACCTTCCTCCACTCCTATATAAGCCCTCTAATTCTCAACCTTTCAAGACTTTTGGCAGTCGTCATTTTTGAGAGAAAAAAAATAGAGAGAAGAGAGAAGTGAGAGAGAAGAGAGAAAAGAAAAGAGAAAAGAGAGAGAAAGGGAAACTGTGTTAACCAAACCCTAACCCTAACCTTAAACACTTCAAATCTGATTCAAACCTTCGTATATTAAAAACCCCAAACACAACCTTGAGTGTTTGAGAGAGAGTGGTGTTACTGGTTTGTTCATATTGAAGCTGTAACCTCTTGATCTGTGATCTTATTACCAACTTAAACATTCGTGTGAAGATCTGTATTTCTTCTTCATAGAAATTGTAGATCTACACTTTGCATGTTATATTTCACTAGATCTGCATGTTTCTTTCTCGATTTAAGAAAATCTTTACTGATTTAGTTTTGTAAATATTTTATGGTTTCTATTCTTATGAAACTTAACCTTGACCTAGTTGGATTCTCACTTGGAGATTTTCGATCTCAAAAATATTTTAAAACTGAGATTGATTAAGATCTTGACCGATTTAGAAGCAAGATATCCGTGGAATCTGGGATATATTTAAAGGTCAAAAAGGTTTCAAGTTCTGTAAGAAATAAAGAAAAGAAAATCACAGCATATAGTCTTTATATGTAATTTTCTAGGACTGTCTGTAAAAACTAAGTGTGTCTGAATTCATGCATGTTGATAAGAATCACATCACAAACACTTAACAGACTACCACACTGGAAGTGTTGTGAATAAGATCAAAGATTATTGAGTCGACACAAGGAAGATAAAGCAAAAGGAAGTTATCAAACTGGAAGAACATCATCAAAAATCAGATCTATGAGAAGTTAGAAGGACACCAAGTGGGGTATATTCCTAAACTTAGAATAGGTTGATTTATGTGCATGTATGTTGTATTGTTTGTAACTGTTATTTGTTGTTAGTGGATTTTTACTTTCGTGACATAGAAGTCACCGTGGATGTTTCCTCTATTGGGAGAGGTTTTACCACGTTAAAAACTGTGTGTTCTGATTATCTTCATCTACTCATCTCATTCTATAGTGTGCTGAATTTTTTGAAACTGTCTTAGTTTTAAAATTGATTACAAAGTCTTGATTATTCTCGTACATAAGTTTTTTTAAACACATCTTGTTGTTTATAAGTTTTACTTTCAAAAGAAAAGGGTTTCTTCAACAAACATCTCGGAGTTGCTTATACAGTTTAATCTTGTATTAAACGGCATTTGCAACGTTTTTCAATTGGTATCAGAGCCCTGTAAACTTTTATTTCAAAAAGATCTTGTGTTTCTGAAATCGTTTTCTGAAAAACTTAACTATGGACGAGAATAATGAAAGGTTTGGTATTCTGTCCAGACCTGCTCTCTTTGATGGAAACAACTTTGCTTACTGGAAAGTGAGAATGGTTGCCTTCATCCAAGGGACTTTAGGAGATGATGTCTGGGACATTATTGAAAACAGATATACTTATCCTACTAAACCAGCCACTGAAGGAAGTGATGAGAGGGTAAAGAAAATCTTAAGTGAGTTTACCCAAGAAAAGAAAATAATTTCTCGCAATAACAATAAAGGAAAGAATGCCATCTTTATATCTATTAATGAGTATGAGTTTAAGAGAATCTCATCTTGTGCCACTTCTAAGGAAGCTTGGGACACATTAATCACTGCCCATGAAGGAGACTCAAGAGTTAAAGCTGCTAAAACTCAAATGCTTACCCAGCAGTACAACTATTTGATTATGTCTGACTCTGAGTCTTTTGATGACTTTTACATGAACTTAACTGATATAGTTACTAAGTTGAATGCTAATGGTATTACATATGATAGGAATGAGATTGTTTCTAAAATTCTAAGATCATTACCACAAAAGTTTGACAGTAAGAGGTATGCTATTGAGGAAATGAGTGATCAAAACCTTACCCCTGAGTTACTCAGTAGCAAACTTAGGACTGTGGAAATGGAATTAGACTTTAAGAAACAATTAAATCAGTCTCAAAGAAAACAACCCAACTCTAACTTGTGTTTTTTCTCTAAAATATCTAAGCATGAGACTAATCTGACCAACTGTGACTCTGATGAGGAGTGTGATATAGACAAACTAGATAATCAGATTGCCTTAATGTCTAAACAATTTAAGAAAATTGTTAAATTTAGAAACAAACAGGCATCTAAACAAGGCAAGCCTAGTTATCCTACTCTGTCTAATCCCAAACCTCATGAGAGAGGTCTTGACAAACATCCTAAGGACAACAACTTCAGATCTAACAGAGACCTTAAAAAGATTGAATGCTTTAGATGTGGGAAACTAGGTCACATTGCTCACGATTGCAGAGTTAATCTGAATAAAACCAACACACACAATAAAGCCAATGTCTGTAAAACTTGGGATGATTCAAGTGACTCTGATGAAGAGGAACTTGAGTCATCAAATGTACTTGACCCTTGCATGTCCTTTTATGCTAAGATCATTTACAATGATGATATGCCTGTGTGTGATAATGATGCTCCTACTCCTGCTTGTGTGAATACTGCTTTGACTGGCCTAGATGCTTTATTATCTGAAAATGTTGCTAGCTCTAGTTCCATGTGTGTGAGTCAAAGTGATCTCGATAACGACGATGTAAACGGGTGCGTGAGTACTAAAGCTGAATCGTTAAGGGTCACTACACACACTTCACTTAGCGACTCAGACACAGATGACCTCCCAGATATTCATACTTTGTATACTAAAACTCTCAAAAAAGGCACTAGACTGGAGAAGACTGTTAGAGACCTGACTAAGAAATTAGATGATCTAAGTCTTATTGTGAAGCTGAATGCCGAAGAGTACACTAACCAGTGTTTGTCTCATCAATCTGAAATTGAAACTTTTGATCAAAAAATAAAAGAGTTGGCCAAAACTAATGAAACCCTGGAAATGAAATACAAGGGAACATTATTAGAACTGGAGGAAGCAAAAACAAAGACAGCTACTGTTTTAAAAAAAAATTCTAAGTTTGAAAACAATTCAAATTGTTTCACTGACTTTGTTGTTGACTCCAAGACCAATTCTGATGATAGAACCGGTATTGGATTTTGCCCTAAGAATAAACCATAAACTAAAAATTTTGAACCTATTAAGTTTGTGTCTGGGGGCAAAAGACCAATCGAAACATATCCAGACTTTCATTTTATTAAAAAGGAATTTGATCAAAAGCAACAACAGAAAGACATTGAAGAGTTTAGTAATTCTAAGGCTGACACTACACTTAAGACTAAATACGTCTGTCCTTTGATTAGAAAGGCTGATTCTACCTTTAAAACTATACCTCCTAGGAATAAGAATTCTGAACAGAATGCTGTTAAACCCATCTTTAGAAGTTTTCCTAAGGAAGTTCATCCCTCAAGCAATCAATATTGCTCCTACTGTGACATTTATGGTCATTCCTTTGAAGGTTGTTATGCTAGGCGTCTAAACACCCCTGTGTACAACACTCCTGTTTACAAGAACTTTAACTATTTTAGGCAAAATAGTAACCATTATGTCCTTCCTAGACAACCTGACAAGAACTCTAACTACAGGAATAGAAAGACTAAAACTAAGAGTTCATTTAAGAGAAAGGCTCTCAGAAACCTTCCTAAACCAAAAGCTCAAATTTTCCACAATAATCAGTTTGTTGCTCCAAATGTTTTTCGACAAAAAACTACTTCTCGAAAATTTTATAAAATGAGGGAAAGCTTGCGAAAAATTAAAACAAGAGCTATTTGGGTTAGAAAAGATGACCTTTTACCCCAAATGAAGTGTAACATTGTTATCACTGCATTAAAAGCTGAACACACTTCATCTGGTTGGTATTTAGATTCAGGATGCTCCAAACATATGACAGGAGATGAAACCAAACTCTTAAACAAAACCAGATTTTCTGGAGGTAAAGTAGTTTTTGGTGACGGAGTTTCATCCCAGATCATAGGTAAAAGAAAAAGAAGAGGGAATGCCTATTTTGGAAAATGTACTTTTAGTTAAAGGCCTTAAAGCCAACCTCCTAAGTATATCACAATTTTGTGACTCTCACCATACAGTTACCTTTTCAAAGAACAATTGTAAAATTCTAAATGATAAAGGTGAATGCATTATTACCGGATTTAGAACAACTGACAATTATTATACTGTCAAGACTAGTTCTGAAACCTGTAACATTGTCAGAATGGATGACAATGAAATCTGGCATAATCGTATGGGTCACTTAAGTTATGATATCCTTGGTATATTGTCTAGTCAAGAGATTGTCAGAGGAATTCCTAAAATTAAACCTATTTCCAGTGTTATCTGTGGTCATTTCCAGGAAGGAAAAATAGTTAAGACTTCGCATAAAAAAGTTAAAGACATTCTCACCTCTATACCTCTAGATCTCATCCATATGGACCTTATTGGTCCCTCTAGAACTGTTAGTCTTTGTGGACACAGTTATATCCTTGTCATGGTTGATGATTTCACACGATTCACTTGGGTTGCCTTCTTGAAACATAAATCTGACACGTTTCAGAATTTTTTGAAAATTTTACTAAGAATTGAAAATGAGAAGGACACACAAGTCAATCGCATTCGTAGAGATAGAGGGGGAGAGTTCATAGACATAGGAATAGTTGAATATTGTGACTACAACGGTTACAAACACGAATTTAGTGCCCCTAAGACTCCTCAGCAGAACGATGTTGCCGAACGGAAAAACTGAACTCTTCAAGAGATGGCACGTGTCATGCTGCATGCCAAATCTCTACCTAAATACTTCTGGGTAGAATCTATTAGAACTGCATGTCATATCATTAATAGGGTTTACCTTAGGAAAAACACTAAACAAACCAATTATGAGTTGTGGTACGGTAAGAAGCCTAATCTGAAATATCTAAGAACTTTCGGAAGTCAGTGTTATGTCTGTAAAGACAGAGAACATTTGTCTAAATTCGAGACGCATGGTGATAAAGCCATCTTTTTAGGTTACTCACCAAACAGTCGTTCTTATCGTATATACAATCTGCGTACTAAGACCCTTATAGAATCGATAAATGTAATTGTAAGCGACACTATTATCGAAAATAAGATATCTGAATCACCTATTGTGGTTGAATCTGAAAATGATTTCAAAAATGATTCACCAGAAATAGATGACTCATTACCTATTGAGAGTCCAGAAGTACCTGGCTGGGTCTCTAAAGATCATCCCATTGACAACGTGGTTGGTAATCCTAATGAGCCAGTTCGTACTAGATCCCAGTTAAGAAATTATGCTAATTATGCATGATTCGTCTCCCTTGTGGAACCGAAAAATGTTAATGAAGCATTGAATGACACACACTGGATCTTTGCAATGCAGGAAGAACTTTTACAATTTGTCATTCACGATGTCTGGTATCTTGTACCGCTGCCTCAAAACAAAAATGTTATTGGCACACGTTGGATCTTTAAGAACAAATATGATGAAAATGGGGTAATCCTTAGAAACAAAGCTAGACTAGTTTCTCAAGGTTACTCACAGATAGAAGGGATAGATTTTAGCGAGACATTTTCCCCTGTCACTCGTCTTGAATCTGTTCGACTTCTTTTCGCCATAGCGTGTCACTTAAAATTTACACTTTATCAAATGGATGTCAAGTCTGCCTTCCTCAATGGAATTCTGTCCGAAGAAACGTATGTAGAACAACCCAAAGGGTTCATTGACCCTAAATACCCTAACCATGTATTTCGTCTAAAAAAGGCTTTGTATGGCTTAAAACAAGCTCCTCGAGATTGGTATGAACGCCTTTCCAACTTTTTGTTGGATAAAGGTTTTAAGAGAGGAGGAAATGACCAGACCCTCTTTGTCAAAGATTTTGACAAAAACATTATTATAGCCCAAGTCTATGTAGACGACATCATTTTTGGGTCTACTTCAACATCTGAAGTTAAATCTTTTTCTGCTATTATGCATAAGGAGTTTCACATGTCCCTTATGGGGGAGCTACAACTTTTCTTAGGATTTCAAGTGAAATAGAATTCTGATGGACTATTTGTCTCTCAAACTAAGTATGACTTAGATCTTGTTAAGAAATTTGGTTTAAATAATGCTAAAGTTGCCAAAACGCCTATGAGTACTACTGTTAAATTATGTAAAGATGAAAATGGAAAGTCAGTTGATTCCACACTTTATCATAGTATGATTGGTAGCCTACTCTATCTAACTGCCTCACGACCAGATATAATGTATGCTGTATGTCTGTGTGCTCGTTACCAGAATAACCCTAAAGAGATCCATTTATCGTGTGTAAAACGGATAATAAAGTACATAAAGGGCACTCTTAATATTGGACTTAGGTACACTAATGATACCTGCAGTACCATCATAGGGTATACTGATGCTGATTGGGCCGGATGTACTGATGACATTAAAAGTACATTAGGTGCCTGCTATTATGTCGGCAATAATTTAGTAGGTTGGAGTAGCAAAAAACAGAATTGCACATCTTTATCTACGGCTGAGTCCGAATATATAGCAGCAGGAAGTTGCTGTGCTCAATTGTTATGGATAAAACAAATGTTAAGCGACTATGGGATTAAAGAAGATCAGTTACAATTGTATTGTGACAATCAAAGCGCTATTAACATATCTAAAAACCCGGTTCAACACTCGCGAACAAAGAATATTAAAATAAGACATCATTTTATACACGAACTTGTTGAAACTAAGGAGTTAGAAATCCATTACCTGCCTACTGATCTGCAACTTGCAGACATGTTCATTAAACCTTTAGACTATAACAGATTTTTGTATTTGCGTAATTCTATAGGTATGGTATGTGCTGATTAAACTCTAAAGACCTTAATTTTTACCCTTTGTCCATTTGAGACAAAATGGGGGAGAAATTTGAGTCTTACGGGTTCAATGTTTTGTTCACATTTCATCTAAACTGCTTGATCTTAGTGTGCATATTTGCAGGAATCTCTTCTACTGATTGTCTACCATCTCTAGTGTACAAATTTGTAACTAGTTGAGTTATGTAATTTTTGACTTTCTAGGAAATGGGTAGACAGTATCTTTTGTATAGGACTAGGTTTTATTTTTTTTGTTCCCTAAGAGTTTAAGCTAACTCAAAGGAAATTTTGTCTCATATTTCCAAAGGGGGAGATTGAAGCACCTTATACCTTTGACTTACTTAAGTCTATACTGTATAAGTGTTCATCTAATTTGGAAATAGTGATAAATTGGTTGTCTAACCTAGAATCCAAAGAACCTCAGAATTCTTCTCTCTAATCCTCTTCAATGATCCAAGAAGGTATAAATTGAATCACACTACACACATTAGAAGTGCATACATGTGTATATTTTGCTTAAAATTGATTGTGTGTTAAATTCCCCTTAAAATATTATTTTAATAATTTTTTAGGAATTTTTAAACATTTTTAAACATTTTTAAAATAATGTTTTCATTAATAAAAGTGTGATTATAAACTTTGTGGGGTTAATATGCTATTTTGAAAAATTCATTTTTCATTGGAATGTTTGATTGGGTAGAATATCAAAGCACTGGAGACTTCAGGGTGCTGCCTGTAATTATTTTTGACGCGCGTTTGCAAGCCAATTATATGTCAACACTTGTCACGTTCCTGATGTATCATTTTGTGTTTGTTTTGTGAGAGGGTTGCCTGGTGGTTTGCTGATCGTTAGATCAAACCTTATCGATGGCCTGCATGTGTTTTAAACCTATCCATGTGCTATCACTGTGGACCAATCAACTTCGACTTAACCACCGCTTTATTATAACCCTTGGATCAAGTCAATATTAGGAAGACCTAATCTCAGCCCTTGATTGCCTTCGACAATCCAGAACCTTCCTCCACTCCTATATAAGCCCTCTAATTCTCAACCTTTCAAGACTTTTGGCAGTCGTCATTTTTGAGAGAAAAAAATAGAGAGAAGAGAGAAGTGAGAGAGAAGAGAGAAAAGAAAATAGAGAAGAGAGAGAAAGGGAAACTGTGTTAACCAAACCCTAACCCTAACCCTAAACACTTCAAATCTGATTCAAACCTTCGTATATTAAAAACCCCAAACACAATCTTGAGTGTTTGAGAGAGAGTGGTGTTACTGGTTTGTTCATATTGAAGCTGTAACCTCTTGATCTGTGATCTTATTACCAACTTAAACATTCGTGTGAAGATCTGTATTTCTTCTTCATAGAAATTATAGATCTACACTTTGCATGTTATATTTCACTAGATCTGCATGTTTCTTTCTCGATTTAAGAAAATCTTTACTGATTTAGTTTTGTAAATATTTTATGGTTTCTATTCTTATGAAACTTAACCTTGACCTAGTTGGATTCTCACTTGGAGATTTTCGATCTCAAAAATATTTTTAAAACTGAGATTGATTAAGATCTTGACCGATTTAGAAGCAAGATATCCATAAAATCTGGGATATATTTAAAGGTCAAAAAGGTTTCAAGTTCTGTAAGAAAGAAAGAAAAGAAAATCACAGCATATAGTCTTTATATGTAATTTTCTAGGACTGTCTGTAAAAACTAAGTGTGTGTGAGTTCATGTATGTTGATAGGAATCACATCACAAACACTTAACACACTACCACACTGGAAGTGTTGTGAATAAGATCAAAGATTATTGAGTCAACACAAGGAAGCTAAAGCAAAAGGAAGCTATCAAACTGGAAGAACATCATCAATAATCAGATCTATGAGAAGTTAGAAGGACACCAAGTGGGGTATATTCCTAAACTTAGAATAGGTTGATTTGTGTGCATGCATGTTGTATTATTTGTAACTGTTATTTGTTGTTAGTGGATTTTTACTTTCGTGACATAGAAGTCACCGTGGATGTTTCCTCTATTGGGAGAGGTTTTACCACGTTAAAAACTGTGTGTTCTGATTATCTTCATCTACTCATCTCATTCTATAGTGTGCTGAGTTTTTTGAAACTGTCTTAGTTTTAAAATTGATTACAAAGTCTTGATTATTCTCGTACATAAGTTTTTGTAAACACATCTTGTTGTTTATAAGTTTTACTTTCAAAAGAAAAGGGTTTCTTCAACAAACATCTCGGATTTTCTTATACAGTTTAATCTTGTATTGAACGGCATTAGCAACATTTTTCAAAGTTGACCATCAACGACCTTCAGGGATGCTATAACCACTTGAGATCCCTGTGTGGAAATAGGATAGCTTTTCGATGGACTTTATTACAGGGTTACCGACATCGAAGGGGCCATGATTTCATTTAGGTGATAGTGGATCAGCTGACCTAGGCAACCCATTTCTTGCCAATTCGCACCGATTTTGAGACAAGCCAGTATGCGCAGTTGTTCATACTAACGATAGTGAACCTTCATAGAGTGTCGTTTAACATTGTATCTGATAGAGATAAGATCTTTGTTTATGATTTTTAGCAGAGTTTCTAGGAGGCCATGGGCACAGACTTTCCGTTGAGTACCGATTACTATCCACAGACAAACGGGTATACTGAGAGGGTTAATCAGATGCTAGAGGACATGTTGAAGATGTGTATCCTAGATTTTAGAGGAGGCTGGGAGCGGGAGCAGGAGCGATACCTTCCATTGGTAGAGTTTGCTTATAATAACTCTTGCCAATTTACCATTAGTATGGCACCACTTGATGCGCTTTATAAGAGGCCTTGTCATTTTCCCCCGTGCTAGTTAAAGGTATGGGATAACAAGTTGTTGGTGCCAGAGATGATACAAGAGACGACTGCCAAGTTTGAGCTTATTCAGGGATGCATTCGGATAGCTCTAGATAAGTAAAAGTGTTATACTGACGCCGATCCGAGGCATGTTGATTTAGAGGTTAGCGATCATGTATTGGTGTTGGTGTCTCCCATGAAGGGAGTTACGAGGTTCATTAAGAAAGGGAAGTTAGCACCAAGATACAGGGAAGTTAACAAATGTAGTACAACTATTTTCGACTCAAACACCTTACCATTCTTACACCTAGCACACGGATACGGAAACTCATCATCATTATGCCATCTCTTTGCGTATTTTACAAATTCATTAGCACCTCTGCAAAACACATCCCCCATTATATTTGTCTCACCCATCCACTCTTTGTATTTTGGATATCCCATTACAGCTACCATAACTAATCACCTATTAAAGGTAAGAAACGTATATTCATGGATTAGTATAAATAAAACTTAGATTTATAGTATGTTTTATTTAATTATGTCTTCGATTCTTAAATTTCAAATTTAAATTCAATTTATAATAGAAATTCCTATTTCCTCCATCTCCTCTAAAGGGTGAGTGGTCCTATCCCATTCAAGACCGCATATTTCTGCAATATACTTAACAGCTCATGCACATTATTATGATTTGAGAAAAATTCGGAAGAATATTGTAACAACCCGAGGTCTTAGAGACAACGATTTATTTATTTTGGGAGAAATAAATAATATTTTATTGGAGAAATAATTAAATTGACAATTGAGGTTAAAATTTGAAGTTTTTAGAAAGAGTGTCGAATGTCGATTATAAGGGTACCATAGTGTCCGGAAGGGGCGAGAAAGTCAAAATGACTGTACTTGGGGTCTATTTAGGTTCCGAAATAATTTAGAACCGTTTGACTCGAATTACAGTCATTGAGCCATTTAAAGTGTGTATTATCATTTAAAGATGTGTATATTGGGAGACTAGGCTTATCAAGCCTACGGGAGATATTTCTCCAAAGAAAGAAAGAGAGAAGAAGAAAGAAGAAGAAAAGGATGAAAAAGGGAGAGAAAGAGGATTTTTCGGCGGATTCAGACCCTACGAACCTGAGGCAAGTGATTAAAATTGCTAAATAATTATTGTGTATCATTTATTGCATGGTTTGTGGATTAAATTTGTGGTTTTAGTTTTAGTTGGATAAAAACCTAATTTTTGGGAAAATCTTAGATTTGTAGTGTATGAATGAATTTTAAGGTTAGAAATTGGTTTATATGTGTTCTTGGATAAACATTAATGTTATATTTGTGATTGGGATGGATCAAAATGGTTGGAAGATGATATAAATGATTTTTGGGTAAATTGGGTTAAGAAGAAAACAACCCATTTCGTAGCTTGCTACACTTGCCGAATCGATTCGCCCTTACCGAAGAGATTTGGTCTGTTGCAGATTGCCCAGGTCTTTAGAGTCGAATCGATTCTCCCCTTTGCGAATCGATTTGGTATGAAGCAGACTCCCAGGTCCTTTGGACCAAATCGATTCGGAGGGGCCGAATCGATTCGGAAACAGGGGATTTTGGAGATCTTTTTCTAGGAAGAATTTTTATCCCATTTCGTTTAAAGTTATCGATTGGGAACTTCTATGGGAGTTATCTGGAGTATGTGTTGGAGACTTTTAGAGAGTTTCCCTTATAGGAAATGTTTGGAGTCGTATTGACTAAATTTGAGGAATACCGATTAGATATTATGGTTTATTCTAAGTGAGGAAGCCGACCTTGATTGGGAGGTTATACTTGGAGGTAATAAATTCAATTCATATGAAAGAATGTGAATAATTTAGAGATACCGGATATTAGGACCTAATCCCAAATGGGATAATTTCAAAGGTTCATAAAATGAATTGAACCATATTATGGATGGAGAATTATAAATGTAAATTGAGATGCATTAGGGTAAAGAATATCTTTAACTTAAAAGAATTGAGAGACCATTCATAATAGAGGCGACATGAGAGCTTCAAGCGAGAATTAGTATAGCTATAGCATATACTAAGTGGGGAAAATGTGTGAGTATTGACGATTAGTGTATCATGAGAGAGATATACTAAACAATTATCTTAATCAAATTGCGCCAAAGAGCGCATTATAAATATGAAAAATGATGTTGCAGGTAAACCTTATATAATGGTATATCTTTATTATGTGGGATGTATGTATACCTTATATGATGGTGTCTATACATGTTAATCATACCCCCTCCTTGCTATCATTGGGAAGTTTCGTGCATAGAGGGTGAGCATTCTGATTAGAAAAGCAAGATGTGGATATTCTCCAGGTCATAGTCGTCCATGGTGGTCAGCAAACGACATATTTATATATATATATATTTATTTTGGGGGTGAGAGGTCGTGGGTATGTATCGCTCTCACTTGCCGGTTAGGAGCTATGACCACTTCCCGGACGTTGTGTGCGTGAGTTGATCACGAGGTGGGTATCATTGAACCCCACCAGGTGGCCCCAGTTTGCTACGCTTCTGGGCTGCTGGAAGATGGTAGCATGTGAGCCTGCGCCCTTCGAGTTATAGCTCGGTTGGATGGTTGTTACTTGTGCTTGTACTTGGGTATCAAGGGCATAATGGACCTAAACGACCTACATTTCCAGGATTAGTGTATCGGGGGTGGGGGGGGGTTCCTTGTTTGGATTTCGCTTCGGCAAAACGTCCCACGCACGAAATGCAGTGCCGTGTTAAAAATCGGGAGGAGTTTAGTCCTTAACTCTTGATGCTAATAACTCATATATAATAATTATATATATGGTTTCATGCCTTATAAGGGCATCACTAGAATATAAAATTCTAGTAAATGAGAATGTTGATGTATTGTGTGGATGTGGTCATGATTGGATCATGTAACTTTATATGTTCAACAAATGAACATTATAAAGATAACTGTAACTATTACATTAAAGTCAATGTATATAACTTATAAATTATTGAAATAAGTGTAGATTGGGAGATAGGTTAGACGGCGTCACTTAAATACTTCAATTGGGTTTAAGTTAGAATCCTCTTACCTCAATTAGAATCGGACATCCATTCGGAGATCACGTGCCTACGTTTAGTGCGCGCTTTAGACGAGAGGTGAGTTGAATTATTTATGGAGAGTTCGATTCAACCTTAATCATGTAATAATGCATTTATAATTATTATGCATTTTAATACACTTGCTATAAAAATATTTTTCAAATTCGGGCTTTGACCCGTTTATATTTTCTTCCTCCATGTATATATTATATTACTTTAGGTGTTCCTCCGCAAGGACGCCATTGATGTTCATCCATCCGGTATTCGTGGAGCTGTGGCAGTAGCGGACTGTTGCGGCACTTTGTTTTAGTCGATTCCTATCTTTGTATATCTAGATTAGGATTCATTTGTATATTGAGTTAGTATTCAAGTGTTGTAGATTAACACTTTCATATTTCATTTCTCAGATTATTGTATTGTCTGTTACCCGACAACATATTCAGGTATTTTATTTGTTCTTCGTATTGCACTCTTGTACATTAATGGAGTTTTCACTTATCACTCATCATAGTTAGATGTACATTGTTGGTTGAGTTGCATTATTGGTTGTTGTTATTAAATAAAAAGTTTTAAAATTTTGACAATTCACTCTAAATGATTTCGGGTAGTTAGCCTTATATTTAAGTATTATCAGTTGATGTTGAGACTGTGCCATTTGAGATACCTGATTTATTGTAGTATAGGGCAGGCCACTCGTTATTATAAAGAGGGGGTTGTCACAAATGGTATCAGAGCATCAGGTTCTAGTGGTTTTAGGATCTGTGTGTGTTATTACGATCTTCCGTAAGCGTTCTTGATATAGAGCCTTATTTTTAGGACGATTACATTCATACCTCCATATCTTTCTGTGATTCAAAAATATTTGAAAGGCGTCCTGATACAATTGTTCTTGTTTCAGATGCCACCGAAGGGAGGTCGTTCAGTCATAGCAAACAAAGGGCAACCCCAAATGCCTCAAAGGAACATGACTACGGATGATGTTGCCAATATTGTGGCACAAGAAGTAACTATTGCCGTTTCTATGATGGCTCAGCAATCTGCCGCTCGAGCATCCCCACCCCATTTAGGATTGTTTTTATGGGAGAGAGTGAAGGAAGATTTTAGTAAGGGGCATCCTCCCGAGTTTGCAGGGGGAGTTGATGCAAGGGCTGCAGGACAATGGAAAAATAGTATACAGAGGCACCTTCGTATGGTTGAGTGTAGTGAGGCGCAGAAACAATTTTTAGCCACCTTTAGGTCTTCGGGTGCAGCTCTTCAATGGTGGGAGTCAGTCACCACATCTGAACAGAGAGATACTTTATCTATAAAAGAATTTTGGGAACTCTTCGATCGAAGGTATTTTCCTTCCCCGACTCAGAAGATGGAGATTTTTTAAGGAAATAGAACGGTGGCTGAATATGAGGAAGATTTTTCTAGATGGGCGAAATTAGTACCTAACTATGTAAATACAGAAGAGAAACGTATATCAAAGTTTGTTCGAGGTCTAGATTGGAAAACCCAACAACATTTGTTAGAGAATCCTAGGTTAGTGACTTTCGTTGAGGTAGTGAATGCGACACTATTAAAGTGTCATGAATATCGTCTTCGTTCATAAGAGGGTAAGAACTTTGGAGATTCGAGTTCGTCAAGTAAATTTGGCAAAGAGAGTGCCAGTAATGCGAGTGCGCAGAAAGGATTTGTGGGTAAGTGTTTCTTTTGTAAAGAAATAGTTCATAAAAAGAGGTAATGGACCACGGTTTGATGAAGTCTTGGAAGTGAAACCCCTACAGCAGATTCGAGGTCGTTTTAGATAGGGGACTTTATTTGGGAGCCCATTGATGAGGATGGGCAGTCGGACTAGAGGTGGATGTTGTAAGTTACTTTTCCTTTATTAATAGGATGATTACTATGTAAAGTTTTGGAAATATCGCATGGGAGATATTTATGAAAGGGTAGTGCTATAGCCCTATTATGTATGTAATGACCCTAAAAAGGGAAATTTTGAGCAAGTTGGGCTCCTATGTTATTACCTTTTGTGAGACTAGATAAATTTGCAAGGTGCTCAAAAAGAGCTTTAAATTTTTGTGGTGAATGTAAAAATGGTTATGGGTGATAAGTAGTATTAATAAAAGCTACTTATTTTATATAGTCATGATAGACTTATATAATTGTTGTATTCTAGATATGGATGTGCCTTATAAAAAGGCGATATATATTGAAATGATGTAAGATGTTGTTTATGTTTGAAAGTTGAGATTGTGGATTGATGGGACGCAGGTAAAATTTTAGCTCATGATTATGATAATATTTGTGAGCTACATATTGTTATATATATGATGATTCAAAAGAACTTGTGTTGGACATAAGGCATTTTATATTATATTATAATATATAAACCGTTTTTAAAATAAATTATTTTTTAAATAAAACTTTTATCGGCCTTCGGGCCCTTTCAACATGATTTTCATAAAAAAATTAAACTTTTCAAACTCTAGTCCAGATTTAACAAACTCTCAATCCCCGAAGTCTTCACATGGTAGTGTATTGGGAGGGTTCCTTGTTTGGATTTTGCTTTTGCGAGACGTCCCCCGCACGAAAGTGGCGAATGTCAGGAATTGAGAGGAGTTATTTCTTTGGACCATTCAAAATTTTTACACTATTAAAATACTAATATTATAATTATGGAAATTGTGGAACTTTGGAGGCAAATGAAGCCTCATCATGTTTGGTACGAGTGCTAACTCGAATATAAAGGGTGTATGGGAGCCCTAGTTGTGGAATTTGGTTTTATTTAACTCATAATCAACTTAAAATAAATTAAATAATTTCGTCGTGGGAGGTTAGAGGTTGGAGATAGGATTAGTGAGTATGGGTAGATTAGAAGTAGTTGAGCTTTGGAGAATTAGGCTTAGCTAAAAAAAATCGCGGACAAAATTCTTGTAAGTGGGGAAGTTTGTAACAACCCGAGGTCTTGGAGACAACGATTTATTTATTTTGGGAGAAATAAATAATATTTTATTGGAGAAATAATTAAATTGGCAATTGTGGTTAAAATTTGAAGTTGTTAGAAAGAGTGTCTAATGTCGATTCTGAGGATACCATAGTGTCCGGAAGGGTCGAGAAAGTCAAAATGACTGTACTTGGGGTCTATTTAGGTTCCGAAATAATTTAGGACCGTTTGGCTCGAATTACAATCACCGAGTCATTTAAAGTGTGTATTATCATTTAAAGATGTGTATATTGGGAAACTAAGATTATTAAGCCTACGGGAGATATTTCTTCAAAGAAAGAAAGAGAAATAGAAAGAAAGAAAGAAAGAAAAAGAAAAGGAAGAAAAAGGGAGAGAAAGAGGATTTTTTGGCGGATTCAGACCCTACGAACCTGAGGCAAGTGATTAAACTTTCTAAATAATTATTGTGTATCATTTATTGCATGGTTTGTGGATTAAATTTGTGGTTTTAGGTTTAGTTGGATAAAAACCTAATTTTTGGGAAAATCTTAGATTTGTAGTGTATGAATGAATTTTAAGGTTAGAAATTGGTTTATATGTGTTCTTGGATAAACATTAATGTTATATTTGTGATTGGGATGGATCAAAATGGTTGGAAGATGATATAAATGATTTTTGGGTAAATTGGGTTAAGAATAAAACAACCCATTTCGTAGCTTGATGCACTTGCCGAATCGATTCGCCCCTACCGAATCAATTTGGTCTGTTGCAAATTGCCCAGGTCTTTAGAGTCGAATCGATTCGCCCCTTTGCGAATCGATTCGGTATGTAGCAGACTCCCAGGTCCTTTGGACCTAATCGATTCGGAGGGGCCGAATCGATTCGGAAACAGGGGATTTTGGAGATGTTTTTCTAGGAAGAATTTTTATCCCATTTCGTCTAAAGTTATCGATTGGGAACTTCTATGGGAGTTATCTGGAGTATGTGTTGGAGACTTTTAGAGAGTTTCCCTTATAGGAAATGATTGGAGTCATATTGACTAAATTTGAGGAATACCGATTAGATATTATGGTTTATTCTAAGTGGGGAAGCCCACCTTGATTGGGAGGTTATACTTGGAGGTAATAAATTCAATTCATATGAAAGAATGTGAATAATTTAGAGATACCGGATATTAGGACCTAATCCCAAATGGGATAATTTCAAAGGTTCATAAAATGAATTGAACCATATTATGGATGGAGAATAATAAATGTAAATTGAGGTGCATTAGGGTAAAGAATATCCTTAACTTAAAAGAATTGAGAGACAATTCATAATAGAGGTGACATGAGAGCTTCAAGCGAGATTTACTATAGCTATATCATATACTAAGTGGGGAAAATGTGTGAGTATTGACGATTAGTGTATCATGAGAGAGATATACTAAACAATGATGTTAATCAAATTGCGCCAAAGAGCGCATTATAAATATGAAAAATGATGTTGCAAGTATACCTTATATAATGGTATATCTTTATTATGTGGGATGTATGTATACCTTATATGATGGTGTATATACATGTTAAGCATAGCCCCTCCTTGATATCATTGGGAAGTTTCGTGCGTAGAGGGTGAGCATTCTGACTAGAAAGTAGGATGTGGATATTCCCCAAGTCATAGTCGTCCATGGTGGTCAGCAAATGACATATATATATATATATATATATATATATATATATATATATATATATATATATATATATATATATATATATTTGTTTATTTTGGGGGTGAGAGGTCGTGGGTATGTGTCGCTCTCACTTGCCGGTTAGGAGCTATGACCGCTTCCAGAACGTTGTGTGTGTGAGTTGATCACGAGGTGGGTGTCGTTGAACCCAACCAGGTGGCCCCAGTTTGCTACGTTTATGGGCTGCTGGAAGATGATAGCATGTGAGCCTGCGTCCTTCGAGTTGTAGCTCGGTTGGATGGTTGTTACTTGTGCTTGTACTTGGGTATCAAGGGCATAATGGACCTAAACGACCTACATTGCCAGGATTAGTGTATTGGGGGGGTTCGTTGTTTGGATTTCGCTTCGACGAGACGTCCCACGCACGAAACGCAGTGCCGTGTTGAAAATCAGGAGGAGTTTAGTCCTTAACTCTTGATGCTAATAACTCATATCTAATAATTATATATATGGTTTCATGCCTTATAAGGGCATCACTAGAATATAAAATTCTAGTAAATGAGAATGTTGATGTATTGTGTGGATGTGGTCATGATTGGATCATGTAACTTTATATATTCAACAAATGAACATTATAAAGATAACTGTAACTATTACATTAAAGTCAATGTATATAAGATATAAATTATTGAAATAAGTGTAGATTGGGAGATAGGTTAAACGGCTTCACTTAAATACTTCAATTGGGTTTAAGTTAGAATCCTCTTACCTAAATTAGAATCGGACATCCATTCGGAGATCACGTGCCTACGTTTACTGCGCGCTTTAGATGAGAGGTGAGTTGAATTATTTATGGAGAGTTTGATTCCACCTTAATCATGTGATAATGCATTTATAATTATTATGCATTTTAATACACTTGCTATAAAAATGTTTTTCAAATTCGGGCTCTGACCCGTTTATATTTTCTTCCTCCATGTATATATTATATTACTTTAGGTGTTCCTCCGCAAGGACGCCATTGATGTTCATCCATCCGGTATTCGTGGAGCTGTGGTAGTAGCGGACTGTTGCGGCACTTTGTTTTAGTCGATTCCTATCTTTGTATATCTAGATTAGGATTCATTTGTATATTGAGTTAGTATTCAAGTGTTGTAGATTAACACTTTCATATTTCATTTCTCAGATTATTGTATTGTCTGTTACCCGACAGCATATTCAGGTATTTTATTTGTTCTTCGTATTGCAATCTTGTACATTAATGGAGTTTGCACTTATCAATCATCATAGTTAGATGTACATTGTTGGTTGAGTTGCATTATTGGTTGTTGTTGTTAAATAAAAAGTTTTAAAATTTGAAAATTCACTCTAAATGATTTCGGGTAGTTAGCCCTATATTTAAGTATTATCAGTTGATGTTGAGACTGTGCCTTTTGAGATACCTGATTTATTGTAGTATAGGGATGGCCACCCGTTATTATCAAGAGAGGGTTGTCACAGATAGTATCAGAGCATCAGGTTCTAGTGTTTTTAGGATCTGTGTGCGTTATTACGATCTTCCGTAAGCGTTCTTGATATAGAGCCTTATTTTTAGGATGATTACATTCATACCTCCATATCTTTCTGTGATTCAAAAATATTTGAAAGGCGTCCTGATACAATTGTTCTTGTTTCAGATGCCACCGAAGGGAGGTCGTTCAGTCAGAGCAAACAAAGGGCAACCCCAAATTCCTCAAAGGAACATGACTACGGATGATGTTGCCAATATTGTGGCACAAGCAGTAACTGCTGCCGTTTCTACGATGGCTCAGCAATCTGCCGCTCGAGCAGCCCCACCCCATTTAGGATTGTTTTTATGGGAGAGAGTGAAGGAAGATTTTAGTAAGGGGCATCCTCCCGAGTTTGCAGGGGGAGTTGATACAAGGGCTGCAGGTCAATGGAAAAATAGTATACAGAGGCACCTTCGTATGGTTGAGTGTAGTGAGGTGCAGAAACAATTTTTAGCCACCTTTAGGTCATCGGGTGCAGCTCTTCAACGGTGGGAGTCAGTGACCACATCTGAACAGAGAGATACTTTATCTATAAAAGAATTTTGGGAACTCTTCGATCGAAGTTATTTACCTTCCCCGACTCATAATATGGAGATTTTTCAAGGAAATAGAACGGTGGCTGAATATGAGGAAGATTTTTCTAGATGGGCAAAATTAGTACCTAATGAGGTAAATACGGAATAGAAACGTATATTAAAGTTTGTTCAAGGTCTAGATTGGAAAATCCAACAACATTTGTTAGAGAATCCTAGGTTAGTGACTTTCGTTGAGGTAGTGAATGCGGCACTATTAAAGTGTCATGAATATCGTCTTCGTTCATAAGAGGGTAAGAACTTTGGAGATTCGAGTTCGTCAAGTAAATTTGGCAAAGAGAGTGCCAGTAATGCGAGTGGGCAGAAAGGATTTGTGGGTAAGTGTTTCTTTTGTAAAGAAATAGTTCATAAAAAGAGGTAATGGACCACGGTTTGATGAAGTCTTGGAAGTGAAACCCCTATAGTAGATTCGAGGTCGTTTTAGATAGGGGACTTTGTTTGGGAGCCCATTGATGAGGATGGACAATCGGACTAGAGGTGGATGTTGTAAGTTCCTTTTCCTTTATTAATAGGATGATTACTATGTAAAGTTTTGGAAATATCGCATGGGAGATATTTATGAAAGGGTAGTGTTATAGCCCTATTATGTATGTAATGACCCTAAAAAGGGAAATTTTGAGCAAGTTGGGCTCCTATGTTATTACCTTTTGTGAGACTAGATAAATTTGCAAGGTGCTCAAAAAGAGCTTTAAACCTTGTGGTGAATGTAAAAATGGTTATGGGTGATAAGTAGTATTAATAAAAGCTACTTATTTTATATATTCATGATAGACTTATATAATTGTTGTATTCCAGATATGGATGTGCCTTATAAAAAGGCGATATATATTGAAATGATGTAAGATGTTGTTTATGTTTGAAAGTTGAGATTGTGGATTGATGGGACGCAGGTAAAATTTTAGCTCATGATTATGATAATATTTGTGAGCTACATATTGTTATATATATGATGATTCAAAAGACCTTGTGTTGGACATAAGACATTTTATATTATATTATAATATATAAACCATTTTTAAAATAAACTATTTTTTAAATAAAACTTTTATCGGCCTTCGGGCCCTTTCAACATGATTTTCATAAAAAAATTAAACTTTTCAAACTCTAGTCTGGATTTAACAAACTCTCAATCCCCGACGTCTTCACATAGTAGTGTATTGGGAGGGTTCCTTATTTGGATTTTGCTTTTGCGAGACGTCCCCCGCACGAAAGTGGCGAATGTCAGGAATTGAGAGGAGTTATTTCTTTGGACCATTCAAAATTTTTACACTATTAAGATACTAATATTATAATTATGGAAATTGTGGAACTTTGGAGGCAAATGAAGCCTCATCATGTTTGGTATGAGTGCTAACTCGAATATAAAGGGTGTATGGGCGCCCTAGTTGTGGAATTTGGTTTTATTTAACTCATAATCAACTTAAAATAAATTAAATAATTTCATCGTGGGAGGTTAGAGGTTGGAGATAGGATTAGTGAGTACGGGTAGATTAAAAGTAGTTGAGGTTTGGAGAATTAGGCTTAGCTAAAAAAAATTCGCGGACAAAATTCTTGTAAGTGGGGAAGTTTGTAACAACCCGAGGTCTTGGAGACAACGATTTATTTATTTTGGGAGAAATAAATAATATTTTATTGGAGAAATAATTAAATTGGCAATTGTGGTTAAAATTTGAAGTTGTTAGAAAGAGTGTCTAATGTCGATTCTGAGGGTACCATAGTGTCCGGAAGGGTCGAGAAAGTCGAAATGACTGTACTTGGGGTCTATTTAGGTTCCGAAATAATTAAGGACCGTTTGACTCGAATTACAGTCACCGAGTCATTTAAAGTGTGTATTATCATTTAAAGATGTGTATATTGGGAAACTAGGATTATTAAGCCTACGGGAGATATTTCTTCAAAGAAAGAAAGAGAAATAGAAAGAAAGAAAGAAAGAAAAAGAAAAGGAAGAAAAAGGGAGAGAAAGAGGATTTTTCGGCGGATTCAGACCCTACGAACCCGAGGCAAGTGATTAAACTTGCTAAATAATTATTGTGTATCATTTATTGCATGGTTTGTGGATTAAATTTGTGGTTTTAGGTTTAGTTGGATAAAAACCTAATTTTTGGAAAATCTTAGATTTGTAGTGTATGAATGAATTTTAAGGTTAGAAATTGGTTTATATGTGTTCTTGGATAAACATTAATGTTATATTTGTGATTGGGATGGATCAAAATGGTTGGAAGATGATATAAATGATTTTTGGGTAAATTGGGTTAAGAAGAAAACAACCCATTTCGTAGCTTGATGCACTTGCCGAATCGATTCGCCCCTACCGAATCGATTCGGTCTGTTGCAAATTGCCCAGGTCTTTAGAGTCGAATCGATTCGCCCCTTTGCGAATCGATTCGGTATGTAGCAGACTCCCGGGTCCTTTGGACCTAATCGATTCGGAGGGGCCGAATCGATTCGAAAACAGGGGATTTTGGAGATGTTTTTCTAGGAAGAATTTTTATCCCATTTCGTCTAAAGTTATCGATTGGGAACTTCTATGGGAGTTATCTGGACTATGTGTTGGAGACTTTTAGAGAGTTTCCCTTATAGGAAATTATTGGAGTCATATTGACTAAATTTGAGGAATACCGATTAGATATTATGGTTTATTCTAAGTGGGGAAGCCCACCTTGATTGGGAGGTTATACTTGGAGGTAATAAATTCAATTCATATGAAAGAATGTGAATAATTTAGAGATACCGGATATTAGGACCTAATCCCAAATGGGATAATTTCAATGGTTCATAAAATGAATTGAACCATATTATGGATGGAGAATAATAAATGTAAATTGAGGTGCATTAGGGTAAAGAATATCCTTAACTTAAAAGAATTGAGAGACAATTCATAATAGAGGTGACATGAGAGTTTCAAGCGAGATTTAGTATAGCTATAGCATATACTAAGTGGGGAAAGTGTGTGAGTATTGACGATTAGTGTATCATGAGAGAGATATACCAAACAATGATGTTAATCAAATTGCGCCAAAGAGCGCATTATAAATATGAAAAATGATGTTGCAAGTATACCTTATATAATGGTATATCTTTATTATGTGGGATGTATGTATACCTTATATGGTGGTGTATATACATGTTAATCATAGCCCCTCCTTTCTATCATTGGGAAGTTTCGTGCGTAGAGGGTGAGCATTCTGACTAGAAAGTAGGATGTGGATATTCCCCAAGTCATAGTCGTCCATGGTGGTCAGCAAATGACATATATATATATATATATATATTTTGGGGGTGAAGGGTCGTGGGTATGTGTCGCTCTCACTTGCCGGTTAGGAGCTATGACCGCTTCCCGAACGTTGTGTGTGTGAGTTGATCATGTGGTGGGTGTCGTTGAACCCAACCAGGTGGCCCCAGTTTTCTACGTTTATGGGCTGCTGGAAGGTGATAGCATGTGAGCCTGGGTTCTTCGAGTTATAGCTCGGTTGGATGGTTGTTACTTGTGCTTGTACTTGGGTATCAAGGGCATAATGGACCTAAACGACCTACATTGCCAGGATTAGTGTACTGGGGGGGTTCGTTGTTTGGATTTCGCTTCGATGAGACGTCCCACGCACGAGACGCAGTGCCGTGTTGAAAATCGGGAGGAGTTTAGTCCTTAACTCTTGATGCTAATAACTCATATATAATAATTATATATATGGTTTCATGCCTTATAAGGGCATCACTAGAATATAAAATTCTAGTAAATGAGAATGTTGATGTATTGTGTGGATGTGGTCATGATTGGATCATGTAACTTTATATGTTCATTAAATGAACATTATAAAGATAACTGTAACTATTACATTAAAGTTAATGTATATAACTTATAAATTATTGAAATAAGTGTAGATTGGGAGATAGGTTAGACGGCTTCACTTAAATACGTCAATTGGGTTTAAGTTAGAATCCTCTTAACTCAATTAGAATCGGACATCCATTCGGAGATCACGTGCCTACGTTTAGTGCGCGCTTTAGATGAGAGGTGAGTTGAATTATTTATGGAGAGTTCGATTCCACCTTAATCATGTAATAATGCATTTATAATTATTATGCATTTTAATACACTTGCTATAAAAATATTTTTCAAACTCGGGCTCTGACCCGTGTATATTTTCTTCCTCCATGTATATATTATATTACTTTAGGTGTTCCTTCGCAAGGACGCCATTGATGTTCATCCATCCGGTATTCGTGGAGCTGTGGCAGTAGCGGACTGTTGCGGCACTTTGTTTTAGTCGATTCCTATCTTTTTATATCTAGATTAGGATTCATTTGTATATTGAGTTAGTATTCAAGTGTTGTAGATTAACACTTTCATATTTCATTTCTCAGATTATTGTATTGTCTGTTACCCGACAGCATATTCGGGTATTTTATTTGTTCTTCGTATTGAACTCTTGTACATTAATGGAGTTTGCACTTATCACTCATCATAGTTAGATGTACATTGTTGGTTGAGTTGCATTTTTGGTTGTTGTTGTTAAATAAAAAGTTTTAAAATTTTGACAATTCACTCTAAATGATTTTGGGTAGTTAGCCTTATATTTAAGTATTGTAAGTTGATGTTGAGACCATGCCATCTGAGATACCTGATTTATTGTAGTATAGAGCTGGCCACTCGTTATTACATAGAGCGGGTTGTCACAAATATCCCCGTAGTTCTCCAAGTACACGACGTAGATTGACAAGTGTGAGTGTTATTTCAATTGATCAATTGAAATAATAGTTACACTTGTCAATCTAGTGACTGCAGAACTTCCTCCAAAAGTAACAACTTTAAGCCACTAAGAATATTATTATACAGAAATTATACAGTCTCAAACTGTCTAAACGGGATAATTCGAGAGATCTCATTACAGGGGTAATGACTCTCGAATGGGTCTAAGGGCTATTGAATGCGTACGCATAAGAACTAGAAGGCTAGTATCTATGTGCACTATATGTAATTTCAAGTATATATATATATTGTTCGTCATACAAAGTAATTTTCAAAAAAAGTTGAAAAATCCCACCCCCATATGGACAATAATCTAGTAGTCATACCACTTTTAAAATTAACCAACCCAACATAGATCCACTATAGTCCAACCACAATGGCAACAACAAATGTGTATCATGTACTCCTTCTAATTCATCTACTCAATTAATTCTTTTCAACAATTAAACTAACAATTAAAGTATACAATTATTAATTTAGTAATTTACAATGAGGGGCAATCCTACTTTCATATATTAATTTACTAAAAAAATTAATAATCAATTAATCCGTTTACAAGGGTCACTACTTGCATATCAGGAAAAATATCTAATAAACCAATCAAAATTTAATAAAAAAAATTAACAATCCCCACCAATTCTCCATTTCCCCTTGCCCCACCCCCACCCCCATTCCCCCTCCCCACACACACGCGCGCGCACACACACACACACACATGCAGCTCGACCCCCATCACACCCCCCCCCCCGGCATCATTTCCCCCTCCCGCGCATACACACAAACACGCACATACACACTCGCGCACATACACAAATGCGTACATACACACACACATGCGCAACCTCCCCCCCCCCCACCCCCCCCACCTTGACCCACCCCCTTCCCCCACCGCACACACACACACAACCCCACCCCCTACCACACACACACGCACACTCACATACACCCCCTCCCCTCCCCTCCCCACCCCCATCCCTCACCCACCACACACACATGCAAATACACACACACACACACACACACACACACACATATACAAATGGAAGAGATATAGATAGATAGAGAGAGAGAGAGAGAGAGAGAGAGAGAGAGAGAGAGAGAGAGAAACAAACTTGAAAGTAGAGAGAGAGAGAGAGAGAGAGAGGGAGAGCAGTGCGTAGAGAGAGAGAGAGAGAGAGAGAGAGAGAGAAACAAAGCGGTGAGAAAAAAAGGAGGGGAAAGGGTTATTTGCTGCTAAACTTGTCACGGACATATCACGGTCTTTGACCGTGATAATATTATAAAAATTGTCACAGTCTTTGACTGTGACAAGTCCGTGACAACTGTACTTGTCACGGGCTTGTCACGGCCATTGACCGTGATAAAAAACGTGTGTTTCTTTATCACGGTCAATGACCGTGACAAGTCTAGCCGGCTAAAGGGTGCCAATTTGGCCTTTTTGGTGTGTGAAAGATGTAAGGAGGATGCTTTATCCTTAAGGAGGGAAGTCCAGTGTTTAACTTTCTGAAGGACGTTAGGTTCATATGTTGCTCCCTTCTCGATGAAATGATTAGTTCGTGGTTAGAATCGTCACGATCGGTGACTCAAGCTAGGGTGTATAGCTAGGATAGTTTTCGTCGAGTTTTCCCCAGACGAGACGTGGACTCCGAATATGTGGCGCAAGTTCATCTTCGTAAACCATCATGGTTATATGAGAGAGGGGTTCTGACAGATCTATTGTTTATCCTTTATGATTCTTATATTTTCCTTCGATTTCGGTGATAGAGAATTATATTCCTCACGGTTGTGACAACCTGGACTTATACTACGATGTGGTGCACGTGGTTTGGCCCAGTAGAGTGCCGTTGTATCTGGCATGGTTAATGTAGATCGATAACTGGGTGTGCACCTGTCTAAGGTATCCTTATTATTTCATCAAGCTCCGTGTACGGGTGGCTGGTCTTTCGATCTCATGGTTGCTCATAGTGTACTCTTTCCTTAGGCTAACCAACCTAGGATTTAGCCGACATGGCAGTTAGGGCTCTTACTGTAAAGGGCAAGATGATAACTTGAGGACTTTGTATAATATTAGAACTCGAGGAAACTTAGAGGTAAGCGTTGTTTTTCATGGTGTGTGGATTGTGTAATGCTCAGGTGTGTGTTCCTTGGTTAGATGCCTACAGTGATCCTAGATTTATGTAAGGATCATGTGAAAGGTTATTAGTTAGATGTTTATCTTTGATGTGAACGAATTGTGATACGATAATAGTGTAAAGTTTGGACGAAGCTATGTGATCGAGATGAGCAAAAAAATTATGAAAGGGCAGGAGGAGGAGTCCTAAGAATTGAGATGATTCTTGATGATGAATCGGGTGTTGATTATGTTACGATCACACTTGAATTAGTTTCGATCACGAGAGGGTGTTTCCCGGTAGAGGCACCAGTTTTCTTTGGGTATTAGCGAAGGTAGTACTAGGACTCGAATAAGAAAGATCATCGAGATATGGATACTCGAGTACTGTAGGTCAATTTGATGACTAGCTTGAGGGTGAACATTATGTCATGTTGCATGATGAATCTTATGGTGACCAACTTATGAATGAGAATATGATGTTATTTTGGTACTCGAGTACTTTGATGATTTAGTCTTGGAGGATTCCTATGACTTAGAGTAGAAATTGATAAACCCCACAAGCATAATGATTGATGGGTCGATAATTTCGGGGACGAAATCTCCTAAGGAGGGAAAAATGTAATACCTCTCCCTAATATTTTATTAATTTTCCCATATAAGTTGTAATAATATGAAAAACCTAAGATTTGGACCATTATGATTGAGTTTATTGCTGCAATTGACTGTTTGAGGTCCTAATGGTAATTGTTGGAAGATTGTGATATAAAATTGGAAAATTTGGAGAAAAATGAAGAATTGTCACTCGAAAGAGTTCATGTCATTCGAAATGCCCTAATCTATATATGGTATTACAAACGTTACGGGATCATGAATTATACGCTAAATGGGAAAGTGTGGATTTTGGCTTCGGGAGGTGAAGTTTCTGGGCCACATTGTGTCCGATAGGGGCATAGCTATTGATCCGAGTAAGGTATCGGTGGTGAGGGAGTGGTGGAAGCACAAGACACCAACTGAAATTCAATTATTTTTGTGGTTGGACGGATACAATTATCACTTCATCACGAGTTTCTCGAAGATTGTGGGTCCGTTGACGAACCTGACTTGTAAAGGTGTACTACTTGTGTGGATCGATCATTATTAGTTAGCATTTGATGAGCTAAAGGACAAGCTGACATCAACACATGTACTTGATTTACCTAGGGGAGGATTGGAGTACCAGGTTTATACCGATGCATCCTTGTAGGGACTTGGGGGTAGGACTATAAAAGGATCGGATTTGGACCGGATCAGGCAAATCCAAATCCATATCCGTTTATGTTAAACAGATTCGGATCCGATCCTTTTATTAATCGGATCGAATCAGGCAAATCTAAATCCATATCTGTTTATGTTAAACGGATTCAGATCCGATCCAATTATCCAATTATCCGTTTATATTAAACTTGATTTGGAACAATTTTATTTTCAACTCCTATTTAATAAATTTATTTGGCAAATGTTCCAAAAAAATAGATAGTGAAATAAAGAACTATTATAATATATATTTAAAATAATATCGAATACAATATATATTAATTACAAATATATTAATGGATTGGAGTATATGAATTCAAATCCGGTCCATTTAATAAACGAATAATCGGGTAATCGAATAATCGAATTTTACTCATCAACCATATCTGCTTAAATGGATTGAATTTGGATTCGGATAAAATTCGATCCATTGACAGGCCTACTTGGGGGTGTATTACAGTAGGAGGAGAGAGATATAACTTATGCATCTCGAAATCTTAAGCCCCATGAGAAGAATTACTCCACTCATAACCTTGCGTTAGTCGTGGTCATTTTTGCATTGAGGATATGGAGGAATTATCTTCTGGGGCAGCAATTTACTTTGTTCACGGATCACAAGTCACTTAAGTATCTATTCACACAGAAAGATCTGAATATGAGGCAGAGGTGGTGGCTAGAATTAGTGAAGGACTACCAGTTTGATATTCGGTGTCATCCTAGTAAGGCTAACGTAGTGGAAGACACATTGAGCCGACGACCTACAGGGAGACATCGGAGGTCTGGAAGGTGAAGTGGAGTGAGCTTTGGCACGACGATGTAGTTGGCAGAGCATGCATGGCATTTTTATCTATTACTTATTAGATTGTTATGCGGTTAGTGAAGTCATAGTAAGATGATCAGTTCTATTAGGATAGGCTACATTAGCCGAAGGCGCAGAGTCTTACTCGGTCATCTCGGAGGGAGGACTACGGTTTAATGGGAGACTAGTAATACCGGATGATGATGATTTGAGACATGCAATTTTGACATAATCTCATGCTTCGAGGTTTGCAGTACATCCCGACGGGGATAAGATGCACTAGGATTTTAGGAGACAATACTAGTGGTCGGGTATGAAGCTAGACATAGAAGAGTTTGTCTCAAAGTACGTTACTTGTCATCTTATGAAAGTTGACCATCAACGACCTTCGGGGATGCTACATCCACTTGAGATTCTTGTGTGTAAATATAAGAGAATTTCGATGGACTTTATTACAGGGTTGCCGACATCAAAGAGGGGTCACGATTTCATTTAGGTGATAGTGGATCGGCTGACGTTGGTAGCCCATTTCTTGCCAATTCGCACCGATTTTGAGACGAGTCAGTATGCGCAGTTGTTCATCATAGAGATAGTGAACCTGCATAGAGTGTCGATTAACATTGTATGTGATAGAGATAAGATCGTTGTTTATGATTTTTAGCAGAGTTTCTAGGACTCCATGGGCAGAGACTTGCGATTGAGTACCGATTACTATCCATAGACAGACGGGAAGACTGAGAGGGTTAATCAGATGCTGGAGGACATGTTGAAGATGTGTATCCTAGATTTTAAGGGAGGCTGGGAGCAGGAGAGATACCTTCCATTGGTAGAGTTTGCTTATAATAACTCTTACCAATTTACCATCGGTATGGCACCACTTGAGGCGCTTTATAGGAGGCCTTGCCATTTGACCACGTGCTAGTTAGAGGTATGGCATAACAAGTTATTGGTGTCATAGATGATACAAGATACTACTTCCAAGATTGAGGTTTTTCAGGGATGCATTTGGATAGCTCAAGATAAGCAAAAGAGTTATGCTGATGTCGATCCGAGGCATGTTGATTTAGAGGTTAGCAATAAGGTATTGGTATGGGTGTCTCCCATGAAGGGAGTTATGAGGTTCATCAAGAAAGGGAAGTTAACACTGATATACGCAGTACATTTCCCTATCATTGAGAGAGTGGGTCCGGTAGCATATCGATTAGGTTTATCGAAGCATCTCCAACGGATAGACAACTTGTTTCACCTGGAATCGCTAAAGAAATACAGGAGGAGTGAATGAGCTTTCTGGCACGTTCCACTCTAGGAGATTGGTGTGCAGCCAGGCGTCTCGTACGAGGAGAGACCCGTGGATATTCAGTGAGAAAAAGCTATGGTCTAAGGTGGTACCTCTAGTCAGAGTTCAGTGGGAGCACCACAGCGTTGATGGGTCTACTTGGGAGAGGGAGGATGACATGCGAGAGTAGTATCCAGAGTAGTTTACGGCATGTACGACCTAATTTCAGGGATGAAATTCCTTTGTAAGGGGGAAGTATGTAATACCCTGTAATTCTTCATAATTGAGATTTAATTAATTGAGTAATTAAATGATTTTATAATAAATTACACGAGGAAGTATGTAATAACCCATAATTCTGCATAATTGAGATTTAATTGATTGGGTAATTAAACGGTTTTATTTTAAATTACGCGAGAGAAGTAATTTATTTGAATTAAAAAATAATATAATTATTAAATATTAATCGAGAGTGAAATAATGATTAATATTATGAATTATATTTACTTAGTGAATAGTAAATGATTAATGATTAGAAATTATGTCATAGCGAGTGATAAGGGCGTAATTGAAATGTCGCTCAATCGGGAGTCGCAGGTACACTAATTTGGGGGTGAGATGAGATATTTATTTAGAGTGACTCGGATGATGATTTCGAGATCACGGATGAGTCCGGAAGGGTCGAATTAGTCAAAATAGTATACCTAGGGAAGTTGATTGAGTTACGGGTCAATTTTGAACTAAATCGGGACCGTACAAGGGCATTTCGGTCATTTTAATTTAAGGTGTTTAGAGACCCACGAATTTTACATCTCTAAATCATCTTATAAGATTTATTTACTAGGTTTTAGAGGTTAGAAAACACAGAGAGTCCATTAGAGACCAAACTTGAAGCCTAAGGAAGGGTTCTTGGGAGATTAAAAGAATTCTTGCACCACAAACACTTGGGAAGGAAGATTAGAGAAGAAAAACAATCAACCTTACTTGAATCCATGAAATCATTCCCTAAAAATCTTGAGGTAAGTGTTTATTGCAATTGTTTTAATGTTATAATACCTATGATTAAGAGGGCTTCATTATTTGATAATTTAATACATGTTCTTGGAAGAAAAGGATAATTTTGATGCATGTTATGGGTAGGGATTGAATGTAGAGTAATTTATATATGTAGAGGATTGATAATTAGTAGATGTGTAACGATAAATATGAATTTAATTTGGGTTTGATGTCAAAACTTTAGGAAGAACATGGAAATATAGGGTTTTGATAATTTTATGATTTAATTTATTCTTGATGAGTTGTTGGGATGATTTGATGTAAAAATCGTGTTGGAATCGATCCTAATACATGTAGTAATGGTTATGAATTATTAGTTTAAAGTTTGGTGAAGTTTCATGAGGTTTAGAAGTGTGTTAATGATGAAAAAATGCGGCTGCCACGCGAAGAAGATGATTCTGGGCAGACCGAATCGATTCGGCTCAGGACTGGATCAATTCGGTTTCTAGGCGAATCGATTCGGCCCTGGAAGTTTCGCCGAGTTTTGCTTATTTAATCGCGAAACTTTGTATAAAGACTTGGATGACCATTAGGACCTATTTAAATCATTATGCGGGACTTACAGGTTTACAGTAGGGCCATGAAAGGGTATATGGTACTCTTATGGAGAGAGTTAAGGCTAGGGTTATTTCCTGACTGAATCATGACGTAATTTAAATCGATATAGTCATAATATAATTATGAAAAAACATGAGTGAGCTTAATTGAATAGATCAGTAGGGGTACCGAAATCAATGAAGTGGTAATTAGGACCCTTAGACTTGTGTGATTACTCAATTGAATACGATAGTGAGATAAATCCTAACGTAAAATGTATGGTGAGTATTTGAGAGAAATATACTACGTACGAGCATGATTATTAGGTTGTGTGTATACCTAATGAATTAATTATAGGTGGAGTGAATAGCTATTATATATTTGATTGATGTGTTCGATGAGACATTCTGAACCATGTTCGATGGGACATTCTGAACCAATTACATATTTGATTGATGTGTTCGATGAGACATTCTGAACTATGTTTGATGAGACATTACGAACCTATTATATATTGGATTGATGTATTCGAGGAGAGATTCTGAACCATGTTTGATGAGACATTATGAAATATTAGTCCTTAATGTGTGATATCGGGACATTATAATAAAGTCTATTTTTAGTATGTATTGTGTCAGAAATATATACCATATCAACATCTACTTGTGTAAAATAGTAGACCATTATATGAGATGAATCGATGTAACGAATTAAGTAGAGAAACTTATTTAATAAACAAGGCGGACATATGCGTAATGTTTTTTAAGAATATAACCTACGACAAATGATAAATCGATTAGCGTAATATATGGATGGTATGGGGCTTATATGACATTAGTCAAGATTGATACTTATGTCTAGTTAGCGTGGGTAGTAAACCTAGTTGAGCTAAGTAGAAAACGTTAAGCGTGCACAAAAGTTGAGGGGTTAGGAAACTCAAGAAAGTGTACGAGAACTTAACATGTGTAATCAATAACCGATTTTAAATTGTGATAAACTCTTGCTTAATATTTTCAAAATGTTTTGAGTACTAACTCTTGATATGAAAATTATTTTTAAAACCCTTTAGGTGTCCAGCCACAGGGACGCAAGACTTTACATTCTGTTCTAGGGAGACGGAGTTGCGACACATATGGATACTGCAGGACATTGCTTAGACGCTTCCATTATTCATTCTGATCTAATGTAGAATTTCAGTTCAGTATTTCAGTATGGACATGTTATCCTTCAGTTTTTATTTAGATTCAGTTCAGGCACTATTTATTTTCATTATTGGATTGTTATTTGAATTAGATTTAGCCGATGATTTACTCAGCAAGACTTTATTCATTTATATTACTTGAGATGTTCATATTATTTATGTTGATATTTGGTTCTTATATCAGTTTTCGCATATTGTATGTTAATGAAAGATAAAATTGGGTACCGATTTAATTAACTAATAGGTGATTAGTAATTAATTTAGTTGTCGATAGTGATGTTAAGAACAAACCAATTTGTAAATCCGGATTTAATTTAATAAAGGTTGATCACCTAATATTTAATTATGCGGGGTGTCACACTTTATTCAGTAATAGCAGCGGGTTCGTCAGAAAGAAGTATTACATCGAGGTCCAAAACCCTAAGGCTAAACTCAATATGCTCTCACCATTCTAACATATTTGTCCCGTCAAATTTCAAAACGGTTGAGGCTTGAGAAAGCAGGTTAAGATTCACTGCAAAATGCTCACTCTAATTAAAACACAACACACTTGACTAAAATTTGCAAGGAAATGAATATATATAATTGTCAAAATTTTAATGGTAGAATCATAATAAATTGTATTATAAGTTGCCCTTTAATCACAAAACCATAAAAGCAGAATATCTTTAATAAATTTCTAAATCGATAATTCTAAAGTTGATCAAATCTATATAATAACAAACTTTAGAAATGGGCATAAATTTGATATTTCACATAACAAGTCATTGGTTGTGTTTAGCACGAGACGCGTTGATCAAAATATCAAAAAATAATATTTAATATTCAATGTTATGAATCATTTACCTGTGTTTAGCACGAGAGTCATAAAAATATGAATATTAAATTTAAAACAATATAATATATTTATTATTCCGTGTTATGAATCATTGGCCTGTGTTTGGCACGAAACTCATAAAAATATGAATATTAAATCAACTGAAGTTTAATATGCTATTATATGAAATATGTTAGCCTATGTTTAGCATAAATATTCAACTAAAATGGGATCATTAGAACAAGGTTTATAAAACAGTTTTAGATGCAACACTTATACAATATGAAAAACATGTAATTTTCCCAAAAATGGAAAAAAATGAGTTAGTATCATGAAAATGAAAAAAATTACTTCGGAATCTCAAAACTTTTTACAAAATTCAAAAATAAATTTTCTGGAGTGAGATATACCCCTCGAGATTATTTTCATAAGTGGCAAATTTAGAGTTTTGAAGGCCTAAACAATCTTGGATCGTCGAAAAACAGTTTACATCACGACCGAAGGTGATGAAAATTGGTCTTTGGCTCGTTTTCAATCAGACTACTAAGTTCCATGTCATTCGGAACAAGTTCGGGAACAAAAATACTATTCACCACAATCGCTTTTTGAAATTTTTTGTTTTAGAATTGCTTGAAATTTGTAGGCTTGATAGAAACGGATTAGGTAACCATTAAAATAACATCTAAACAACATATATATCCTCTCAGTGCATCAAATGAAACTATTTTATTTGATTCTTAATTGTTTCGCTAAAATCAAACAAATATAAAAAAAACTGCTCTCAACAGATTTATTAAACAAATAAAACTATTCTTAATCAAATTTGTTAAAAGCAAACAAAAATGCCTAAGACTTTGACAGAATCAATTCTCATCCCTAAGAATATTTTCTTATATAATTTATCATGTAATACAAATCATAATGATAAACAAATCGGTGTTAAAATTATCACGTAATACTAATAATCATGATAAACAAATCAATATTAAAATTATCAAGTAATACAAATAATCATGATAAACAAATCGGTGTGGAATTTAAACATTAAAAAACTGAGTTTATGAACATATGTAGTTTGATCTTTTAAATTCGTAGAGAGATAGCATATTAATATTTAAACGAAGCTCTGATACCACATGTCATATATCATACAACATGAATAAGAATTATATATATAACAATAATATAATTCTTATAGGATCTTCAATATGTTTATGCAATCACCACTATATTTTTAACTACAAACTTTATGGAAAATTACCTTTTTCCATTGAGATTATATTTATTTGTTGGAGTTGACGTGCCTCAAGAACAACTTCTTAAATTTCTAGCGCTTCCTTCTTTAAGTTCCAGAAAATACTCTTAAAAAATGGATAGAATGTTCATTTATGAAAAAAATTGGAAAAATAGGTTTTTCCATTCCTAATCTCGATTTTTTTATGTGTTAATGTGTATCAATTAGTGGAGGTTGATTCACTATATATAGGGTGGAAGGGGACTCGAAATTTCCGTTTAAATTCACCATCTACCATCCACTAAAATAGCGAAAGAATCTTACAAATATATAAAAAATCATGTGACTTTTGGAATAGTTTTCTAAGATTAATTCCATTCATTTAATCAAATTTGTTCTCTTATTTGCACCACACTAATTTAGAAGAAATAATTTATTTAATTTATAATTATAAAATTTGGTCAAATTTTATAATTAATAAATAATTAAATATTAATTCGAAAAGAATTTACGTGAGAGTCCGAAGCCATTAGAATTTTAAAGGTGAGAATATGGGAGTTTACTCGGAGTTGATGAAGATACTAGAGGGGGAGTAAGGTTGGGCTCGTCTCTTGGTCGGAGGCCAGAGAAAGTGTCGATTATGTGTTCTTTTTGCAGGTGGTGCAAGAACTGGGAGTGGATCTGCAGTGTGTCTATGTGGATAAACATATTCTGAAGAGAGTCGTGCTATTGTTTGATGAACGCTTAAAGCCCTCCATGGGGCGATGTAGTGGTAGGAGGGTTTGATGAACGCTCTTCTGAAGAGAGTCGTGCTACTGTTTCTGGTGGCTTTGTACCTGCTGACAGCGTTCACGCTTCAGGTGGAAGTAGAGTGGTTACCGAGGCAGTAGATACAGATATAGCGGACGAGGGCGTTTCGGTGGTCGGAGACTCCAGTGGGCGGTGGCGTTACTTCTTTGATGCCAGAAGTGGGTGACGACTCTGGGTTAGGTGCTGCCGTAGATGATCTGCTCGGAAAGGTGGTAGAGGAAAACATGGGATTGTTATGCTCTTTGTTCGAGAAACAAGACAGCAGCCTGGATGTATGGGAACAGGTGAAGTGTAAGAATGTGGGAGGTTTTAATAATCCCGGGCATGTGAGGACAACATGGGAAGAATGGGGGAATAATCTTATAGATTATGGGTTTTATGGGTGGGAAAGAGTGAGAGGAATATTTGCTTGTGGATTCCAACTTCATCCCTTTTGAGGAATCTTCTAGATTTAATAGTGGCAAGTGAGTTCATTGTTGCGAGATTGGAAAGTTAGAGGCGAATGACCTCACTTCCCGATCGAGATTGAATGAATCTTCAGCTCGATCGAGACTGAATGAACTCTTCAGCTCGATCGAGACTGAATGAATCTTTGAAGGGCACTTAAACCCCTTTCTAATGGTCCATCTCGTGCGCGATTCTGACTTACGGTGCGAACGAACGATCCGTTTTCCCCCGAAACTTAATCAAGAGGCCACCGGACGCTCCCAAGCTCCGTTTGGCCAAAGTCAACTCTTTAGCTCGATTGAGACTAAATGAATCTTTGAAGGGCACTGAAACCCCTTTCCAACGATCCTCCCCGTGCGCAATTTTGACTTACGGTAGGGACGAACGATCCGTTTTACTCCGGAAGGTCACCGAGCGCTTCCAAGCCCCGGTTAACCGAAGTCAATTTCCCAAACCGTGTCAAGATCTTTGGAGTGTCGAAGTACATCTCCTAACCTTTCCAACGGTCGGCCCCGTGATCGATTCAGACTTACCATGCGGACGGACGATCCGTTTGCGTCCAACAATTCCCCGTCGAAAGGACCGACGAACGCTTCCGAGCCACATTTGACCCAAAGTCAACTCCCGGACCCGGGAGCAGTCCAAAAGACTTTCTAAGGTCTCTGAAGTACCTTTCCAACGGTTTACCCCGTGCACGATTTGGATCAATGGTTTGCATTCTATGACATATTTTTCGAAGGAACCTAAAAGAGACTGCCAAACGGCAGGTTCCAAACCCTGCCTATCGGCAGTGTACCTAAACACACCTGTCGATTGGCAGGACCAGGGCTATGCCGATCGCTAATGACCTGGGCATATTAAAAGAAGGTCTTGACCTCATTGCAAAAGGACCCAAGATCTGAAATCTATCACCCCTCAGCGAGCTCAGAAAACCTCTCTCGAAGTCAACGTGATTTCCACATTCGAATCCCTTTCCAACTTTCACTTTTCATCATCCTTTTGATCAAAACTTGGTGAATTAACTATCCTTCATCATCATCCAAGTGCAAGGGCTGCTCTCCAACATCAAAGATCAAGATCAAGATCTCCAAGAAGGTCCAACTTTTTCAACTCTCCCTTTAAATTTCCTTAAATTCGCATTAATTTGTTTTATTACTTAGCACTTTTATTCTCTCATCTCACATATCCTAACATACTTTTTATCTAGTATTATTGCACATCTTTTACGTTCATATAAATAAAACCCCAAAAAATAAGAAAAATAGGGTTTGCTCATAAATTCCAAACGGGAATTCTCACACTTTTCTCACAACTAAAACACTTTTTTTGCACACACACACACATAAGAGAAGTACCCGATTGGATTTATGGGATAAACCCCACCCCTCGTTTTGCATATGAACTACGTGGACTTTGATGCCTCTATAGGCTGCGTAGGTGTCTCGGGGTAAAACCCGAGACTCGAGTCCTCTTCCTACTTTTTCTATTTTTTCTATACTCTTTGAACTTAACTCTCTTAGATTCTATATATTTACATATACGTATATTTTTTCTTAGTGGTGTATTATTCCATATGTGTTATCATTCCGTTATAATGATCAACGCTAGGATAATCGCGAAAATTCTATTTTTCTAATATTACTTTTAAGAACATTCCTACGGATGACTCTCTTTATCTCTTCCATGATACAAGTCGAGGATTCCTATCTCCACTATATACACACATGCACACATATCACGGGGAAATAAAGGAAAATAGAAATAACCCATAAGAGACCGTAAGGGCGAATTGGGTGCCTAACACCTTCCCATTTCGTAACTTAGCCTTCGGACCCTTTTTGAATTATTTTTGGTTTCATATGTATCAGTATGTCTTTGGATGCTTTCCTTCGAGATGGATCCCTTTTCGTTTGTCTGTTTTGAGTAAAATAGACTGGTGACTCCATCTCTCTACATTTTTCACCTCATCACCAACGTCGACCGAAGCGCTCCCGAGAGGGATGCGCAGGACTAAGATCCTCTCGACGTTGAAGACGCCCACTCGTCTCCGTCCCACCCGCCGCGAGGATCGGGGGCTAGACCCTATTTACATGGGTGTTATATCTCTACAGTGGCGACTCCGCTGGGGATATTTATTTTGAGGGCTAGACCCTATTTACATGGGTGTTATATTTGTTTATATTTTTCCCTATTTTGCATGATCCCATAAGTATTAAAATTATAATATAAATAAACGTGTTTTAATTGTTAATTCTCGATAAAATTGGCTTCATGCGTGTATTTGTTTAGGTAATTTGCATTTGCACTTTTATTATATCAAGGCAAATGTGGCAATGATGCGGCAAAACAAGCCTGAACCAAACCTCGTTACCAAATACCCAAGCCAAAACCATTTCCCTAACCTTTTGTAATTCCTCGCTTGTGTATCACATTTCTATTACTATTTATACATATTATTTTGAGATGTTTTACATATTTTTAGTATTTTATTTATCTCTGTATCATTTTTTATATAGTAGTGTTTAGATGTTTTATATTAGTATATTAATATGTGTATTTTCTTTTTTGGGCCTTATATCATGCAATTTTATACAGGTTTGTGCCGTTAATATATTTCTTTTAATTTTATATTTTTTAGTGTTATTTGTTTAATTTATATGTATTTATTTGAGGGTTTTTTATATTTTTATTTGTGTATGTTTTATCGTTCAATCTTAGTATATTTTTTTTGTGTGTGTGTTTTAAATATGTGCATAGTAATTGTTTACTAGTTATATGTAGTTATACACAATTTGGTACACATGCACTAATTTCCATACACTCACACACACCATATAAGTTCCCATACCTCACATTTTTCAAAACACCCAAAACATAATCAAATTTCTTCCCTCTCTATCTTCACTATTCACCCATCTTCTCCATCTCATCATCATTACCCACATTAGCTTCTCTCTCTCACCATACCCACTCTATAACCCAAACTACTAATAAATGTCCCTTGTCTGAACTTCTCTAAGACCTATGTTCCCTGACCTTACTACATAACCCAGCAAATTTGAACCCATCACCCACTTTCCAACTGGGCCTCTATCCTCAGTTGTCCTAAACAACAAAAAAAACTCAACAAACTTGGCACAAAAAATGACCTTACTCCTACCTGCCCATAGCCGTAAACCATAAAATGCCATTTGTAAAACACCCAACTAGATTTATACCTCCCCAAACCCAACTTCCATGTCACCTAGAGCTAGGAACGGATCTAAGTGAGTCCCAGAGGGGGATTGTGACCCCACTGTTTTTTAAAAAAAAAATAGAAAAGTAGGTATAGAAAAATATTTGGGGAAAAAATTAAATTAGTAAAGTTTTGGGGTTATATATACAAATAAATAAAGTATCCCAAGTCTTTAATACCTAACAAACTCTCTAATTACTCGAAGCAGTGGCAGCCCTGAGTTTTCCATTCATTTCCTCTCTTTTTCGAAGCCAAATCATCGACAGGGAAGCATCGGAGAAGCAGCCCTTCTCTTCCCATTCTTTTGCGGAAGCAGCAATCGACGACATGTAAACTCTTTTTTCCATTGCTTTTGCTCCAGTCCACTACTTTATTTGTTGTGTTATATTTCTTTGTATGTTTATTTTTGTAAGATATTAAATTTATATTTAGTTGGTTATTTTTATTTAGTATATATGTTAAATTTGTTTGATTGGTTGTGTGTGTTTGATTGGTTGTGTTTGTGTTAATTTTATGCTATCAATT
This sequence comes from Sambucus nigra, assembly GCA_949130495.1. Lineage (NCBI taxonomy): Eukaryota > Viridiplantae > Streptophyta > Magnoliopsida > Dipsacales > Adoxaceae > Sambucus > Sambucus nigra. The sequence continues at coordinate 243,078,759 of OX422215.1, read as the reverse complement.
TTTTGGGGGGATACTAGTGAACCTAATTGTTTTGTCTAATCTGTCAACTTATGGATAGATTTTTTAAAAGAAAATTGGAGTCGACATCCACACCACATATTGAGAGCAATATAGAACCATATGACATTATTTTGGAGGATTTTCATGTTGATCCCTCTGTACGAACTTCAATTTCTCGTGACAATCCTAAAGTGGAAGATAAACACTATATACCTATTTAAAAAAGGGGCCTTATCAACCTCGTGTCCACACGTTCCCGTATAAATCTATAGGCGGACAATTGCAGTGTTTTAACCATGCTCGATTTATTGAATTCTCTCATTGGCTAGAATATAGAACTACTACTAATGTTGTGACCAAGCAGGTGGGGATGTATTTGTGGGCAAAGAGTTTTCTAATTTGAAGAAGAAAGATAGATTTTTTACACATGTGGGAGGTCTTAATAGTACCCATAATCAGGCTTTGAAAGCATGTGCAAATTTAATGAACGAAAGTCAGCACATTGATACAATTTTACACAAGCAATCAAATAAAGTTTGTATGGATTACTGAACACGACTAAGTGCATCAATCAACTCTATTAGATTTATTTTACGCGAAGGGCTTGCATTTCGTGGTAGCGACGAATCGAAAGAGTAAAAAAATAATGGAAACTTTATTGAACTTATGAAATTTTCTTGTGATTTAAATCCGCATATTAGAGGCGTTGCATTGAAACATGCTCCCTCAAACCACACATTGACATCACTGGATAATCAAAAAGATATTATTAATTCGATTTCAAGCAGGATTGAGGACTTCATTATCAAAGACATCGGAGATTCATTTTTTGCAGTTTTAATTGATGAGTCTCGTGATGTGTCGGTTAAGGAACAAATGGTTGTCGTATTGCGATATGATGATAAAAGTGGAGAAATCACGGAGCGCTTTATTGGTTTAGTATATGTTGAGGATACAATGGTCTTGTCGCTTAACTTGTCAATATACAATCTATTTGAAAACCATGGGTTGAGCATTTCTAGACTATGTGGGAAAGGTTATGATGGAGTAAATAATATGTGGGGTGAATTCAATGGTCTCAAAAGACTTAGTTTGAGGGAGAATGAATGTGATTTTTATGTTCATTGTTTTGCTCACCAACTACAGTTGGCTCTTATCGTCGTGGCAAAGAAAACGGATGATATTATGAATCTTTTTACATTCATTTCTTGTGTTGTTAGTCTAGTCAAATCCTCGTGTAAGCGTTGTGACCTTCTACGTGAGAAATAACTTAAAAAGATTAGTTGTGCAATTAGAAAGGGTGAGATTCAAATGAGGAAAGGACTAAATTAGAGTACCTCTCTCTAATTCGTTTCATACACTTTACGTATTTGTACATATTTTTGTGCCTCCTTTGTTCTTCAGGATTTTGCCATTGATTATATCATGTGGTGCAAATTTCATTAGCGGTTGATTCTGCTAATCTAGTTCCTACCTTGTGCTTTCAGTTTTAACCTATAATTTTAACATCGAGAACGATGTTCTCTTTTATTTGTGGGTGAAAAATTTATCAAAATCAAGCATCTTTTGAATTATTTTGTAAAAATCAGGTTATTTTGAATACTCTTTGTGCAGTTTATCTCATTTCTTTATAATGTGATTTGTCTATCATCCCTCTTTTAGAAGTCTTAGTACATCCTTGTTCGAACTTGAAATTATTCCTTCTACCATAAAATCAAATAACACCTCTTAAGGCATACTTACACCATGAATTACTAGATTTAGCAAAATGTGCATTTATCACATTTTACACAAAAAACTTGAAGAGCAAAAACATTCCCAAGAGATCCCTAAAAGAACACGTATGGTGACTTAAACTCGTGTAATTTGAACTATTCATTTTTTTAGGGTCTTTACGTAATCTCGGAGTCACAAGTTGATTCATCTTTCTTTGGATACCACACATATTCGTTGCATGATCTCATTATCCTCCATATTAGGCTTAACTATTAAGGATTAAAACACTTTTGAGTTGTAAAAACATGAGTCTTATAGCTTGTTCTGAGCACTAACCATCACCCATTGCATCTATACACTTACCTTTTTCCATGTATCACCATTAACTTTTCCATATCACTGCCCATCCATATATTCCCCCACATCATCCATTTATCATTACCATAATGACTACTATTTTTTAGAAAAAGAGTGGCTGAAATTCTAAATGTAAAAACTTCTTCACTAGTCTTACGAAAAATAAAAGTCCATTGCAAAAGAAAGGAAAAAATGAAAAATGATAGAAAAAGAAAATGAAAAATATATATAAAAAAAGAGCATGCACTCAAAATTTTGTTTAATGAAGACATTAATTGTTCATATTGTTGTCCACTCTTCTCAAAACCCAATAAAATCCTATCATTAATATTCCCTATCTCATTTCCCCATCACCCCTTATATAAAACCCATTTTGAACCTTGGTGAGGTGTTCAGACGATTAAAATTCAATACAGTGAATGACTTGACATTTTCAACATAGTGGTTAGCATTCCATCATGAGATCAATTTATTTTATGTATTTTCTATTTCTCATAAGTGTGTGAGACGTTTAACCTTGTTTAGTTTTATTCACCTCCCCACACATAAGATAGATACAGTTGCCCAAGTCTCAGAGCGATTTGATTGAGAGAGACATGTCTAGTGAGATTTGAAGTCAAAGCGTTGATTCTAAAAGGCAATATAGGAATTACTCTTGTGAAACTTAAGATTATTTCACACAGCACACGCTGAGTTTTAGGGAGAATTATGCCTTTGATATAAAGTAATTTTAGTCCATACACTGAAAGTTGAATATTATATTCCTTGAAGTCTTTATAGATTAATTGTATGACATTTTGTCCATCTAATAAGACACTGCTTTTGAATAAAAATATTTTTCAATAAAAACTCTTTTTGAATATTGTGGCTAAACTCATTGCAATCTCTCATGAGACAAAACTCGTCTTGTAAGATAACCTATAGGTTTAACAGCTTGTTGCACTTGCCAAGTGCAATCGCAAGTGCTTATGAAAGTAGCATACTTTTGGTTATTTATCTTTCTTTCTCTCTATTTTTTTTCCCGAGGACTAAAATGCTCTGTTTGGGGTGGTGTGATAAGAATCCAAAAGTGTTAAAATTATACCCCAAATAGACGCGTTGTAATTGCTAATTCTCGGTAAAATTGGCCTTATGCGTATATTTGTTTACCTTGTCGGTCAATTTTCATTTACGGTTCCAAATGCGCTATATTGAGGCAAATGTGGCAATGATGCGGTAAACAGGCCTAAACCCAATCCCGTTACCAAATACCCAATCCAAAACCATTTCCCTAACCTTTTGTAATTCCCCATGTGTGTTTATAATATTTGTATTACTATTTAATATGCATTGTTTCAAGCTCTTTTATATATTTTTAGTATTTTATTTGTATGCATAATGTTTTGTATATAGTGATGTTTAGGTGTTTTATATTAGTATATTACTATGTGTCTTTTTGTGGGTCTTATATTATATAAATATATATAGATGTGTGTCATTAATATATTTTTCCTTATTTTATTTTATATTTTTTATTGTTATTTTTTTAGTTTATTGGAGTCTTTTTATATTTTTATTTGTATCTCTTTTATCTTTTAATATTAGTATATTTTATATTTATTTTTATTATTTGTGTGTAGTTATACACAATATGGTACACATACTAGTTTCAATACACTCACGCACACACTATAATAACCCACACGCATCATACCCTTTTACCATACACTCAGACACGCCTTATAAACTCTCTCACCTCATATTTTTCAAAACACCAACAACATAATTAGATTTCTTCTCTCTTTATCTTCATTATTCGCCGATCTTCTCCCTCTCTACATCATCACCCACACTACCTTCTCTCTATCACCATACCCACTCCATAATCCAAACTACCCATAACTTTATGCCTTGGTTGAACCAATCTGAGAACCACTTGCCCTAACCTTACCTCATAACCCAGCAGAACTGAACCCATCACCCACCTTCCAACAGCACCTCCATCCCCAACTGTTCTATCCCTCTGGAAAATCCACCAAACCCGAGACCAAACCCGACCTTACCCATACCTACCCATTATTGTAAACTGTAATAACCCATCTCTAAACCACCCGACCAACCTTAATCCTCCCCAAACCTAGCTTCCACTTCACTTAGAGCCCTGACTAATTTTCTCTCTTTTTTATCTTCTGGACCTTATACATCTCCCATAAACACACTACTATTTATATATACATATATGTATATGTGTGTATGTGTGTGGTGTGCAATTTTTTTAACCCGTTAAATCATTTTTTCAATATCCTTCTTGTGGTCCCCATCTCAAGCATAAACTAAAACCCATTTCCCTCACCTCATGTGTCCCTCACATTTTTTCCCTCGCATCTTGCTACCCAAGATATCAAATTTTGTTATTTCCTAAAATTACCTCACTTCCTCACTTATATATTGTAAGCTTGGAAGCATTTTGGTGGGAGCTCAGATTTGAAAGAGTATATTATGCGCAGTTTGGAGAGCTCAAGTTTAAGAGTAGTTTTAGGGTTGTTTTCGTCTTAGTTTAAGTGAAATATTTTTTTTCTTATTTTGTGATTTTGTTAGTGAGTTGATTGTGAGGTTTAAATCAAATACATGAGATTAAATTTTGAGTGTTTCATCTTATTTTGAAGGTTGATTTATTGTTGTTAAACTCAGGTTTACTGGGTGTTCTTAATTTCCATAGTTCGGAACTATTTTGTCTAAGGAGACTTGGTTTATATTGTTTTCTCTTCTATTATGCCTCTTATTGTGATAGTATTACATTTTATATGTACTAATATCCAAATGATAAGCCAAATCCCCTGTTTAGGGGGTGAGATGACACTCATGTGGATGTTATTTCAATTTATTTAGATATTCCTTTGAAAATTATTTTAAAATTTTCACTTTTTAATCTATGCCTCGGAACAGGGTAAACCATTTTTTAGAGAAAATCAAATTTGATATATAATGTTCATTTTTAGAATCGAAATAGAGATAGTTTTTTGTATAAGTGGAGCATTATGTTTATAATTTTAAACTCCAAAGTTAATTTTTTCAAGGATTAAACAAATTTTTATAGGTTTGTCATCACAGGTGATTTATTGAAATAAGGTTTCATTCTAACTTTTTTTATATTTTGTGGAAGTTTTTAAAATTAATTTTTTAAAAGGGTAATATTGAAATTACATTTGTAATGAGAGTTGACTTGTAATTTTAATATTACCTTAGGCTATTTTAAATTAATTAATTAATTAAAATAATTAATATGTATATTAAAGTCTCATCCCTTGTTTGTTTTCACATTTATTCACCTCACTCATCTCTTATTTTAGTTTTTATTAGATAGTTTAGTTTAAATTTCTCACCATCTGGTTAATTTGACTAATAATCCCTTGAAAATCATATTTTAAAAATCATACATGTCTTAACTTTGCTATTGGCCACATTAAGAAATTTGATTGATACCCTTTACTTTCCGTATAGATGTTTTAGTGAATTTTGTAGGTTCAAGGAAATTTTTATAATAAAGTCTTGCAATAACGACATACACACAAAAGACTAGTCATCACCTTCCTTATAGGCGTTAGTCACTAGCGCTACAACAACACATATTTGATGGCTAACTTCCTTTCATATTGAATAACCAAAAAACATCTGTCCTTTACATTCTAACTAAAATGTTTATTTCACAATTAAAATACATGCAATAAGACCTTAATTATGTTAAGAAGGATGTATCCACAATAACATAAAATCCCACAAAATAAATTGATATATGGAGAAGCAGAGTGAAACAATAAAATTTGATGCCACACCAATGTTAGCTAAAATGATAACTATCGATTAGATTTTGCAAAATGAATTAAGTATCTTACTTCTAAGTGATCTTAGTTTCCCGCAACAACATAGCACATAATTTGGAATAAGTATATTAACATTTTTAGTGTTTCAACCTCTTTAACACACGTTAATACGTGTTATTCACTTTAATTTCAATACATCACGAGTTGTTTGTTGGTTGTGATGCACTAGGTTGAGTAGCCGGGAGAAGGAAAAAACACTCTAAAAAATAACACAAGCAGATAGGGATAGAATAAGATTATATTTTCTACAGGTTCATATGATGGAATGAAACTCGACAAACATAGTAAAGAAAACAACAGAACATTTTGTGACTCCTTGCCTATTTTAACCACAGGTGATCAGTCCTTTATCAAAATAATCAAGAATCTCATTTGGTTCATTCTTAGCAACACTCTCGAAAACTTTTTAGATTACTAACCACCTATGTTAAATTAAGCCGGCTTCGAAATTGTAGCTTTCATTAATCACACAACAAGCGAAATAAAATAATATAAACCATCCGCACAATAATATAGTCTAAAACATCACATGATAAATAACGGAATAAAATAATACCGATTAAATCATCGGTTCCCAAAACAAAATCCATCTACAAGTCTAAAGTAAATAAAACTAAGTCCGATAAATACCGAATAACTGAAATGCTGAATAGTCTGAAGGGGCGACATGCCCAAATGAAATACTGAAATGAAATCGTATCTAGTAATGAATAACAAAAGCATCTACCTAAAGTCCTATAAGTCTCCACAGTGCTGCAGCTACGCATCCCTAGAATGAGTCATCAAGCATGGCGTCCATGTGGCTGGACAACTAAAATATTTTGGAAAAATAAAAAAATATATTTGACCCAGGTCAGAGCCCGATAAAACTTTTTGAAATATGTAGCAAGTATTTAAATTGCAATTTAAAAGAAATTATTATATACACACATTAGTCCCACATACACTCTCAACTATAGTGCACACCTAACTTCTCTGTGACACCCTGCCTAATTAAAATCTCGGGTGATCACACCTAAATTAAATTAAAAAAGATTTCTCAGTTGGTTCATTCTTAGCATCACTATCAATAAACTTTTTAATTACTAATCACCTAAGTGAAATTAGACCGGTGCCAAATTTTATCTTTCATTAACCCAAGACAAAATACTCACGTGGAAGTAATAAATAACCATTCACAATGAACTATGAATCAAACCATGTTGCAATATAAAAAGGATAAAATCCGATCGAGTCAACAGTTGGCTAAAAATACAAACTGCTAAATAAAATCAACATATTCCAAAACTGAAATATGATATAAAAACTGTGGACAACATGTCCCAATAGAGAATAATATAATAAGATCATATACTATATCCGAATAGATGAAGCGTCTGTGCAAAGTCCTGCCAGCTGTAACAACCCGAGGTCTTGGAGATGATGATTTATTTATTTTGGGAGAAATAAATATTATTTTAATTGGAGATTAATTAAATTGGCAATTGAGGTCAAAATTTGAAGTCGTTAGCAAGTGTCTCGAATGGCGATTCGGAGGGTATAGTTGTGTCCGGAAGGGTCGTGAAAGTCAAAATGACTGTACTTGGGGTCTATTTAGGTTCCGAAATATTTTACGCTCGTTTGACTCGAATTAAAGTTACCGAGTCATTTAAAGTGTGTATTATCATTTAAAGATGTGTATCTTTGGAGTTAGGGCTTAAAAGCCTACGGGAGATTTATTTCTCCTTAGAGAGAAAGAGAAATAGAAAGAGGGAAAGAGAGAAGAAGAGAAGGAAGGATAAAAGAGAGAGAAAGTGGAGATTTTTGGCTTTTATGCGATCTCGAGGACGGATCAGACCCTACGAACCCGAGGCAAGTGATTAAACTTGATAAATAATTGTTGTGTACATTTATTTCATGATTTTTGGATCAAATTTATGGGTTCTAGGTCTAGTTTATCAAAACCTAACTTTTTGGGAAAACCTCATATTTGTGATTTATAAATGATTTCTAGGTTAGAAATTTGTTTATATGTGTTTATAGATGATATATATGTGATTGGGTTGAAGAGAAATGAAGAGAAGATGATTAAAATGAATTTTGGGATTTTTGGCCTACAAAAATAGTAGCAATTTTCGAGCCTCCAGGTAGGCCGAATCGATTCAACCCCCTAGCCGAATCAATTCGGAAATATGCAGGTGCCCAAGTCTGAGTGACCGAATCGATTCGGACTCCAACCGAATCGATTCGGCCTGAGACAGAGTCCCAGGTCTGATAACCCGAATCGATTCGCCTTGGAGGCCGAATCGATTCGCTGGGCCGAATCGATTCAGAATTGGCCCGAATCGATTCGGAAACAGGGCTTTTCGAGGGATGTTTTCTAAGGAGAATTTCATTCCGATTTGTTCGAGGGTATCGATTGGGAACCTCTACAGGAATCATATGGAGTACGTTATGGAGACTTTTAGAGAGTTTCCCTTATAAGGAATTATTGGAGTCATATAGACTTAAATTGAGGAATACCGATTAGAGATTTTGGTATTTTCTAAGTGGGGAAGCCCACCTTAATTGGAGGTTCTATTTGGAGATAACACTTAAATTTATATGAAGAATGAGAATAGATTTAGAGATAATGGATCTTAGGATCCAAACCCCAAATGGGGTAACTTTTAAGGTTTATAAAATAAATTGAACCCAATTATGGATAGAAGATTATAAATGCTAATAAATGAGCATACGAATATAGAAATATCCTTACAGATTATTGATTTGGGAGAGGTCTCACACAAATGAGAAATGCCAAATGAAGTGCATCAGGATAAAGAATATCCTTAATATAAATAGAATTGAGAGACAATTCATAATTAGAAGCGACATGTGAGCTTCAAGCGAGAAATAGTATAGTGTATACTAAGTGGGGAAGATGTTTGAGAATTGATGATTAGTATATCTTAAGGGAAATATACTAAACAATGATGTTAATCAAATTGCACCTAAGGGCGTATAATAAATATGAAAACAGTGTGACAGGTATACCTTATATGATGGTATATCTTTATATGATGTGATGATGTATGTATACCTTATATGATGGTATATATATATATATATATATATATATATAGTTAAGAATACCCCCTCCTTGTTATCATTAGGAAGTTGCGTGCATTGAGGGTGAGCATCCTGGCTCAAAGAGCAGGGTGTGGATATTCCCCAGGTCATAGTCGTCCGTTGTGATTATTATGCGATATATATATGTATTCTTTTGGGGGTGAGAAGTTGGGGGTATGTGACATTCTCACTTGCCGGTTAGGGGCTATGACCGCTTTCCGGGACGTTGTGTGCGTGAGTTGATCACGAGGTGGGTGTCGTTGAACCCCACCAGGTGGCCCCAGTTTGCTATGTGTATGGGCAGCTGGAAGATGATAGCATGTGAGCCTGCGTCCTCGAGTTATATCTCGGTTGGATGGTTATTGTTTATTGTGCTTGTAATTGGGTATCAAGGGCATAATGGACCTCAACGACTAACATTGCCAGGAATAGTGTATCGGGGGGGGGGGTTCCTTGTTTGGATTTCGCGTCGGTGAGACGTCCCATGCGCGAACCGCAGTCTAATGTTGGAAGTTGGGGAGAAGTTAGTCCTAAATACTCATACTTATATATATATCACCTATCCCGACAATTGATAGTGCCAGGATTAGTGTAACAGGGGGGGTTCCTTGTTTGGATTTCGCTTCGGCAAGACGTCCCACGCATGAAACGCCATGTACTATTGAGAATTGGGAATATTAATTAATTAAAAATTGAGAAATAATAATTTGGGTTACATGCATCATGCATTGAGGGCATAATGAATCTCGAGGATCAATACTGTCAGGAGTAGTGTAACGGGGGGGTTCCTTGTTTGGATTTCGCTTCGGCGAGACGTCCCATGCATGAAACGCAGTGCCGTGTTGAGAATCGGGAGAAGTTTTGTCCTTAGCTCTTGATGATTAGAACTCATATATATTACATGCCAAATGAGGGCATAACTAGAATATATGAAATTCTAGTAAGATAATGTTGATGTATTGTGATTATGTTAAATAGTTGATGGTTATGCAACTTTATGTGTTCAACAAATGAACAAATATAAAGAGAACTATAAACATTTGAAATAAAGTAATGTTGTAGGTAGAACTTAGATAAGGGTAGATTGCGAGATAAGTTAGATAATCTTAATCGAATCTGCATTTTGGGATCTAGTTAGATTTTATTGCCTAATCTATATTTGGGCATTCATTTGGAGACCACGTGCATACGTTAGTGCGCGCTCTAGTTGAGAGGTGAGATGGATTATTATGGAGAGGAAGATTCCATTAAATTATGTAATAATGCATTTACAATTACTATGCATTTTAATGCACTTGCTATAAAAATGTTTTGAACTCGGGCTCTGACCCGTTTATATTTTCTCCCTCCATATATATATATTGTATTACTTTAGGTGTTCCTCCGCAAGGACGCCATTGATGTTCATCCATCCAGTGTATTCGTGGAGCTGTGGCAGTAGCAGACTATTGCGGCACATTGTTTTAGTCGATTCCTATCTATTGTATATCTAGATTAGGATTCAGTTTCTATATTAAGTTTAGACTCAAGGGTTGTAGAATATCCCTTTTTCATTTCTCTTTCAGATTATTTGTATTGTCTATGACCCGACAACATATTCGGATATTTTATTTGTACATTGTATTGCACTCTTATAGATATTGGAGTTCGCACATATCACTCATCATAGTTATATGTGTATTGTTGGTTATGGTTGCATAGTTGGTTTTGTTGTTATTGTTGTAAATAAAAGTTTTAAAAGTTTTGACAATCCACTTTTAATGATTTCGAGTAGTTAGCGTCATATTATTTTAGTATTGTCAGTTGATGTTGAAACTGTGCCATCTGAGATACCTGATTTAATGTAGTATAGGGTTGGCCACCCGTTACTATTTTGAGCGGGTTGTCACACCAGCCTCCACAAAGCTGCAGCTACGAGTCCCTGGATAGAATGTTCAAGTCTGGCGTCCCTGTGGCTGGACATCTAATAGGTTTTGAAAATATTTTTATAGCAAGAGTTAGTACTCAAAACGTTTTAAAAATATTTTTCAAGTGATTATCACAATAAGATGTGTGATTGAGTACACATGTTAAGATTTCGCGTGCACTCTCTTAAGTTACCTCACCCCTCATCTATCATGCACGCCTACCGTCCCATAACCATCCCACCTAGCTATACTAATTAAGCTAACAAAACTATGGTATCCAACTAAACTCATATATGCTACTAAGTTCCCATTTCACCCACTTAGTATGTAATAGTATCGATATTTCATGATTTATATACTCAGATAACTGTTCACGCCTTGTTATCTTTCACCATTTTAAAATTAATTCTTCCTACTTAATTTTCTTTTAGATGTAATCACGGCATCTCATAATCTACTAACTCATACAAGTAGATTATTAATGTAGTATATATTTCATACACAACATATACTTATAAATTAATTTATTTCTAATTTGTCCTCTTGACACACATCAAAGACTCTTGGCTCAGAATGGTCCATCGACACCAAGTAAAAGTTTGGTTCAAAATGTCACCTTGACCCCAAATTCTTTTCATGAAGTGGTTCAGAACTCTTTCGTCACGACCCTAACTTACTATTTTCCATATATTAGTTCGGAATCCTTCCTCGACCCTAATATAGGAAATTATGCTTTAGGTATTCTCACCACCTAAGTATCTATATAATTCAATAGGTATACACACAAGCTAATAATAGAGTTCGTACGTAATATTTTCTCTCTAATATTCATCGTACTTATCTATTTACGATTTGTCTCGCAATTGTATTTTAATTGAGTATTCAGAAACTTTAAGGTCCCTAGTTACCCCTCTATTCATTAAAATAGTTACGGTATCTCTAACATACTGATACACCCCCGGGGATTACTTTTACTCTCTCCATAACTCAAACCCCAAATTTCTGATATAATACTCGATCGGTCTATCACTTCCAATCTAACACTTTATAATTATACGGACTGCCACTATACACCTACTGGTACTCTCTAAGTCCCTACATATGTACAACATCATCCCTAAGGTTTTACCCAAAAATTGGCAAATGATTAAAACTTAACCAACAAAAGAACCCAAAATTAACCTGGGTCGATCGATCGACCAGGACCATCTATCGGTCGACATTCAAGGGTCAATCGATCAAGTGCATGTGCAGTTCATCTTCTTTATGCGTTTTCTCACTATTCTCAATTTTCCAACTTACATAATAACACACTAAACTTGAAACCAATGATTTCTAACCATTCCCACATACTCTAGGATGATTTCCAATCATTTAAACATCATGAATCTTCATGAATTTAAACTAGAATAATGCAAATCCTCTAATTATTCAAGAACCCTAAAAATATGTTTTTCCTATATTCTTAATCATAAACCCAGATTTTAATTCTTATTAACTATCATGATTCCTCTGATTTTCAATCCTCCACAGATATAAATCTAACTACATGTGATTTCTACCCCAAACATGCAATTAATCAATTCCTTTTCTCCAAGAATATTCATCGAAATCAATTATTTGAAAATTCTACGCATGGATATTATAACTCAAAATAATTTTACAAATAACCACTTGCCTTATTCAGAGATGATCTGATTTCATGATTGTTGTTGGTGATTGGTTGTCTTTCTCCTCCAATCTTCCTTCCCAACTAGTTTGTGGTGCAAGAGGCCTTTGAATTCTTCACCAATTCTTCCTTAAGCTTTGAGAATAATCTCTCTTCTCTCTCTAATGTATTTACTTTATGTTATGAGGTTTATAACCCTAACCCCACTTTTTATTAGCTGATAAAACACTCCAAAATTCGTTGGTCTCCTCACCCCCATATGCCAAAAGATAAAAACACCCCCGTACAGTCTCAATTTAGCCTAAAAATGCGCCGGTACCATAGTAGTACTCTTGGGTATACTATTTTGACTAATTTGACCCATTTAGAATCATTTATGACCTATAAATTATCCTTTGAGTAACCAGAAATATTTTTGTGATCTCATCCTCAATTTGGCGTACACACGACACTCGGTTGAGGTATAATCATGTACATCCATATCTCTCGCTATGTCGTACAATTTAACTAAATATTTACTATTCACACATAGTAAATTTGAATCATAATATTAATTAGTATATATCTCTCGATTAATATTTAATAATCACAATTATTATTTACGCTTAATAATCATAATTATTATTAAATCATATTAAATTACTATACTCAAGTAATTTAAATTAAAATGTATTTTCTATTTATTATCCAATTAATCGAATTCTAAATACGTAGAAATATGGTGTATTACATACTTCCCCCCTTACAAAGGAATTTTGTTCTCAAAATTTTGGTATACCTGGAGTGAATAACTTTGGGTATTGCTCTCGCATATCCTCCTCTGGCTCCCATATCCAATCATCAATATTATAGTGTCCCCACTGTGCTCGAACCAACGGTACCACCTTGGATCGAAGCTTACGCTCTCTATGATCAAGGATAGCCACGGGTCTCTCCTCATATGAGACATCTGGTTGTAAATCAATCTCCTCAAGTGGGACATTCCAGAAGGCTCTTTAGCTCCTCCTATATTTCTTCAGCGACGCCACATGGAACACATCATGTATCCGCTTAAAATGCTCTGGGAGTCCCAATCTGTATGCTACCAGTCCCACCCTCTCAATAATAGGGAATGGTCCAACATATCTCGGAGCTAACTTCCCCTTCTTGTCTAACCTCATAATCCCCTTCATAGGAGATACCCGAATCACTCATAATCCCCTTCATAGGAGATACCCGAATTAACACTTGGTCGCCCACCTCTAGCTCCACGTGTATCCTACCGACGTTAGCATAACTATTCTGTCTATCCTGGGCTATTCGAATACATCCTCAAATCAACTCTATCTTGGCAGAAGTCTCCTGTATCATCTTCAACTCCAATAGCTTATTGTTCCCCACCTCTAACCAGTAGGAATGCGAACAATAAGGCCTCCCATAAAGCGCCTCAAAAGGAGCCATACCGATGGTGAATTGGTAAGAGTTACTATATGTAAACTCTACCAATGTAAGGTATCGCTCCCATCCTCCCCCAAAATCTAGGATACACATACTCAACATATCCTCAAGAAACTGATTCACTCTCTCAGTCTTCCCGTCTGTCTGAGGGTGATACGACGTACTCAATCGCAAATCTGTACCCATGGCCTCCTGGAAACTCTGCTAGAAGTGCGACACAAATATTTCATCTATGTCCAACACAATATTATTAGGAACCCCGTGCAGCTTAAAGATCTCTAAATGAAAAGCTTCTTGTACTGCATCATATCAAAATCAGTACAAACCGGCAAGAAAGGGGCTACCTTGGTCAGCCTATCCACTATCACCCACATGGAATCGTGATCTCACTGCAATGTCGGTACTCCAGTAATAAAGTCCATAAAAATGCTCTCCTACTTCCACGCGGGAATATCTAGTGGTTGTAGCATTCCTGAAGGTCTCTGATGGTCAACTTTCACAAGCTAGCACGTAGCACACTTCGAGACAAACTCTGATATGTCTTGCTTTATAGCCGACCACCAATACTGTCCTTGCATATCCTGGTAAATCTTATCCCCGCCGAGATATACCGTAAACTTTGACCCGTGAGACTCTATCATCACAACATGTTTCAAATATCCATCCTCGGGTACTACCAGTCTCCCATTAAACCAAAGTCCTCCCTTTGAGCTTATGGAGTAGGACTCTACCTCCTCGGCTAGTAACTATCGTACTCTATCGTGACAAAATGAGTCCTCTGCCAGTGCCCTCACCACCTGTAACACTCTCGGAGGGGATAGATAAAACTATTGTGTATGCTTGGGATACCTCATCCTCATGTCAGAGTTTTATCCACTTCGCTTTCCAAACTTTTGCCAACTCTCTTATGGGTCTTCGGCTCAACGCGTCTGCCACCACGTTAGCCTTTCCAAGATGATATTGTATATGAAAGTGATAGTCCTTCACGGATTCGAGCCACCTCCTCTGCCTTATATTCGGATCCTTATGGGTGAAGAGATACTGAAGTGACTTATGGTCCATGAATAGAGACAACTTCTCTCCCAAAAGATAATGTCTCCATATCCTCAAAGTAAAGACGACCGCTCCCAGCTCTAGGTCATGGGTCGGGTAATTCTTCTTATGTGTCTTTAGCTTTCAAGGTGCATAAGCTATATCCCTCTCTTCCTGCTGTAACACACCCCCGAGTACCTTCAAGGATGCATCAGTATAGACCGGGTATTCCAATCCACTCCTAAGTAATGCAAGTACGAGTGTTGATGTCAACCTCTCCTTTAGCTCATCAAATTCTAATTGACAGTAGTCTTTCCACACGAATTATACCCCTTTACGAGTCAAGTTCATCAAAGGACCAAAAATCTTTGAGAACCCCTTGATGAAGTGATGATAGTAGCCATCCAATCCCAAAAATCTTTTAACCTCGATTGGTGTCGTGGGTTATCCCACTCGCTCATCGCTAATACCTTACTTAGATCAATAAATATGACTTTTTCGTACATAATGTGGCCAAGAAACTGAACCTCCTGAAGCTAAAATCCACACTTCTTGAATTTGGTGTACAATTGAAGGTCCCATAATGTCTGAAGAACCATGAGTAAATTCTCGGTGTCCTCCTCCTCCGTGCGAGAGTAAACCAGAATATCGTTGATGAATACGATCACAACCTAGTCCAAAAACTCACTGAATACCCTGTTCATGAGGTCCATAAACACTGCAGGCGCATTAGTGAGGCCAAATAGCATCACTCTGAACTCGTATGACTCGTACCACGATAATAAGGCGATCTTAGGTACATCCTCCTCTCAAATGGGCAACTGATGGTAACCTAACCTCAAATTAATTTTTGAGAAGTACGCTGATAATACACAAATATTGTGTATTTCATCCTCTTAACCAATGCATTTTAGCCCCCATCGGGTATCTTATTCCCTATATTTATGATCGTTAACCATAAAACCTCGGATTTCTACGTTAACATGTTTTACAGGGGTTAATTGAGTTTGTTAGGTATTTGGATGCTATATGTGAAGTTCGGATGCATTACGCTCGATTTCCATTCGAGATCGCACATTCAAGGACAATTTTGGCTTTTCAAAGCTTAGGAACCTGGTCCAACATCTCATGGAAGTTGTATCCCTCCTCGTAAGCTTCGCATGGCCGCAAACAGTGCGCGATTCCGATTCAGAACGAAGAAGTTACGAAAATTCTAGCTGACGGGAAATGCATTCAAGAAAAAATAGCAATGTAGTGGCTGATACCTGCTTGATCGATCGATCGATCAAAAGTATCAATTGATCGATTGTTCTCGATAGTGGAAATTTTGTTCATCATCGATCGATCGACCAAAAGGGGTAGATCGATCGATCCCAGTTTCCAGGAGATATTTTGGCCTTTATTTTCTTTTCTCTTTTCTTTTCTTTACTTTTTCCCACTTACAATAAAAACCAATTTTGTTGTAAATATCAGACGTGAACGATTTTAGATAGTTTTAGAAGATAATTTAGCTTAGGGTTTTGGTTTTTGGTTAGTTATTCTTCATTTCTCTTTGGATTGACACCCTTTGTGGTATGTAAGTTGACTATTCATTACCCCCTCCATTAATTTAACTTGTATTTCATTCTTTCTTGCTTTGATAATTAGGTTTACATGGTTTGTTAATTAGTTTACATGCTTTGATTTACTTGCTTTCTAGTGTAAATTTACCGCGTTTATTTACTCGCTCTCCATTTACCGCGCTTTTAACATGATTTATAAGTAATTTAAATTAGATTGTGTTTGAATGGAACTCACTCGGGTTAACACGTTGGTTGGCTTTGTTGATAGTGTTTATGGGTCAATTTCAGGTGCGTTGTCCTAGTTATTATGCCTAGTAGATTTAACGGGGCATATCATGTATGTCCCATTCTTACGGCCTTTCACACGTAATTTTTGGGATATTTGTTGACACCAAAATCTTATTAGGCTTTTATGAGGGTTTAGGGGCGTGAAACCCCTTGATTTAATTAAGTGTCAAAATGAGACGAATTCTAAATAACTCGTCGACCCTTGTAACCATTTTATACAAATTAACCCAGGTGAGGGATATTCGATGCAACCTATAGTTTTACTCGCTTTGTTAGTCTAGTTTCAATACCCTTGCTTAGATTAATCTTTCCCTTTTATGCATCTTTTACCTTTTAGTTTGTAATCACCTTTTACACTTTTATTTCAAAGCACTAAATCATATAAATTCTAACATCTCATCCCTGTGGATTTTCGATACCCGACTTACCGTTGTGCTTGCCTCGCAAGTGTAGTCGTAATTTAGGTTTGTTTGTATTGAGTAGGCGAAACGAAAACAACGATCGGCGTCTGAAACGCGTCGCCCTTTTCGCACTCGATCAAAATGGCGTCGTTGCCGTGGATGAGTTTGTTTTAGACTTTATTTGATTTAGTATTTCATAGTATTTTCTTTCTATTTGTATTATTTGCTAATATTTTTTTCAGGACTTCCACATTTGAGCACTTGAAAACGCTCGAATATTTCCCGCGCACACTTACTTTGTGGAATCTGCCACTTCGATCCATTTTTGGGGTAAGCATGTCGTATTGTAATTATATCTTTAATCCTTGTTATAATTCTCAAAATTCTCGCAAACCTATGACTTTCGGTGAATACTTAGAATCCCAAAGCATAACAAATTCAAATATGACTTTGGGCGAGTATAATGAAAGTCAAAATTTGGGTTATTGGGATTTTGATGATGATGATAATGATTTTGGGCCTTTACCTCCTTATAATAGGAATTTTGAAATAAATTTCAATAGTTTTCAAAATTCCTACAGTAATGAGTTTTCGTTTAAGTCCGATAGTAATTTTTAAAGTTCCCATTCTCATCCATCCGCACCTTGACCCATGACATTCGGTGAGGGCTTGCGTATGTATGAGAATGAGAAACTTGGAACTCGCTATGGGGAAGAAAATCGTTCATGGGAACATGGCTTGGATTTACTTTTTGAGTTCGACAATGATTTTGCTTCTGAGACTTTCGAAGTCGAAGAATGTTTTGAACCAAATGAGGTACTTGTGCCTACTTTGGAACAAACCATTCTAGACTTTGCCCATTGAGTAATAGATATTGAAAGTGAGGATGAAAATGACGTAATATCTATTTGCAATGAAATTATTTCTTCTTTGGCCCCTAAAGAAGAACATTTCATTGAAAATGATATTACTTCTTTCGAAACTCAATCTTCATGCGATGATGATTCATCTCATGAGTTTGAATTTCTTTATTCCCCATTTTCATTCTGTATTATCACACCGTTATAAGTACCCGATGATTCGGTTTCAAACATTAATGTTTTAAACCTTTTCACCGATGAGGAGTACTTGCTCGAGTCGCCTTCCAAGATCGCATTCGTGCCTTTGTGCGTGCCGCCTCCCATTCCAATTTCAAAATCTTTGGGAGTATATTCGGCTTTTCTCGGTCCCCACATGTTTTTGTGACCCATTCAATCCAAACCCCCCATCGTCTCTCCAAAAATTTTAATTGGCAATGGTTCATTTCTTACGACTTACACATGCCTTCCATTGTTCAAACGGAATTCATATTTTTCGGAGGGCATGCTTTTATGTGAGGGTACACCGGTTATCCTCCAAAGTCAAATCGTTCTCATGGTGGGCCCTCATCTATTTAGACTTCTAGTGTATAGTTAGTGTGAGGCCTAAGTAGTAGGTTGTATATAGTTAGCTTTTTATTCTTTCTTTCTTTTTATTTTACTTTCTTTCTATTTTTTAGTCTAGTGTAATTAGTTAACTTTTTATTATTTATTTTTGCTATGCTCGGTACTAACTTGTTTTGTAGATTCTTTGGACTTGTTCTTACGGGGATCGCTCCACTTTTGAGTAATATCGCTATTTTCCTCTCTTAACTTGGTTCTTAATTAACATTAAGAACAATGTCAAGTTTTAAGTTAGGGGGTGTGGGATATTCTATCCATTTCTTTATTTAGTCCATGTGTTTTCTCACATGTTAGTTACTCAGTATGCTTTTCTTAGAAAAATTCTAAAATTTCTTTCTTTTTTCTCCTTTTTGGGCATTTTGCATTTGTTCCCGATGATAAATTTCAATAATTTCCCGATCCAATAGACAACCCAACGATGCACGTTCTCGATTTTAGAAGTTATTAGACTTTAGTCTCACTTATTGATATTATGAATAACTTCATGAATTAAACTTTAATCCCATGAGCACATGCACTTTTATTGCCTTATTGATTTGGTTGAAGATTTTTATAACTCGGTAATCTTTTGTTGCATTGTATATACTTACACTGAGTAAGCTTTGTACCTTTCTTCGTTTGTGAGTGTATACACTATTCTTTTCTCATGGAAAACGTTGAATTCGTTGGTAATCTCACTATTCATTCATTTGATCAGTCATTAATTGAGTTCATACTTGAAATGTATTACTTGATCATGATTTTCTCATATTGTTTTGATTCGAGAAATACGTAAACTTTTGGAAATGATCATAGGCCATCTTTGTTATTTCACCCACATTAGCCTTGACCTCGTTAACCCCCTTGAGCCTAAATATTAGCCTTTCGTTTCATAACCCAAATTCCATACCAACTTCGAATTAGAGTTTTATACCATACATAAACTTTCCATGCCTTTGTTTTGAATGTTACATGGGATTGAATGATGATGTTATGATGTCGGTTGCAATTTAGGCATTTGAGAATTTGACAAGTAAAGAAAAAGAAAAGGTGAAAAAGTGAAGAAAAAGAGAAAGCAAAAAGCAAAAGAAAACATGAGAAAAAGAAGAAAATAAAAAGAAAGAGAAGGTTGTAAATGTTGTGTATAGTGTTCAATAAGCTTTGATTACTCTCCCCGATGATATATCTAATGCCATTTTGGAACTTGTTTTCCGATTTTGATATTGCCCACATTTTCCCATTATCCCGAGTTTTCATCCCGAACACTTTGAATCCGTACATACAATCCTTAATTTCGTACCCTACCCATACCTACATTATAACCCTATTAAAGTCCTATGTGATCTTAGGTTGATGTAATTTAAAAGTCATAATAGTTTTGATAATCTGTGAAAATGCATTTTGCCTCTTTTAGTGCGCGGTATCCTTTCATTGAGATTACAGTTTTTCAGTTTATATATAGCGTTCTTTTTTTGTGACATGTGTGCGGCCTAGTTTACATTTCCATTTACTCTTTAGCCCGCATGTTCCGTGTGTTAACTCCCTGTTTCAAGTGAATTTCATTTGATGAGTGTAATGCCCATGAGGATTGAATATATGCTTGCGTTAATTTTGTATCCGGTTCATATAAGTTTTTGCCAAATCACACTTTGCATGTGCTCGCTCCCCTCCCACATTTTAATGTTTCAATTCTATGAGGTGCATTCTATAATGTTAATGATTTGGACTTTTGTTTGAATTCATTCACTTTGCTAATAATGCGTATGAAATCTTGTTCTCTATTGTTGGGCTTGTCGCATGTTGCGTTGGGGATATTTTGAGGAAACCATGTGATGTTTGTGGGTACCATACCTGAAAACCCTCATGAGATGACACTCGTCCACTAGGGTAACCTAGGGGTTTAACGGCTTATTGCATATGCTAAATGCAATTGAATCGCTCGCGAAAGTGGCCTTTTGCTTTTATACCATGCTTTTCTACTATCACCTTCTTTTGGTTTGATTGCAGTTCTTGTTGCATCCTATTTCATTTCTAGGGACTAGCAATGTGTAAGTTAGGGGGTGTGATAATACACAAATATTACGTATTTTATCCCCCTCGGGTATCTTATTCCCTATAATTATGATCGTTAACCATACAACCTCGGATTTCTATGTTAACATGTTTTGCAAGGGTAAATTGAGTTTTTATAGGTATTTGGATGCTAAGTGTGAAGTTCAGACGCATTCCGCTCAATTTTCGTACACGATCGCACATTTAAGTGCAATTTAGTCTTTTCACATCTTGGGTACCTGGTTCAACATCTACACGGATTTTGTAGCCCTCCTCGCAAGCTTCTCTTAGCCATAAACGGTGCCCAATTTTGATCCAGAACGAAGAAGTTACGGCGATTCTAGCGGACGGGAAATGCATTCAAGCAATAACAGCAATGCAGTAGTTGATACCTGCTTGATCGATCGTTCGATCAAAAGGATCGATCAATCGATCCTTCTCGATAGTGGAAATTTTGTTCATCATCGATCGATCGACCAAAGGGGTCGATCGATCGATCCCCTGTTTCCAAGAGATATTTTGGACTTTATTTTCTTTTCTCTTTTCTTTTCTTTACTTTTTCCCACTTACTATAAATACCAATTTTGTTGTAAATATCAGATGTGAACGATTTTAGATAGTTTTAGAAGATAGTTTAGCTTAGGGTTTGGGTTTTTGCTTAGTTCATCTTCATTTATCTTTGGATTGACATCCTTTTTGGTATGTAAGTTGACTATTCATTACCCTCTCCATTAATTTAACATGTATTTCATTCTTTCTTGCTTTGATATTTAGATTTACATGCTTTATTAATTAGTTTACATGCTTTGATTTACTTGCTTTCTAGTGTAAATTTACCACGTTTATTTACTCGCTTTCCATTTACCGCATTTTTAACATGCTTTCTAGGTAATTTAAATTAGGTTGTATTTGAATGGAACTCACTTGAGTTAACACGTTGCTTGGCTTTGGTGATAATGTTTACGGGTCTATTTCGGGTGTGTTGTCCTAGTTATTACTCCTAGGAGATTTGACGGGGCATATCATGTATGTCCCATGATTATGACCTTTCACGCGTAATTTCCGGGATATTTGTTGATGCCAAAATTTTATTAAGCTTTTATGAGGATTTAGGGGCGTGACAACCCTTGATTTAATTAACTGTCGAAACGAGACGCATTCTAAATAACTCAACGATCCATGTAACCATTTTATACAAACTAACCCGGGTAAGGGATATTCGACGCAACCTATAGTTTTACTCGCTTTGTTAGTCTAGTTTCAATACCCTCACCTAGATTAATCTTTCCCTTTTATGAATCTTTTACTTTTTAGTTTGTAATCACCTCTTACACTTTTATTTAGAAGCACTAAATCATATAAATTCTAACATCTCATCCCTGTGGATTTTCGATACCCGACTTACCGTTGTTCTTGCCTCGTAAGTGTAGTCGTAATTTAGGTTTTTTGTATTGAGTAGGCGAAACAAAAACAACAACCGGCATCTGACACGCGCCGAACTTTTTGCACTTAATCATACGCAACCCCTCTCAACTAATCAAATAAGTTTTCAATTCTAGGTAACGGATACTTGTTATGTATCATCAGCTGGTTCAGCTCCCTGAGTCTACGCACAAAGGGATCGAACCATACCTTTTCATCATAAATAACACCGGTGCACCCCATGATGATGTACTCTACCCAATGAAACCCTATCCCAAGAGCTGTTGAATCTTCTCTCTCAACTCTCGCATTTTCGAAGGGGCCATATGATACGGTGATCTGGATATCGGTCTCGTCCCCGGTGCCAAGTCGATAACAAACTCAATCTCTCTGCTTAGTGGTAACCCTAGTATCTCCTGGAAGACGTCCTTGAAATGCCTAACAACGGGGATTGAGCCAAGAGAAACAACCACCTCCTATGAGGTCTCCTCCTTAATGTAATACAAATGAGTGCACGATCCTCCCTTGGGAAGAGGCATTGACACTAGGAACATCTTTTGTCCTGAAATAGCGAACGCAATAGTCCTCTCATAGAAATCTAACATCGCCCTATAATTCGATCCATGCCTAGGATGACAACATAGCCCTCCATATCTAACACTAGCAAGTCTGTCGCTAGACTTAAACTCCAGATCGTATTGTCCACACCCTTACAGATCGAGTGTATAAGGGACCGAAAACACACATAAGATGAGTGTCGACTATCTCTAAAATGCCGGCTGCTCGTGCAAATTTAGTGGAAATTAAAGAGTGTGTCGCACCTATGTCAAACAAAATACTACCCTTATTCCCATGGATAGAAAACGTACCCGTGACTGCCAGTGGTGCCAGTTAAAAAGGCACGTTTCGAATGATGTACACATGCTCATAGTGCATCTTGTTATGGGACCTGTGTTGGTACTAGAGCTAACAGAGACTATTGACCCTGTTGGGCACCCTGCTACTATGCCCTGTCTCCCCGTGGACAAGTCCTACTCTTTTGACCCTGCTGACCACATGTGAAAGACTGCCCCTCGAACTGTCTCTGCCCTTGGCCCTACTAGCCTCTCCCTGGGTTCCCTTGTCCATGACGACCTTGACCCTGCCAGTCTCCCCCTTGGTTCCTTTCACCCTGACGACCCTGAGAAACTTGCTGCTGGGAACCCTTATGTACCATCCTATCAAATCGATGCCTCCCATACCTAAATATCTTAGTAGATTTCCCTTGTCGAGAATCCTACCCCTGCTGACCCGTTGTCTGCTGCTGCAGTGTGCTGCTGTCACTACCCCCGTTTTCCCTGCCCGGCTGGCTGGGCTTACCCCTCTTTCTTCCTTTCACGTGAAAGCGATGATCGTGACAGTGCACTAGTGCGGCGTTAACGACATCTATATAAGTCAACATTGTTGGGTTATCGATTAAAGGTTGCCCGATCTTCCTGGTCAAACCATCCATAAACTTGGACTTTTTCGCTCTTCGTTGCTCACCTCGTCTGGCACAAAATTATCCAGGCGGTGAACTCCTCCTCATAGTCAGCCACTGATTGATCACCCTGAACCACCTCACTAAATTTCTTCCTCATCTCTGATTCTACTGCAAGAGGGAAGTACGTGCGATCAAACCGCACCTAAAACTCAGAAATCGTCATCAAGTCTCTCTCATCTGCAGTGTTAACTGACTCCCACCACTGTAAAGCTGCTCCTCATAGACAAAAAGTAGAAAGCATCGGCCTATGCACCTCAGTACACTCAAGCATGTGCAGATGGCATTAGATGTTCTTCTTCTAGTTGCAAGCTTCTACCACGTCAGTACTTCCCTAAAATATGGGCGGATGGCCCTTCTAAAAGGTCTCCCTAAATCGCTGCCAAGAAACTGGCTCTACTGGGGCCTGTAATGCTGGTGCCACTGGAGGTTGTACCTGAGGCTAAGGAAAATGGGCTACCATGGCCCTCATGGCTATCTCAACTGCCTGAGCCACTATCACTGCCACCTGAGTATTAGAAATGAGCTCGAGTGGGGTTGCTGGTGGTGGTGCCCATGGCTCCTGATGAGCCTCCCTCACCTCATCTCTGGCCTCGGCCCTCTCTGCTCACTGTCTCCTCGGTGGTATCCGAAAACAGATCGAATTGTCTAAGTAAACAGTTTATACAAAATCTAATAGCAGAAGTATGATCTTTTAAACACGTAATGACAAATGCAACAATCCTAAACTAAGGCTCTACATCAAAGAACGAAACGCTAAAATCGTAGTAAGCCGCTCAGATCCTATGGACAGTAGAACCTGATTCTCTGATACCATCTATGACACCATGCCTAATTAAATCCCGGGTGATCAGTACTAAATTAAATTAAAACTAGTTTCTAACTTGGTTCATTATTAGCACCACTGTCGAAAAACTTTTTAATTACTAATCACCTAAGTGAAATTAGACCGGTGCCAAATTTTATCTTTCATTAACCCAAGATAAAATACTCATGCGGAAGTAATAAATAACCATTCATATTAAAATATGAATCAAACCATGTAGCAATACAAAAAGGATAAAATCTGGGCGAGTCAACATTCCGGTAAAAATCCAAACTGCAAAATAAAATCCACACAATCCAAAACCAAAATCTGGAATAAATATCGTGGACAACATGTACCAATAGAGAATACTATAATAATATCCTATAATAGATCCGAATAGATGAAGCGTCCATGCAAAGTCCTTCCAGCCTCCACAAAGCTGTAGCTACGAGTCCTTGGACAGAATCTTCACGTCTGGCATCCCTGTTGCTGGATACCTAAAAAGTTTTGAAAATATTTTTATAGCAAGAGTTAGTACTCAAAAAATTTTAAAAATATTTTTCGGGTGATTATCACAATAAGATGAGTTATTTATGATACATGTTAAGATTTCACATGCACTCTCTTGAGTTACCTCACCCCTCATCTATCGTGCACGCCTAACGTCCCGTACCCAGCTCACATAGCTATACTACTCAAGCTAACTGAACTATGGTATCCAACTGAACTCATATATGCTACAAAGTTCCCATTTGACCCACTTAGTACGTCATAGTATCGATATCTCGTGATTTATTTACTTAGATAACTGTTCACGCCTCGTTATCTTTCACCATTTCATAATTAAGTCTTCCTACTTAATTTTATTTTAGATGTAATCGCGGCATCTCATGATCTACTAACTCACACAAGTAGATTGTTAATACAGTATATATTTCACACACAACATATACTTATAAATTCATTTATTTCTAATATGTCCCCTTAACACACATCAAGGACTCTTGGTTCGGAATGGTCCATCGACACCAAGTAAGAGTTTGGTTCAGAATGTCACCTCGAACCCTTTTTGTTTTCATAAAGTGGTTTGAAATAATCACCTCGACCCAGTAATGAAATTTATGCATAGGTTGGTTCGGAACTCTTTCGTCACGACACCAACTTACTATTTTCCATATATTAGTTCAGAATCCTACCTCGACCCAAATATAGGCAATTATGCTTCTGGTATTCTCACCAACTAAGTATCTATATAATTCAGTAGGTATACACACAACCTAATAATAGAGTTCGTACGTAATATTTTCTCTCTAATATTCACCGTAATTATTTATTTACTATTTTTCTCGCTATCGTATTTTAATTGAGTATTCACACAACTCTAAGGGCCCTAGTTACCCCTCTATTCATTTCAGCGGTTAAGTTATCTCTAACCTACTGATATACCCATGGGGATTACATTTACTCTATTTGTAACTCAAATCCAAAAATTTTGACATACTACTCGATCGGTTTATCCTTGTTGGTCCATCACTTCCAATCTTGCACTTTATAATTATACGGACCGCCGGTATACACCTACTAGTATTCTCTAAGTCCCTATATGGGTACCACAACATCCTAAAGGTTTTCCCCAATCATGGGCAAACAATTATAACTCAATCCATAAAAGAACCTAGAATCAGTGTGGGTCGATCGATCGACCAGGACCATCGATCGATCGACATTCAAGGGTCGATCGATCAATCGAGCAGGAGCAGGTGTAGTTCGTCTTCTTCATGCGTTTTCTCATTATTTTTAACTTTCCAACTTACATGATAACACACCAAACTTGAAAACAATGATTTCTAACCGTTCCTACATACTCTAGGATGATTTTCAACAATTTAAACATCATGAATCTTCATGAATTTGTCCCTGAATAATATAAATCCTATAATTATTCATTAACCCTAAAAATATGTTCTTCACATATTCTAAATCATAAACCCATATTTTAATTTGTATTAACAATCATAATTCCTCTGATTTTCAATCCTCTACATATATAAATCTAACTATATGTGATTTCTACCCCAAACATGCAATTAATCAATTCCTTTTCTCCAAGAATATTCATAAAAATCAATTATCTGAAAATCCTACTCATGGATATTATAACTAAAAATAATTTTGCAAATAACCACTTGCCTTATTCAGAGATGATCCGATTGCTTGATTATTGTTGGCGATTGATTGTCTTTCTCCTCCAATCTTCCTTCCCAACTAGTTTGTGGTGCAAGAAGCCTTTGAATTCTTCACCAATTCTTCCTTAAGCTTTGAGAATAATCTATTTTCTCTCTCTAAAGTCTTTCCTTTCTGTTATGATGTTTTTAACCCTAAACGTACTTTTAATTAGCTGATAAAACTCTCCAAAATTCGTAGGTATCCTCACCCCCATTTGCTAAAAGACAAAAATGCCCCCGTACAATCTTGGTTTAGCCCAAAAATGTCCCGGTACCCGTATAGTACACCCGGGTATACTATTTTGACTAATTCGATCCATTCAGTATCCTCTGTGACCTTTAAATTATCATTTGAGTTACCAAAAATATTTTTCCTATCTCATCCTCAATTTAGCCTACACGCGACACTCAGTTGAGGTATAATCAAGTACGTCCATATCTGTCGCTATGTTGCACAATTTAACTATCAACATATACTATTCACACTTAGTAAATTTGAATCATAATTCAGTATCTATCTCTTGATTAATATTTAATAAACACAATTATTATTTACGCTTAATATTGATACTTATTATTCAATCATATTAAATTACTCTACTCACGTAATTTAAATTAAAATGTATTTTCTATTTAATTTCCCAATTAATTAAATTCTAAATACGCAGAAATACGGGGTATTATAGTCACATACCTAGATATGCTTATCAAGCTAACTAGACATCCGTATCTAACTAACCATAAAAGTTTCAGCTACCCCGTACTGGCCATACAATATTCTACAACTACTTCATTCTACAACTACTTCCAATAAGTAATATCACACACATATTATTATTGAATCATTTTAATTAAGTTTCCCATAATTAAGTCCCTTTTTGTTATTCATTATCCATATTTTCTACCATCACATAAGTAGGTTAATCTCACTTTATTATACAACCTTTAATTAAGTTTCATCACACTTACCATGATTAATATTAATCGGGACTTAATCATATGTCTACCGACCTTCTCGAAGTCTTTATATGGTCATCATAACATAATCAAGGTTCCCCACAAATGTTAGCAAAGAAAACTTCGCAAATAAATAAAAGACCTCATTTCAGCATTGGCTGATCAATGGACAAAATTGATCGATCCATCCATCCATCCATCCATCAACATCCCACGATCGATCGATCGACCCTAGGTTTTGGCAGCTTCGTCCCAACTACGTTTCTTTCCATGTTTAACACCTCAGAACTTTGTGGATCTTTCCCAAACTCCCAAAAAATATAACAAACATCACTTATGTATTTAAGGATGATTTCTAATGTAAAAAAACACACCAAATCTAAAATAAATCTATCCAATAACTGATTTAACCTCAATATTCATAAAATTCTAGTTTATGTGTTCTTCATGCATATAAATCAATTTTCCCAGATTTCTCCTATAATAATTATCACATATATTATGATTCCACGTCCTCTACAAATGTGGATTCATCATACATGCAATCCCATCCATAATCATGAGTTTTATTCAGTTAAATCCCAAAACATAATTGAAATCATGAAATTATAAATCCTACACTATATGGGAATTATGACATGCTTTGAAATTGAAAGATAAACACTTGGATTTTTCCAGTAGGTATGATTTTTTTTTTGTGTGTGTGGCATCCTCTCTCTCAAGATTGTTTTAACCCTATCCCCACACTCCAATGGGTTGATATACTTCTTAAATTTTGGAGTTATCTCTAACCTAGACTCTTAAATGACCCAAAAGCCATTACGTGGTGCCGGGTTGGTATAAAATCTCTTCGGGACCCAATCTATACACCCGAGTATTCTATTCTAACTATTTTGACACATTCGGAATCAATTGTAATGCCCCGACCCAAATTTATGGGTTACCCACAGGTCAACCTGGTTCGACCCGAGCATAAGGTGTGAAGTGCAATGGAACAACTTATATAAATTTGTTGCTTCTATTTTAATTTAGTTACCATTTCACTTCTTAGCAAGCGATTCTAGTTTCAAGATAAACTACGTGAGGGAACCATAGCGAGCACCCAGAAGTTCAAGAAAACAAAGCTAATAACGTAAACATAAATGAAATATACTTACCTGTATAATACCCTCAATATACGAAACCGCTCCCAACCTGTTGTAACAAAGTGGGGATGTGAGTCTGTGCCTAGTGTGATTTATACAAGCAGTATAGAAATGAATGGCAGAAAGGAATAATCACACGATACAACCACATTCATGAGAAAATATGTATATATCTATATACGTATACCTTTAGTGAATACACATGTCAATGTATTATCCGTTTTACTTTCGAAAAATCTTACTTACCAAGGTTAATTTACCTTAATCTAGTAAAGACTTACTTTATTCATACTTAGCATTTCTAACTTATTTAACATACCCGGTTAAATACTTGAAACCATTACACTTGATTTATTTGAACCATTCCTTTACCAGAATTTAACCCCTTTTGTTCATTTCATTACACTTTAGTGTTTTCATTGAAAATCACCATTTCAACTCATGCATTCACCGTGTTAGAAAATACTTATTTACTCTTTGAAAATCCTTTTTACAACAGATTCTTGTGTTAAATATGGTATATATAGGTTGCTTAACCACCTAGTTACCTACTTTCGTTACCGTTTTTTCCTTATCTTAGGGACATTAATAGTGTGGCCATCACCGGGGGCATGTGTAATTCGTTCGGGGGGGAGGCAAGGAAGGAGGAGGATCCCTTAAGGAAGAAGTATGTCACGGTCTCACACCGTTACTCTTAGGAAGGTGCTTCGGCCGTCGTCAGTGTGGGGTGAATTTATAGAGATGGAGTCTCCAGCCTATTTTGCACAAAATAGGCAAAAGATCATGTTGTCGCTTTAAGAGAGATGCATAAAGGACAAACTAATGTTTACGAAACTAATAGATCGGAGGTTCGGGGGCTAAGTTATAGAATAGGAAGGTGTTAGGCACACATCCCGCCCTTTAGGTCTCTCATGGGAAAATATTAATGACGCGACTCAGAAAGTGTCTCTTATGTGTGTTCTCCTCTAGGCTCAAGTGCAAGCATGTCGCGTTAGTAATAAACCCGGTAAGTTGGGATCGTATCCACAGGGAAATAGTACAATGGAATTGTAACGACGTTGGATAGAAAAGGAAATCCTAACTCCGACTCTAAAGGAAAAGGAAAAATGATTTGGTTTGTGGAATGACTACACTAGGTGCAATTATGAAATTATTAAAAGATGCAATTATACTAAATTACCTAAAATACTGATGAAGAATGATTTGAAACTTTAAATTATATAATGAGAAAACAGGACGGAAATACAATCCCAAAACCCTAGTGTATTGCAGGTATAATACTAATCGTAAATTTAAATGATCAATTAGACCCAGAATTCAGTACTCCCAAGCATTACGTATATGAGGTTCAAGCCCGCACCATACTTAATCAGAGGAATAGTAAATCGGTATCGCTAAGTTACACTCGAATTGCATTCTAAAGCATCCCGGTTACCCGGAAGCAAACGAGATCCAAAGATCTATAATTATCGTGTTTCTACGCAATACGGTCGTAATAAATCACTAAATTCAGAGGATTAATGTTATACACGTGTAACTATCACATCAGGTTGGGTTCATGTATCCCAGCCTTAGAAAATCTAGCCTACCATGCTGAAACTAATGAAAAGAATTTTTGAATTGCAGAAAACCATGATTAAACTAAGGAAAAATTTTAGAATGATGTAGAAAGGAATTTGGAATGAACTACTAATCTTACCAAAGCATTCAAAGTAGAAATTAAGAACACTTGTAATCACTGAAATCTGAATAATCTTCAATCTTGGAATTAAAATTGTAATCTACCTTCAAAACTAGGGTTTTACAGAAAGAATGGAAAATTATATTAATTCTCCCTCCCTAAGAATGATAATAAAAATGGTTTATATACCCTACAAGACTCCAAGATTTTTAGCAGAACTAGGACTCTCCATTAGAGGAAGATAAGAAAATAAAATCTCGACAACCATACCCGGTCTTGTCCTCCTCCGGATCGGTTTGGCTTGGATCCAGACCGATTCTTTTAATTTCTGGCCGGACCGGTCCGTGGCGGATTGGTTTTTTTATTTTTCTTTAGTTTTGATCCGTCTTCAGTCCGAGGTTCTCTGGAATGTGGTATTGCAGACCGGTTCTTTTAATTTCTGGCCGTACCGATCTTGTTCGGATCGGTTCTTTTAATTTTTGGCTGAACCAATCCTGTCTTTCTTTGACTTTTTCTTCTATCTTTGACTGCTCATAACAATCACACCGGGACTCTAATTGAGGTGCTATTTTTTCCAGTGTTCTTGTCATTGATAGCTCTTCAATTTTCCAGTTGATGCCTCATTCGAATTCCGGGTAAAAATTACAACTTTGCCCTTTTGACTTTTCCTTATTTTCTTTCTCGATTCTTTTGTTTTCATTCTTTCTTTCTTTATTGACATTAAATACCTGCAAAATTAGTATGAAATACCAGAAACTCGGTGTACTCGTTAGAATAAGTCAGTAGCAAAATTATGAGATAAAATCAAATCGATTACGTTGTTCGAGGTGCTAAAAGTAACTAAATTAAAGGGATAAATTTGGAAGAATTTATGCCTAATCAAATCCTCCTAACTTAGAACTTTGCGCGTTCCGAGCAATGTAAAAGAATCCTAGCAAGGCTTAACTCTTGAAAATTAGTTTATTGGGATAGAATACCTTTTTTGCGGGCAAGCGATTGCATTTAGCGTATGCAACAAGCCTTTACACCCCTAGGTCACCCTAGTAGGACGAGTGGTGTCTCGTGAGGGTTTGTAGAGAATATACCCACAAAATTCGACTCAAAGAAACTTCAAAATACGCAAAAATTGTATAATTCAAACTTTCCTAGAAAAAAGTCATCATCAAATCATATTTACAAGTCTCAAATCATAGTGCATGTGTGCAAAGCCAAAAATTTAACCACGAATTTTCACTGATTGACCATTACGTTACTTATCCAAAAATTCTTTTTGATTTCAAATTCTCACGGAATGCTCTCTCAAATGAATCACTCGGAATGTGGCTATTCTCTCGGTATGCATGATATAAAGAGTAAATATAATGGACGCAAAGTCATGTACACAAGTAGAAAGACGAAAATTTCACAGTGATAGGATCTCATCAACGGAATACAGTTTTAAAAATTGGAACATTTCCTCTTATTCACGCATTATCTCTTTTATTATCTTTTGGTGTATTAGCTCTCCACGCGGTAACCAATTTTTCAATTCGGACTCAGTTCGAACTTTTTTGGGTTTTACGGTATATTGGGTAAAATGAAAATGTTAGGGAAGGTTGGAATTGGAAAAGTCATTTATGATGTCCATTTTTGCTTTTTCCAGGCTATTGCTCATTTTTTTCTTCTTTTTCTATATTTTTCTATTTTTCACTTATTTTCTTTTCTTGCTATTTTTGTTGAGCATATCTATTTTTTCTTTCCCCTTTTTATGCACTTTTCGGACTTTATTGAATATTCCCTTTTTCGTAATTCCGGGCTATTCGGGCTTTTCGGGTTGTCAAACGAAAGGGAAAATCTATTTGGCTCAAATTTGGGTTACAAAAGGGATGATTTTTCGCAACTTTTTATCGCCAATATTTTTGGGTAACAAATGATGGCCTACTTCGTTGTCCAAAATACCAATTGCGTTACCATATACGTTTCGAGATGACTTTAAGTTTAGAGATCAATTTTGGCACGTTTTACAAAGCAATATCACACACGTTTTTCATAACCGATCAAAGTGAAAGGATTGAGATCCTCGATGACGTTTTAGGCTCTGAAAAGAACTTTGAGTTAACAATTAACTCGGATTGATTTAAAAACTCGCAAAAAGTGATAGGCTCGAATCTCACCGGGTTTGTTCACATCCACACTTATTCGTTAAGTCGTCAATTTTCGCTCAGTTTCGATCTTTAGTCAATTTCGGCATTGTGTATTTGAATTTTACAACTTGAGACTTTAAACCGACTTTTAATGATATTTTTGAAAATTTTGAATTCCAATTTTTATTTATTTTGAACAAAAATATTTTTGGGTTTTTCAGAATTTTATGATTTTTTTTTAAATTTCTAGGCATTTTTGAAAATTTGTGAAGTTTTAGAAATACGCACTTGTGCCCCCTAACTTAGACTTTTGCATTGTCCTCAAGCAAAAAGGACTAAAATCTAACTCAAAGCGAATGAAAAGTGCGAAAAAATAAAACAAACAAATATTTAAAATGCATAAAGACACTAAATGACCCTAACACATGACTCAATAATACACTAAAAATCACCCCATACACGTCGGGAGTGCAACGTCCTCTCATCTATCCACAAACTCACCCGACCCCACTCACAGGATCCGATGCTCTCCTTATTTATCCCATCCTAGGATTATAATCCAACAATCGGAACAAGTTGGGAGCTCGCCCAAAGATAAAGGATAGAACAGGAGACTCATCGTGACTAATTAGAAAGGGATCCTCGTGATGCTTACTCAAAGTGTGGCCTGCGTGCATAGACTCGGAGGGAAAACTTAAGTTTCTTTCCATTTTTGGAATGCATGGGTCATGCTCTAGGTCGGATGAAGCACAACTTTTCTCCTCACTCTCCTTCGAGACCTCTAGTGGTATGGGTGGATGTTCACAAAGAAGGAATTCATTGATTTTATCTTTCCATTCACTTTCTTCTAGGTGACTACATGAATCGAATAGAGTTTGGACTTCGTTGTTAAGGCTCTCATCCACCGGACCGAATTCTTTTTCAAATTCTTCCATGCTCATGTTCCCTAGCTCTCTCTCTCGAGTAGTGCCTACATCCTCCCTTACTTGCTCGATCTCTAACTCCTCCATTTATCTCTCTTCCATCCCCCCCCCTCTCTCAATCATGGAATAAGTTTCCTCGCTCTCATGACTAGACACTAAGCAAGATTCTAAGGAGTCTTCACAGAAATTTTCCTCAATGTGCTCTTCTACGATCTCATCAATTATGCTCACCGCGTAAAGATCATATTCTTCTCCCGTATGTTGGGCTATATGGAAGATGTTAGTCCCTAAGGTCATGTTACCAAAGGTGAGTTTCATCTGCCCATTTCGAGTGTTGATAATAGCGTTAGCCGTAGCTAACAATGGGCACCCAAGAATTATGGGAACATGATTTCTCTAGGCGAAGGAGGGCTCCGTATCCCAAATGACAAAGTCTACCAGGAAGTAGAAAGTGTCAACTTGGACGATCACGTCCTCCACTATCCCTCTTAGGATCTTTACAGTTCGATCTGATAACTGCAGGGTGATCTTTGTGGGCTTGAGGTCGCCCAGATAAAGTTTCCTATAGATGGCATAAGGGAGGATATTGACACTTACTCCCAAGTCAAGTAAGTCTTTTTCAATTTTATTTTCTCCAATGGTGAAGGAAATGGTGGGTGCACAGGGATCTTTGAATTTTGGTGGGAGATCATTAAGTAGAATGGAGCTCACGTTCTTTGCAAAGCATACGTTTTTATTTACCTTCATCTTCCTCTTCACTGTTAACAAGTAATTGATGACTTTTGCATAAGCTGGAATCTGCTTAATGGCATCGAGGAAAGGTAAATTTAACTTTACTTGCTTTAGCATGTCTAGCACATCATAACGAGTGTTTCCTTTATGGGAAGGATTTAGCCTTTGAAGAAACAGTGCCACGGTGGGTGGTTTCACTACTACCTCGGGATCACTAGTGCCTTCTTTATCACTCTCATTCAATGGGACATCTTCGGCCTCTTTCGTGCCGGGTGAAATCTCCTTGTCTTTAGGTATGTCTTGTGGGGGAGGTGACAAGTCAACTACTCTACCACTACGTAGAGTGGTAATTGCGCTACATTGCTCAGGATGGTCATGGGGTGTCGAGCTGACACTAGTTTGACCTTAGAGAGGTCTTTGGCCCTGGGCAGGAAACTTTCCCTTCTCTTGGATACTCCACGATGATTGCAACTGTGAAATGTTCGCATTCATGTCATTCATCATGCGCTCATGCCTAGCATTAGTTGCAGTCCGGGTATTGATAAAGTGGAAGATCGTATCCTTGAGACTTCTCCGCGGTGGAGGGATGTATGCTCCTTGAAGTGGTGGTGGTTGAACATGTCCTTCCATGTGTGGAGCTTGTTGAAAATGCGGTGGTGGAGGAGGGGCAACATGTGATTTGGGATTCATCGCAGCATGTTGTTGCCCATAGCTAAAACCAGGATGGTTTTTCCATGAAGGGTTGTAAGAATTCCCGTGTGGTGCACCAAAATTATCCTTAAATCCTCCTATACCACTGGCTTGCTCTTGAAGCATCATTTTATAGGCGGGTATAGTCGGGCATTCCTCAGTTTAATGACCCGCCTCACAAATCGCACACACCTTCTCGATGGGGTTTGGTATGGATCCAGTTGGTCCTCTTCCATATACCTCACATAGGTCTCGAAATCCTTTCTCAAGTATATCCAATCGATTGTCCGTCATAGAATTCTTATCTACGTGAAATAGGTCGGACGTCGCTGGAGTGGTTGTCACTTGACGATTTCAATTTTGAGCATTAGGATCAGATGTATCCCAGGATTGGGTAGTCTCAGCGACATACCTCAAGTGAAGCTCAGCATCGTGGGCATCAAGTTCGACAAAAGGACCACTACTCATGGTTTCAACGAGTTGTTTGGAATTAAGGTTCAACCCATTATAGAGAAAAGAAATGATTTGCGCTGTATCAAATCCATGATGGGGGCATAAAGTAATTAACTCATTGAAACACTCGTAACATCGATGAAATTGCTCATTTTTCAATTGTCTGAAAGCTTGAATTTGAGCCTTTATGGAGATTGTTCGATGTGGTGGAAATAATTTCTTGAGAAATCTAGATTGCAACTCGTTCCAAGATGGAATCGAGATTGGAGGTAAAGACCATAGCCAGGTCTTAGCTTTATCTTTTAGCAAAAAGGGGAAGAGTTTGAGGCAGATCACCTCTTGTGTGCAAGTTTGATCATTGTGAGTTTCGCACACATCCTCAAATTCTGTAATGTGGAGATATGGCTTTTCAGAATCCATACCATGGTAATGGGGTAACATCTGGATCATCCCATTTTTAAAATGAAATTTCTTGGCATTATACGGGAGTATGATGCATCCCGGAGTGACGGTGCGCTCGGGACATAAGATTTCTCTCAGCGGGCGGTATGGGGCCTCTTCCTCACCGGCCGCTGCACTACCGTGTTGCGACATTTCTCTCTCTCTTAAAGACTTGGTGTCCTCACTTGGTGTTTCAAAGTTTTCTCGGAGGTGTGTCCTAAGAAGGAAAACAGAGTGTTATTTAAGATTGAGTGTGACGATGTGGGGGGGTGGAAACCAGAACTGTGGGGCGTTAAGAGTGTGAGGGCTATCGGGCTCGTACTCAACTATTGGATTTTTGTGAATGCAGGTTGGAGAACTATGGGGTATTGGAGTGAGTTCATAATTTTGCATTAACAGCTTATGAGAGATGATGATGGATCTTTTTGTGCTTTTTTTTGAATTTTTTGAATGTTTTTGGATTTTAGGAAATTTTTGGTCAAAGTTTTAGATTGACTCGATCTAATCCTAAGTCTACCTAATTCCCCGGCAACGGCGCCAAAAACTTGACGCAACTCAGAAAGTGTCTTTAATGTGCATTCTCTTCTAGGTTCAAGTGCAAGCCTGTCGCGTTAGTAATAAACCCGGTAAGTCGGGATCGTATCCACAGGGAAATAGGACAATGGAATTGTAACGATGTTGGATAGATAAGGAAATCCTAACTCTGATTCTAAAGGAAAAGGAAAAATGATTTGGTTTGTGGAATGACTACACTAGATGAAATTATGAAATTATGAAAAGATGCAATTATACTAAATTACCTAAAATACTAATGAAGAATGATTTAAAAATTTAAACTATATGATGAGAAAAACAGGACGGGAATACAATCCCCCAATCCTAGTGTATTGCAAGTTTAACACTAATCGTAAATTTAAAGGATTAATTAGACCCAGAATTTATTACTCCCAAGCATTACGTATATGAGGTTCAAGCCCGCACCATACTTAATCAGAGGACGAGTAAATCGGTATCGTGATAGTTACACTCGAATTGCATTCTAAAGCATCGCGGTTACTCGGAAGCAAACGAGATCCAAAGATCTACAATTGTCATGTTTCTACGCAATACGGTCGTAATAAATCACTAAATTCAGAGGATTAATTTTATACACATGCAACTATCACATCAGGTTGGGTTCATGTATCCCAACCTTAGAAAATCTAGCCTAGCATGCTGAAACTAATGAAAACAATTTTTGAATTGCAGAAAACCGTGATTAAACAAAGGAAAATTTGTAGAATGATGTAGAAAGGAATTTGGAATGAATTACTAATCTTACCAAAGCATTCAAAGCAGCAATTAAAAACACTTGTAATCACAGAAAACAGAATAATCTTCAATCTTGGAATTAAAATTGTAATCTATCTTCAAAACTAGGTTTTTACAGAAAGAATGGAAAATTATATTAATTCTCCCTCCCTAAGAATGATAATAAAAAGGGTTTATATACCCTACAAGACTCCAAGAGTTTTAGCAGAACTAGGACTCTCCATTAGAGGAAGATAAGAAAATAAAATGTCGACAGCCATACCCGGTCCTGTCCTCCTCCGGATCGATTTGGCTTGGATCCAGACCGGTTCTTTTAATTTCTGGCAGGATCGGTTCTTTTATTTTTCTTCATTTTCGATTCGTCTTCGGTCCGAGGTTCTCTGTAATGTGGTATTATGGACCGATTCTTTTAATTTCTGTCCGGACAGGTCGTGTCCGGATCGGTTATTTTAATTTCTGGCCGGACCGGTCCTGTCTTTCTTTGACTTTTTCTTCTATCTTTGACTGCTGATAACTTTCACACTGGGACTCCGATTGAGGTGCCATTTTTTCCATTGTTCTTGTAATTGAAAGCTCTTCAACTTTCCAGTTGATGCCTCATCCTAGATTTTGGGTAAAAATTACAACTTTTCTCTTTTGACTTTTCCTTCTTTTCTTTCTCGATTCTTTCGGTTTCTTTCTTTCTTTATTGACATTAAATACCTATAAAATTAGTATGAAATTCCAGAAACTCGGTGTACTCATTAGAATAAGTCAGTAGAAATATTATGAGATAAAATCAAATCGATTACGTTGCTCGAGGTGCTAAAAGTAACTAAATTAAAGGGATAAATTTGGAAGAATTTATGCCTAATCAATTAATATTTTCCTTTATCCCCGTGAAGTGTGTGTGTGTTTATATAATGTGGATTGGAATCATTTGACACATATCATGGAAAAGATAGGGTGAGGTCATCCACTGGAATATTCCCAAACTAATAATAAATGTAGAAGATAGAATATGAGCGTTCATTGTGATATTGATCGTGATTAGGAAACGATAATATGTGCTGGATGAAATGTGAACAAACATATTATATGTATATGTATGATAAAAATGAGGGGTTTTGAGAAATTTTTAAAATAAGAGAAATTGAAAAATTGAAAAGTTGGACTCGAGTCTCGGATTTTAATCTGAGACACCTACATAGACTATAAAGTCATCAAACTCCATGTAGTTTGAGGTATGATGATTGTTCGTCTGAACGGTTATGTTGTTTCATGCATGGGGTAGACCGTTGGAAAGGGGTTTCAGTGCCCTTTGAAGATTCAAAAATATTTTTCTCTAAAGGTGGAGTTGATTGGGGTCAATTCGGGGCCCAGGTGCACCCGATGGCCTCTGAATCACTTTTTGAAAGTAAAATGGTCAATTCGTCTAAACCGTTATGATGATTTGAGTATGAGGTGGACTGTTGGAAAGAGAATTCGGAGCCCTTCAAAAATTCAAAGAGCTTTCACTCTGATTATAGAGTTAACAGGAGACAAATAGGGCCTGGGGGCGCCCGATGGCCTCTAGATTGGTACTCGGACTGCGACCTAGGTTTGCAGTGGAAAGGTGAAGTGCTAGGGGTATAAGGAGAGACTTAGGGGGTCTTAGAATATGGTGTCTACACATAGGTTTATGCATTAACTGGTCTATTTCACCTTTATCAGAACATTTATTATATTTATTCAAGTTAGGTTGTATTAACACTTCTTACAACACAACCCATTTCTTGACTTGTTGCATATTTCCTACATCTTTTCTTGTAATATTCCTATACTTCATACGTCCACGAGCTCCACACCGTTGGCTATGGGCACCATATGCTCTGGCCAGTGGTTTAGAGCTTTGCATCCAAGGGCTCCCGGACTTGTTCCTTTATCACAGTGTCATCCGAGTTCCTTTTAATGTGCTTTAACATTTTACAAATGTCCACATTATTACACTTATCCTTTTTACCCGGGCGAAGCCAAAACCTGGGACCTTACTGCCCCAATTTGTGTTACACTTTGACAACTTACCCTTTCATGTCCTTTATACTTTAACCTTGATTTTTATTCCAAAAATCATATTCATTTAGGACTACTTTGTGTAGCACTCTTTCTAACATTTTTATTTCATAAAAATGTTCCACTTTAAGTAAAATTACTATTTTACCCATTTATTTCCAAAATCACCTTTTACTCCATTTTCAGAAGTGTTAATTTCACCCAAAAATACTATTAAGTTATTAATACCAACTTCTTAAGTGTTTTTAACCCCATAACAGCTTTTTATACTTGCAGTAGTATTTTACTTGATTAGGAACACTTTTACACGTTTAAACCCATAAATGTTAATATTTCACAAGATTATTAAGTTACACTCGCTAACCATTTCATATTTACCCATTAACACTTAATTAACACTTTTTATCAACATTTCCCAAGTACACATTTCTTTACTTCTTCATTCAACAAATACATTCACACTTAAGACCACTTTTATAAGAAAATTGCAATTTATTTATTAACATGTAGCCTTTTAACTTCATACATATTATGTCTTTTAGTCCCAATTACACATACTTTGAAGACTAAAATTTCAAATTTTATTATTTCTTGTTTAAACCCAACAAAATCTTCTTTAAACTTGTTTATACATTCTATGTTAAAATACTAAAACTTTATATGCATGAGAAGATCGATTTTAAACCAATAAGTCTTACTATATATTTTAAACATGTTTATCATCATGGAAAATTATTATACTTGCAAAAATATATTTTTAAGACAGAAAGGACATTTTTTATTTCTTCAATCCCAATAATTGTCCATAATTCATAAAATCATCATTTTTGCAAGAGACATCAATTCACCAATGTTTATCCAAATATGACATTATCTTCAAACATTTGATTTCAAAAATATTTAACATCAATATTTCTAGAAATTCCCATTTCATAGAAATACCATCTTTCAATATTTCAAATCTTGAATTATTTACGTATTCTTTGATTTCAACAAAATATCATTTTCCAACAAAATCACACTATTTGCAATAGTCTACTTCATAAAATATTTTTCATCAAGATTACTAGAAAATACACCATTTTCATAAAACCTCAACTTTCATTATTTCAAAATCTTGAAATAACTATCCATTCTTTATTTTTTAACAAAGAGTATTTTTCTTAACATTTTTATTCCATAAAAAATTTTATTGTCTTTTTACACAACAAATATACCATTAAACTAAATACACCCTACTCAAATAGTCTAAATATAATACCGCAATGTAAAAATGATATTCTTACACTAAGAGTAAGGTTACCCACCTCTAATGGATGTAATGGTGGTGTTGGTGTAGGAGGAGCAATACCCACCTCCAAAGGTGTCCTCATGGGGTTACCAAGTGCTTCCTCCAAAGCTCCAAGATAATACCACTTCATCTTCTCCAAGAAAACCCCTAAATACAACTCTCAAATTTTTGAGGTCTTCTTGGTCTATGGTGGAAATGGGTGTATTGGGGTTGAATACACCATGGAAATGGTGGGAGAGTGGTGGTTTGGTGGTGGAATGGTGGTGGGTGGAGGTGGAAGACCACTCACCTCCCCCTTTCTTTCTCATTCTCTCTCTCTCCTTCTTCCATCTTCTCCCAACAACAATAAACCCAAATAACCCCCAAACAACCCTTATAAAACATCTCTTAAACCCAAAAACCATGTTTTACCCTTGCAGAACTGATTTGGGCTTGACCACACACAAAATCCACGCTCCAAATTCTGACAGTGCATAGGGGCAATCTGATCTAAAACTTTGACCAATGTCGTTTGAATGACTTAACATAGGTCATTCGAACAACTCAAGCTATGCCGTTCGAAATATGCTTCTAATGACACTTCTAACAACCTGCTACTGTAAACTAGTAGCATGTCGTTAGAAGCCCTGCTTCTAACGATCCTTCTATTGACCTATGTATTGTTGTTTGAACGACATCCTTTATCGTTTGAACCCTGTTTCGTTTCTTTTTCTCCAACTTTTCACCTATAATTCCTCCATATTTTTAACCTCTCTTCAATTATAATCAAAATATAATTTATTTATCTCACCGGGGTGAGATATTACATCAACTGTGATCTCAAAACTACCATTCGAGTAACTCTACGCTAATTTCCTATCTCGGCCTCATATAGTATACACGCGGTCCCGATTGAGATATAATATCGTTACGTCACTATCACTCACTATGACGTAAAAATAATAAATCACTATTCACTTAGTAATTATATTTAATAAACATTAATCATTTTCTCTCCGATTAATATTTTAATCAACCCATAATATTTAATCTAATTAAATTACGGTGCATATGTAATTTAAAAATAATCGAATTAATTAAATTCCAATTTACTCAGAAATATGGGTTGTTACACATTTATTCATCTTATCGAAGTGAACCATCCCGCTTCTTTACAAACAACACTGGTGCACCCCACGATGATGTACTCCGCCGAATGAAACCCTAACCCAGGATCTGCAGAATCTGCACTCTGAACTCACGCACCTCGGAATGAGCCATACGCTAAGGTTCGCGAGAAATCGGC
Source organism: Sambucus nigra (assembly GCA_949130495.1). NCBI lineage: Eukaryota > Viridiplantae > Streptophyta > Magnoliopsida > Dipsacales > Adoxaceae > Sambucus > Sambucus nigra. The sequence continues at coordinate 243,036,891 of OX422215.1, read as the reverse complement.
CTCGTCCCCAGTGCTAAATCGATTACAAACTCGATTTCCCTGCAGGGTGGCAACCCTTTCTGGGAACACATCCTCGAAGTCCTTCACTACCGGAATCGAATCCAATGAAACTACCACCTCCTGTGAGGTCTCATCCTCGACATAATACAAGTGTGTGTGCGACCCTCCCTTAGGTAGAGGAATCGCTATTGGTAAAATCTCATGTCCCATAATGGAGAACACGATTGTCCTCTCGTAACAATCCACAGTCGCCCGATAACCTGCCAACCAGTCCATACTTAGGATGACATCGTACCCCTCCATATCTAACACTAAGAGGTATGCCGCTAAACTAAGCCTCCCAATTAAAATTTTTGCCCCCGATAAATCGAGTGAATCAATGCCCTGCTGCCTACTGGTGACTCTACACGCATACGAATACTACCCGCAGTCTCTAATAACTCAGCCCGTTTAGCAAATGTAGATTTAATGAATGAATGAGATGCTCCCGTATCAAAAAGTATACTACCCTTATGACCATGGATGAGAATCATACCCTCAACCGCTGGCGGCGCCTGTTGTGCTGGAGGATTAGGAATATCTCGAACGTTATACACACGCTCGTAGTGCATCTTCCCCTGCTGCTGTGGGGTTGTTGGAGCCGGTGCTACTGGTGGCATCTGATCATGCTTCCCCTATTGGGCACCCTGCTGTTGGCCGCTGCCCTTTACAGGCACTCCCTCTAGAAGTGTCCTGTCTGGCCACAAATAAAGCAGCATCTTTGACCGTCCCCCTATCGTTGGCCCTAATGTGGCTAACCCTGTTGGCCTCCCCCATTGTTCCCTTGGTCCTGACGGCCCTAGGGAACCTGATGCTGCTGATTTGGGCCCAACTGGCCCTACCTGAATCCCTGTCCTCCCGATCGGAATCCACCAGGCCTAAATTTCTTAGCCTGGTTCCCTTACTGACTGCTAGTTTGCTGCTGAATACCACTTGTGTCACCACAAATGACTGCTTTGCCCTTCTGGCTCGGCTCCCCTACCTTCTTACTCCCTTTCATATGGAAGCAATGATCCTGGCAATGTATAAGGGCGATATTAATGACATCTGTATATGTCACCAATGTCAGATTACCAATTAAGTGCTGCCTGATCCTCCAGCCAGGCCATCCATGAACTTTGACTTCTTTTGCTCCTCGTCGCTCACCTCATTTGACACAAAGTTCTCTAAACGGGCGAACTCTTCGTCATAGTCTTCCACTAAACGGTCACCCTGTACTAGTTCACTGAACTACTTCCTCATTTGGGCCTCTACCGCTGGTGGGAAGTATTTGCGATCGAACCGCACCCAGAACTCAGATATCGTCATCAAATCCATCTCCTCAGCAGTGGTAACTAACTCCCACCACTGTAAGGATGCCCGCGACAGACGGAAGGTAGCAAGCATCTGTTTCTGTACATCTGTGCACTCCAGTATGCGCAGATGGCGCTGAATATTCTTTTTCCAGTCACAAGCCTCTACTACATCGGTACTACCCCCAAACTCGGGTGGGTGACCCTTCTGAAAGGTCTCCCTAACTCGCTGCCAAGACGGTGGCGCCACTGGAGCCTGAACTGTTGGTGCCATTGGAGGTGGTGTCTGGGGATGAGGAAAATGGGCTGCCATGGCCCTCATTGCTGTCTCAACTGCCTGGGCCACTATCACGACCACCTGAGTAGTGTAGATCAACTCAGGTGAGGGGTGGCGGTACATGTGGCTCCTGATAAGACTCCCTTAACTCATCCCTAGCCTCGACCCTCTCTGCTTTATGCCTCTTTGGTGGCATCTGAAAAAAGATCGAATCGTATAAGTACATAATTATACTAAATCTAATATTAGAAAATCCGGTATCTCAAAAGTGGAAAATGAATCAACAGTCCTAATAATAGGGCTCTATAACAACTGAATGCTATGTTTAAACATAGTAAGCCGTACAGATCCTAAGGACACTAGAACCTGATGTTCTGATACCATCAGTGACACCCCGCCTAATTAACCCCGGGTGATCAGTCCTAAATTAAATTAGAACCGGTTTCTCGGTTGGTTCATTCTTATCATCACTGTTGCCCTTTTTAATTACTAACCACCTAAGTGAGAAATTTATACTGGTGCCAAATTTTATCTTTCACTACTTTAATGAAATACTCATGCGGAAATAAAATAATTTAAGCAATCACAATTAACTGAAATCCACCATTCACATCTAAATAACTAACCGAATAAACCATCGGCTCAAATCCAACAAAACTAAAGACAAGTAATAAATCTTAACAAGTTTGACATAAGTACTAAATAAAACAATAAGCGACATGCTCGAGTAGCTGATCGAAAATTTATACACTAGAAATGAAAAGAACGAAGCACCTAATCAAATTTTCGCTACATCCACATGTGCTGCAGCAACGGATCCCTGGAATGAGTCAAGTCTGGCGTCCCTGTGGCTTGACACCTAAAAGGATTTTAAAAGTTTTTATAGCAAGGGTTAGTACCGAAAATATTTGGAAGACATTTAGCAATTGATTAACTTGCAGTAATAAATATGTATGTATGCTCTTCATATTTTAGTTAGTGTCGCACTCCCTTAGGAATATCCTCACCCCTCCTCTAATGTGCACTACTAATGCCTTAATTAATTTCCTTAGTTATTTCTCCCATAAATACATAATCAAAATACCCCTTGCAACCACCCTACTCTAACCGAGTATGAAAAAATTGAAATAGCGTTGCTAAAGCCGTTTATTGAAAATAAACTATTTAAGCAACTCCGAAAAGTTTGTTGAAGAAACTCTTTACTTAAATCAAACTGATTTTGAACACAAGATGTGTTAACAAAATTATGTACGAGATTAGGACAAGATTTGATAACAAGTTTTAGTAAACAGTTTAAAATATTTTAAACTCAGCACACATCAGAATGGGATGAGAAGATGTAGAAATATCAATACTCAGGATTTTTAACGTGGTAAAACCTCACCCTTGAGGAACCATCCACGACTCCCTCTACGGAGTAACACAAAAAAATTAACTAAAACAAATATGTGAGTTACAATCTATTTAACTAACATGCACACAATAACAAATCTATACAAGTTCAGGATTGTACCCTCTGGAGTCCTTAAACTTTTCTGCAGATCTTGATTGTTGATGTAGTCTTCTCACTTTGTCAACTCTTCCTTTGTTTCAGCACGTTACGTCGACTTATGTTCACCAAATCTTATAGCCAACACTTTCAGTGTATGTAGTGTGTTAAGTGTTTGTGTAGTGAATCCTATTCTCATGCATGAACTCACACACACTTAGATTTACAAACAGTCCTATACAAATTACATATAAAGTCTATATGCAGTGAGTTTGTTATTTTTCTTTCTTACAAAACCAAAAACCTTTTGACCTTTCAATATAAACCAGATTCCACGGAGATCTTGCTTAAGAAATCGGTCAAGACCTTTCTCAATCTCTTTTGAAAATATTTAGGAGATTGAAAACCCTCCAAGTGCGAATCCAATTAGGTCGGGTTAAGTTTTGTAAAAACAGAAACTATAAAACATTTATTGTTGATTTTGAAGTAATAAAATGTTTTAACAGAAAACAATCAACAATGTACTTCTCAAGATGAGAAATAAAATGCAACTAAGTGTATTATGACATGAAAAACTTCAAATCTATGATTTCTATTGAATCAGAAACAAGATCTGAGTAGGTGTCTAAGTTGGAAATAAGAATTTATGAACACAAGGTTACAGCAACCCAAGATCACTCAACTCGAACTCTCATAAACTCAAGAAACACTAAAGATGGTGTTTATTTGGTTATGGTGTTTTTTTTGGAGAGGTAAGTGGTTTAGGTTGGAGAAGTTTTAGACGAAGTTAGGGTTTCTAACTTGACTCTCTGATTTCTCTCTCTCTCTTCTCTTTCTTCTCTCTCTCTCTCTCTATTCTTTCTCTGAGAATTTTCAAAAGGACAAAAGCTTTCGAAGGCTGAGATGAGAGTCCTTTAAATAGCAAGAGGAGAAGGTTCCAGACGTTCAATCAAAATAGACGACTGTGATTGAGTCAAGCTTCTTTGACTTCAATCCAAGGGCTCACAACAGGCGGTGGATTAAACAGGCTGTGATTGGCTTAGGGGATTACACGGGGATTCACCAAAACAACATGCAGGCCATCGATAACATTTGATCCAAGGGCTGATAACATTCTCAACTAATGTCTCTGTAAAGAAACACAAGCCAAGCCAATCAGGGAGCAGCAAGTGTTGGCCATAGAACGAATACAAACGCGGATCCAAAACTAATTACAAAGCCAACCCTGGAGTCTCTGGCGCTTTTGGTTTCTACCCAGAGTAACTTAAGGCCAAAAACCACAACAAAACATATTTAGATATTAACCCCAAAACTTTTTAAATCAAGTTTTAGTTTAATAAAACCTTAATTAAAAGATGTTTAAAATTCCCAAAAAATTAATAAAAATCAAATTGAGGGATTTAAACACACTCACCACATTAATACACATAAAGGTGCAATATGATATGCAAAAAATAAGTTCTAAGTGTGTGAGTGATGGCTATAGTCTCAGGATCATTACAAGATGAATAAGAGAAGAAGCAAAACAATCTCTGAGGCTCTTTGGTTTCTAGGATGGACACAATTTTGTCACAATTTCCAAACTAGATGAGCTCTTATACAGTCTAGACTCAAATGAGTCAAAAGTATAAGGGCTTCAATCTCCCCCTTTGGAAATATGAGACAAAATCTCCTTTGAGTCATCTAGAACTCGTAGGGCGACAACAAATAAGAAAAACCTATTCCTATAAAAGTTCTATCTACCCAAATCCTAGAAAGCAAAAATTACATAACTCAACTATATACAGTTTAACATCCTATTATTACAATAGAGAATGACTGTACAAGAAGAATACCTGCAAAGAATTACTAAGATCAAGCTGTTTAGTATATGCAGAGACAGACTCAAATTTCTCCCCCATTTTGTCTCAAATGGACAAAGGGAATGAACTTGGAAAATATAACAGGTGTTTACTCGACACAAACGATACCAATAGATTTACGTAAAGAAATGAATCTATTATAATCAAGAGGTTTGGTAAACAAATATGCAAGTTGTAGATCAGTAGGAAGATAATTGATTTCTAATTCCTTGGTTTCAACTAATTCACGAATAAAGTGATGTCTTATTTTAATGTGCTTAGTTCGCGAGTGTTGAACCGGGTTCTTAGAAATATTAATCGCGCTTTGATTATCACAATAGAGATGAAGTGTGGGTTCTAGAATACCATAATCACTTAGCATTTGTTTAAGCCACAATAATTGGGCACAACAGCTACCAGCGGCTATGTATTCAGATTCAGCAGTCGAGAGAGATGTGCAGTTCTGTTTTTTACTACTCCATCCTACCAAATTATTGCCAATATAACAACATGCGCCTGAAGTGCTTTTACTATCATCAGTACAACCAGCCCAATCAGCATCAGTGTACCCAATAACAGTGCTCGGTGTGTCATTCGTGTACCAAATTCCTAAATTTAGAGTGCCTTTAACATATTTAATTATCCGTTTAACAGAGTTTAAATGGCTCTCTTTGGGGTTGTTTTGATAGCGCGCACAAACACACACAACATACATGATATCAGGACGCGAGGCGATCAGCTAGAGTAATGTGCCAATCATACTACGATATAAAGTAGGATCTACAGATTTTCTATTTTCATCTTTTGACAATTTTTCTGTAGTACTCATAGGCGTTTTAGCACTTTTAGCACTCTTGAGGCCAAATTTCTTAACTATCTCTAATGCATAATTAGTCTGCGAAAGAAACAATCCATCTGGTTGTTGTTTGACTTGGAGACCTAGGAAGAACTGTAACTCCCCCATAAGGGACATCTGAAATTCCTTACTCATAATTTGAGCAAAAGATTTTACTTCTGAGGTAGAAGTGGATCCAAATATGATATCGTCTACATAGACTTGAGCGATAGTAATGTGTTTGTCAAAATGTTTGACAAATAAGGTTTGGTCATTTCCACCTCTTTTGAAACCTTTATCCAGTAGAAAACTGGACAGGCGCTCATACCAAGCTCTAGGAGCTTGCTTAAGACCATATAAAGCCTTTTTCAACCGAAATACATGATTAGGATAATAAGGGTCAATGAACCCTTTAGGTTGTTCTACATAGGTTTCCTCGGCAAGTATTCCATTAAGGAACGCATATTTAACATCCATTCTGGCAACATTACAGATTTCAGAACTAGTCATGACAGTATAACAATTGTCAGGAGTCCTGAATCCTGTAATTACGCATTCTCCCTTTTCATTTAAAATCTTACAATTGTTCTTTGAAAAGGTAACAGTATGGTTTGAGTCACAAAATTGCGATATACTAAGTAAATTAGCCTTAAGACCTTTAACTAAGAGAACATTTTCAAGAACAGGAAGTCCTTTTTCTTTAAGAGTTCCTTTGCCTATGATCTGGGATGATACTCCATCACCAAAAACAACTTTTCCACCATCAAAGTGGGTTTTATTTAAAAGTTTTGTATCATCACCTGTCATATGCTTGGAACATCCAGAATCCAAATACCAACCAGAAGATGTAAGTTCAGCTTTTAAGGCAGAAATAACAATATTACACTTCATCTGGGGTACTAGATCATATTTTCTAACCCAAATTGCTCTGGTTTTCTGTTTGCGCTTGTTTGCTCTCATTTGATAAAATTTGCGAGCATTAGATTTTTGTTGAAAAACATTTTGCGCATGCTTCTGAGTAAATTTAAACACCTGAGCATTTGATTTAGAAAAGTTTCTGGGATTCCTTCTAGTAAATGTCCTTTTAGGTTTAGTCTTTCTATTCCTATAGTTGGAGTTTTTGTCTGGTGGCCTGGGAAGGACATAATTGTTACGACTCCTCCTAGAATAGTTAAAGTTTTGATACATGGAAGTATTGTAGATAGGCTTCATCAGTCTCCCAGCATAGCAATCATCGAAAGAATGTCCTTATATATCACAATAAGAGCAATAAAGATTGCTCAGAATGGGGTTTACCTTAGGAAAGTCTCTAAACAAAGGTTTTGAGAAATTTTGAGGCTGAATTTTATTCCTAGGTAGCACAGGTTTGAAAGCAGGTACACTTTTCCTAATTGGGGGGCAGACATATTTTTCTTTTGGTAAACTTTCATGCTTAGAGCAACTTGCATCTCCAGTGTTAGTGTTTTGATGATCAAACTCAGTTTTTAGTGAATGAAAGTCTGGACATGTTTCAATAGGTCTTTTGCCTCCTGACACAAATTTGATAGGTTCAACATGTTTTGTTTGTGTCTTCAAATTGGGGCAAAACCCTATACCAGTTCGATCATCAGAATTGGTTTTAGATTCAGCAACGAATTCCTCAAAACATTTAGAATTGTTTTCAAATTTTGTAAATTTTTTGAACACAGTTGCTGTCTTTTCTTTGGTTTGTTCCAATTCTAATAATGTCCCTTTGTATTTTTTCTCCAGAATTTCATTAGCTTCAGTCAAAGTTTTCAGTTTTTCATCAAACACTTTGATTTCACTTTCATGAGACATGCATTGAGTAGTATACTCTTCAGCATTCAGTTTTACCATCAGGCTTAGATCCTCTAGCTTTTTGGTAAGATCTTTCACAATCTTGTCTAGTCTAGTGCTTTTCTTTAGAGTTTTAGAATATAGAGTGTGTATATCTGGGAGATCTTCATTGTCTGAGTCACTAATTGAGGTGTGTGAAGTGACCCCTAAGGTTTTATTTCTTAAACTCACGCACCCATTGACATCAGCAGTATCGATTCCCCTTTGACTCACACACCCCGAGGAAGAAGTATTAATGTTCTCAGTAAGTAAAGCATCTAAACCAGTTAAAGTATGATTCAAGGCAACAGAGCTAGAATTACTAGACTCATCCTCACTATCAAGCACAGGCATATCATCATTATATATGATTTTGGCAAAGAAGGATAAACAAGGATCAAAACCATCAGATGTCTCAGGTTCCTCATTTTCAGAGTCACTTGAGTCATCCCATGTTTTGCAGATGTTGGCTCTAGAGTGTTTGTTTTGGGTATTTAAATTAACTCTACAGTCTTGAGCAATGTGTCCTAGTTTACCACATCTATAGCATTCAGTCTTCTTGAGGTCTCTATGAGGTCTTGTGTTGTCCTTGTTCTGTTTGTCATGAGGTTTCTCATGGGACTTGTGATTTGAAGGAGTTGAATAATTAGACTTGCCCTGTCTATTTGCAATACTGTTTCTAAATTTAACAATTTTCTTAAATTGTTTTGACATTAGGGCAATCTGATTATCTAGACTTTCTAAGTCACAGTCCTCATCAGAATCATTACTAGGAGTGTTTAACTCAGGCTTAATCATCTTAGAAGTAAAGCTAAGATTGGAATTGGTATGTTTCCTATGAGTGTGGGTCAATTGTTTCTTAAACTCTAATTCCATTTCCATAGTTCTTAATTTACTACTGAGTAATTCAGGAGTGAGATTTATATCACACATTTCCTCAATAACATATCTTTTATTGTCAAATTTCTGTGGTAATGATCTCAGAATTTTAGACACAATTTCTTGTCTATCATAAGTTATACCATTAGCATGCAGTTTAGTGACAATATCAGTTAGGTTCATATAGAAGTCATCAAAAGACTCAGATTCAGACATGATTAAAGAATTATACTGTTGAATTAACATCTGAGTTTTAGCAGCCTTAACCCTAGAGTCTCCTTCATGGGCAGTAATCAAGGTATCCCATGCTTCCTTAGAAGTGGTACAAGATGAGATTCTCTTGAACTCATGTTCATTTATGGACATAAATATGGCATTCTTTCCTTTATTATTGTTGCGAGAAACTTGTTTCTCTTCTTGAGTAAACTCACTTAATATTTTCTTAACCCTCTCATTACTTCCTTCAGTGGCTGGTTTAGTAGGATAAGAGTATCAATTTTCAATAATGTCCCAGACATCATCTCCCAAAGTTCCTTGAATGAAAGCAATCATCCTTACTTTCCAGTAAGAAAAATTGGTTCCATCAAAGACTGGAGGTCTGGTCAAGTTACCATATCTTTCATTTTTCTCGTCCATGATTGATTTTGAGAAAACAGTTTCAGAAACTCAGGATCCTTTTGAAATAAGTTCACCAATAGCTCTGATACCAATTGAAATAGCGTTGCTAAAGCCGTTTATTGAAAATAAACTATTTAAGCAACTCCGAAAAGTTTGTTGAAGAAACTCTTTACTTATATCAAACTGATTTTGAACACAAGATGTGTTAACAAAATTATGTACGAGATTAGGACAAGATTTGATAACAAGTTTTGGTAAACAGTTTAAAATATTTTAAACTCAACACACATCAGAATGGGATGAGAAGATGTAGAAATATCAATACTCAGGATTTTTAACGTGGTAAAACCTCACCCTTGAGGAAACATCCACGACTCCCTCTACGAAGTAACACAAAAAAATTCACTAAAACAAATATGTGAGTTACAATATATTTAACTAACATGCACAAAATAACAAATCTATACAAGTTCAGGATTGTACCCTCTGGAGTCCTTAAACTTTTCTGCAGATCTTGATTGTTGATGTAGTCTTCTCAGTTTGTCAACTCTTCCTTTGTTTCAGCACGTTACGTCGACTTATGTTCACCAAATCTTATAGCCAACACTTTCAGTGTATGTAGTGTGTTAAGTGTTTGTGTAGTGAATCCTATTCTCATGCATGAACTCACACACACTTAGATTTACAAACAGTCCTATACAAATTACATATAAAGTCTATATGCAGTGAGTTTGTTATTTTTCTTTCTTACAAAACCAAAAACCTTTTGACCTTTCAATATAACCCAGATTCCACGGAGATCTTGCTTAAGAAATCGGTCAAGACCTTTCTCAATCTCTTTTGAAAATATTTAGGAGATTGAAAACCCTCCAAGTGCGAATCCAACTAGGTCAGGTTAAGTTTTGTAAAAACAGAAACTATAAAACATTTATTGTTGATTCTGAAGTAATAAAATGTTTTAACAAAAAAAAAATCAACAATGTACTTCTCAAGATGAGAAATAAAATGCAACTAAGTGTATTATGACATGAAAAACTTCAGATCTATGATTTCTATTGAATCAGAAACAAGATCTGAGTAGGTGTCTAAGTTGGAAATAAGATTTTATGAACACAAGGTTACAGCAACCCAAGATCACTCAACTCGAACTCTCATAAACTCAAGAAACACTAAAGATGGTGTTTATTTGGTTATGGTGTTTTTTTTGGAGAGGTAAGTGGTTTAGGTTGGAGAAGTTTTAGACGAAGTTAGGGTTTCTAACTTGACTCTCTGATTTCTCTCTCTCTCTTCTCTTTCTTCTCTCTCTCTCTCTCTCTCTCTATTCTTTCTCTGAGAATTTTCAAAATGACAAAAGCTTTCGAAGGCTGAGATGAGAGTCCTTTAAATAGCAAGAGGAGAAGGTTCCAGACGTTCAATCAAAATAGACGACTGTGATTGAGTCAAGCTTCTTTGACTTCAATCCAAGGGCTCACAACAGGCGGTGGATTAAACAGGCTGTGATTGGCTTAGGGGATTACACGGGGATTCACCAAAACAACATGCAGGCCATCGATAACATTTGATCCAAGGGCTGATAACATTCTCAACTAATGTCTCTGTAAAGAAACACAAGCCAAGCCAATCAGGGAGCAACAAGTGTTGGCCATAGAACGAATACAAACGCGCGTCCAAAACTAATTACAAAGCCAACCCTGGAGTCCCTGGCGCTTTTGGTTTCTACCCAGATTAACTTAAGGCCAAAAACCACAACAAAACATATTTAGATATTAACCCCAAAACTTTTTAAATCACGTTTTAGTTTAATAAAACCTTAATTAAAAGATGTTTAAAATTCCCAAAAAATTAATAAAAATCAAATTGAGGGATTTAAACACACTCACCACATTAATACACATAAAGGTGCAATATGATATGCAAAAAATAAGTTCTAAGTGTGTGAGTGATGGCTATAGTCTCAGGATCATTACAAGATGAATAGGAGAAGAGGCAAAACAATCTCTGAGGCTCTTTGGTTTCTAGGATGGACACAATTTTGTCACAATTTCCAAACTAGATGAGCTCTTATACAGTCTAGACTCAAATGAGTCAAAAGTATAAGGGCTTCAAAAACTATGATTTTTAAGTTATTGTCAACATTAACTTAATTAATCATTTCCCTTTTTATATTCATATAACTTTCACATCCACGATATGTGATACAACTCACAGCCTATACTAATTAACCCGTATATAATTATTTACCTCATTATATACATATAGTCATATTACAACATTCACATGTTGAAATAATAATTAATAATGAACATACTACCGAGTAATAACTCACCGAATGTATATTCTCTAAAGTGCTATCCCACTAAGTGTATTCACATAACCTAGTTACCCCAAGTCAGAATCGCTCGCTAACTTGGTTAATACCTAAATATTGAAGGTGGTCATATTCCTTCCTTGAAAGTGAGATTCCCCTCACCCATATAATGGACGCTATGACTTGGGAATATACTCTCCCTACTCCTCAAGGTAGGGGATTCATCCTCTACGCACAACCTCACCCTATAGCACTAGAGTATATATAATAATAATATCTAGCCACTGATATTAATACACACACCATATATATATATACTATCGCACACCGTATATATATATATAAATATAAAAACACCCTGGCTATAACGTGTACTAAGTCCGTAAAACAAGCCTATACAATTTATCATGAGTTTATGGCCCAACTCTGATTATTAATTAATTGCACATCAATTAATTAAATTACTTTTGGTGTCTCTCCAACCAATATATTCGGACTCGCTCTCGTGGCCCGAAGTAAAACAATATCCGAGTCTAAACCCCCGACTCCAAATTATTTAGCTTTCACTCTAAATTAATTCAACGCCTTGGTGTCATTTAACCAATATACCCGGACTCGTCCACTTTATCCGTAATTAATTATTTTGAAATATTCTTCCCAAAATTTAACCGTAGTGTGTCACTCATAAATTTCCTCCAATCCCAATTATTTTTCCCTCATAATTAGTTAAATTGTATGTCCTATATTTTTTTCTCAATAAATAAGGTATGGGAAGAAATTTTTAATTAAAATCACCTTGTATATATCAACTGGTCAAACTACCAGAAATCCCAGACCATCGATCGATCAATCGAACAGGTCTTCGTCTTCCCTAGGTCTCTGTTTCATCCATGGATGAAAAACTCAAATCCCCAACTTCTTTTACAGTCTCACCCAAGTCTTCTCATCAATAAAATACATTAAGAACCTCATAAGGAACCCCCATAAAGTCCCCAAACCCCGTTTAATTTACATTCTCTACTATTTATCTAAATTGGGGAAAAGCTAGTATTATTCGTTAATCCATCTCAACATCAAATTTTTATCTCAAATTCATATCTAACTTGTATGGGTATACACATCTTACCAGATATATACAAATCTCAGATTATACATAAATTCCTACACAAATTCGAAATCAGGAGGCTGATTTACAAAAAACCCATTTTTGTACCCCCTAAATCCCAAAACGAATTTTAATTTCTCACATCACACAAATATGAATCATAATGAAAATTAGATGCTACAATAAGTTAACCACTTGCCTTATGATTTCATAGGGTCTGATTTGAAGTTGTGAATTCCAAGGTTGAAGATGAAATTCCCTCTTTTTGGCTCTTTCCTTTGTCCCCCAAATTGCCTTTAACTGCCTCTTAGGGTTTCCTCTCCCACTAAGTATCTTCTAAAGTTTAATCAGTCGTTCACCTTTTCCTTATAATAAATTAATTAGACTTAATCCCATTTTTTTCCTAATGGGCCAAGCCCAAGTGATCCAAAGACCACCGTGTGGGCCCGACTTTGTCTAAAAATGTCCCATGATCCGTTTACTACCCCCGGGTACACTTTTCCGACTATCTCGGCCCATTCGAACTCAATCGTACACTCAGAATTGGCATCCGAATTAATTTATAAAAATCCTTATCTCACACCCAAATTAGTCTATACCGACTCCCGAATGAGATAAGTACATACCTCGTCACTAATACCCGAAATGACGTAAATAAATTATTACTATTCACTTAGTAATTAAATTTTTCTAAATATTAACCATTTACTCCCCATTTAATATTTAAATAAATATTACCATAACTAATTCAATCGAAATTACGACACACAAGTAATTTAGAGTTCTCAAATTAATTAAATGTTAAATGCATAAAGTTACGGGGTGTTACAGTAACAGCTATCGCTAGGTTGATATTGACAAAATACTAGGAAATATTCGGTTGTTCAATAATGAAATAATCTAAGTAATTCGACAAAGGGTTGTCGAGCCTGCAATAAGGCACCGAAGGTTTTCAAAAAAATTTGTGGTATTCGTTCGAATGGAAATTTACATACTAAATGTCACCCTCAGTATCAAAACACCGAGAATCTTATATTTAGTTGGCATCATAGTGCCAAAACATGTCATCATTTTCGGCACTACGGTGTTGATCTTGCAGTTACGAAGGTGAAAAAAAAGCATTTTACATTCAAAATTCTTCAAACATGCTTTTGCTTCTATTATCATGGTCACTTCTTGGTTCCAAATGTATATAAAACCGTGTCTTATTGTTTATTTTGGTTCAACTGGATTATTAATAGTCCATCCATTATATAGTTAAGGTTTCTTACATTAAAATGATTACTATTAATCATATGTACCAACCTTTGTTTATATGTGGAGTGTTTGGTTGATGAGAAACTTATTTTTGTTGTTCTTCTAATTTATTTTGTTGTTTTGGTTCTTGTGCCTAGGGTTTGCTTAATTTTGTTCTGGAGAGCTTAAGGTTAGAGAGAGAAAGAGGAGTTAAATATGATTTTTTTTGTCAAAAGTAGGTTATATACATATTACCGTGTGGGTGCTTGATTTTAATGAAAATTATAGATTTTGGTTACCCATGTGGTGTTTTTTATAGGGGTGTCAGATATAAATTTTTTAGGATGTCTTTAGCACCAACATTTCTTTGATGTACCATGTCCTTTTTCATTATAGAGCACATATATTTATACAAATTAACCCCTCACTCATACCCATTTTAAACCCACGTAGTTTATCTCTCAAAAAAATACATAACCACTCTTTGTCCCTCTCTCTCTCTAGCAGCCCCAGCCCCACCACCCTACCCCAATAGAGACTCACCGACAAAACTTGTCGAAGGCCGTTGAACATCCTCCATGGAGTCTCTCTCTCTCCGTATATTTCTTTCCTATTTATTATCCATGCAAGCGGAACCATCACCGGAGCTGGAGAATAAGGTTTTTCGCTAGATAAAATGGAGTTTTTTGCTAGAAAAAATGAAGGTTTTACAAAAAACACTAATTGTATCTGTTTCAATTTTTTCATCTAAAAATATCAAATATGGGTATTCTTTAATAGATCTTGACAAGTAGAATCCAAATATATAAGTTTTATAAATTTTGGATTTGTAGATTTGAAGTTAAGGACTTTTAAAGATTTTACTTTTTTTGTGAAAAATGGGGTAGTTAGATATCAAAGATAGTTTTGGGCTATGTTGGTCATTTCAATACTCTAAGTTGGAAAAATAAGATATTTGACACCATTAACCCAGTCAATGGATATATTTTATCATTGACCAAGTCAACGGGAATTGGTACCATACCCCCCCCCCCCCCCCAAAAAAAAATAATAATCCATAGGACCTACTTGATTACAAACTTAATGATTGAGACTTATCGGTAAAAATACCTAAAATAAATTCATTAAGAAAGCAAAGTCAAATGGGCTAATTACACTTTGTTCCCTCCAACTTTGCAACTATTTTTACATTACCACATATACTTTCTTTTTTTAGACTTAACTCCCTCAACTTTTGAAAACGTATCATTTTCCCCTAACCTTAATAGTGTTAAGTTTCTAGAAGAAAAATTAGTCCTTTGCACAAGTATTTGGAAAAACATACCCTTATATGATCCATACAAGATCAAATTTTTGTCCAAATATTTAATAGCATTAGTTATCTTGGGGTAAAGTGACATGTTCGTTAAAGTTTAGGGGATTAAGTCTAGAAAATGAAAGTGTGGATGGTGAACTGAAAATGGGAGAAAAATTGGAGTGTTCAAAGTGTAATCAACCAAACTTAAATGAGTATTCACTCTATAAATAAGACTTATTTATAAATTTATATTTTTGTGAAGATATTGCTTGAAATCCACAAAACCCTCTTTTCTATCCAATTTGGTTATGGGGGGAGGGGGGGAGTGCCACCAATGTTTCACATAAAAGAGAATCATTTTTGAGTGTTTAAACACTAAATTTCTAGCAAATCTTTGGAGATCTTGTTAGAAAAGTGAACTCTTATTCCTAAGGTGAGGGTTTGAGTGAGATGCGAGTTATTTTCCCTCTCACTCATGGATTTCACATATGTCCAAGAGAGTGGCGAGTGTGTGTTTTATATATGGTAGGTATGCTCTGTTCTATTATGTGAAGACTTAATTTGTCACCGAGTTACATGGAAAACACTTGTGAGATTAGGTTGAGAAGGCTTTTGACTAGAATTTAGATTCGTTTGGGTGGAGAGTTGGTCTAGAGTGGAAATTTGGGATTCGAGAAGGAGATTATATGGCTTTTGATTTATTATTGATATTATACTCTATTATACTAGTTATTTCATCAAATATAGTGTAATTATACCTCTTCATTAATGTAGCCAAACTGATGAACTACAAATATATTTGTGTGCTTGTGTTTTATCCTCTTTTTTTTGCATTGTTCTTGTTAAATATTATCGTTATATCTTTATTAACAAATTAGGTATCTGGACAACACATATTTTCAGTCTAGTGTGTAAAAATAACCTCGTAACATATAAAAACAAAAAAAATCATCTTATTGTCATTGTAGTCTTCGACTTTGATATCATGTTATTTGTGGATAAAAACGATTTATATTAAGAAAACTCGTAATGTATTTTTCGGATAACAAGATTATAAAATTTTAATATGGATCTTAATGTTCCAAATTTATTACTATGTTAGAAGTAATGAGTTCACTTTACAAAAATACTGAAAAAATATGGACATTTATTATATTGAAACCTTTATAAATCTATCTATTATTTATCCCCTAAAACACTCTTGTACTCCACATTTATGTATTGAATATCCCAACATATCCCCCAAGACCTCTCCCAAAGTTAATGAAGTGTTTGTACCTTGTGTGGATTGTTGGGGTTTTTATTCTTAAACCATGTTATGATGTTTATGTACTCTTCAACCAAAAAGGTTCATCATAAATGTGACACCCCACCTAATAAAATATCGGGTGATCAGTCCTATATCAAATTAAACAGGAATCTCATCTAGTTCATAGTTAGCATCACCGTCGAAAACTTTTGAAAAGTTACTAACCACCTAGTATTCAAAAGACATGGTGCCAAATTTTATCTTTTTATTTAACATCCCAACAATCAACATGCGAAAGAATGTATAACTAATCATCATACAATCACTGAAATAAACAATACTAAAATGGAACAAATGTAATCCTTACCGAGACGACTATTGGCTACAAATCAATAAAAAAAATATTAACTACAAGAGTATTAAATTGAGTAAAACATTTGAAAAATTTTGTCATTCAATTAATTATGTTGATAATTGCATGTGGTAGTTAATCTCATTAAATAGAAACCCATATTAATTATAGTCAACATGGAAATTAATTGTGTGCCCTGGCCTAGATCACGATTTTAAGAGAAATCAAAATTTTTCATTCTTTTCAAATTGAATTGAATCATGTATTTAATTTATTATGGAATTAATGTTGGTCTCGAATTTTATTTCAAATAATGAAGTGATTTCTCCTCATGTTAGCTTTGGCTTTCCTCCACAACAAAGGGATTTTATCACTGTATCACAAGCTTTTTGAAATAATGAGACTAGTCTCCGATTTATTTTAAATAGGGATGTGATTTATTCCTTGTGCTAGAATAGACTTTCTTCCTCAATGGAGGGAATTTATCATGGTACCACGAGATTTTAAAATTAGTATAGTGAGACCAGGTATTTTAATTCAGACAATACATTAAGATATTATCATTGATTTATTTTCAAAATTTTGAATTAAATACTCATTTTATAATACCCTCAAGTTTTAAATATTAAGTTGTAAAAAGGTTTGAAAACAAACCCTATGATCCCCATCGTTATTTTAAAATTGTGATGTGATTTCTCCTCATGTTAGCATTATTGACTTTCTTCCCCAATGGAGGGAGTTTATCACAGCATCACGGAGATTTTAAAATTCTTAAGTGATAATTCTCTAAAATTAATATTGAGTATGTTCAGTTCTCCCAAATAGGAAGTTGTAGAAGGATTTAATTTAAATGGAATGAATGGATGGTTTACAGTTAAAACGCAAGTAATTATATTCTCCCCAATGGAGTTACTGTCATTAATTGAGGGACCAAAAGTTTTTTACTATTTAATTATATTAGACAGATGAGTTCCTGAACTATTCGATTAATATGATTAAAAGATATAAGTTCTATCTAATTTAAGGTGAAGTAATTTAAGCTCCTAACATGAAATTTTACTTTCATAAGAAATTAGGATATCAACAAGATTATTTTTAATACAGAGTTAGGGGAAGAGAATTTAAATTTTACCAAAAATTAATTGATACATATTTAATTGAAAATCCTCTTTTAATGATGATTATTATATTTGTATATGGGTTGACTATTTAACCACATATTTAATCTTAACGAAATTAAATAAATGGAAAAAAAATTGAAGCATTGAAAATATAATTGGACATTGTTTTAACTTAAAGGGATGATAAATTTATTTAACCCTCATTTATCAGCAATATTTTAAAATTTTGATGCGATTGATTCTTCTTATCAGCTTGATCTGGAACCCCATCGGATGGTTTTAATCACGGAATCGCGACATTTTAAAATACATGGTAATTTTTTGTTACATGTGTTTGGTACCCCTCCCATTGAGAAAGTTTTACATTGATGTTTTAATTGGTCGATGACAATTTATTAACACTTTTGGTGTTATTTGTTTGAGAATATCTTTAATTCTGTCTTGAAAGGGAGGTATGAGGGTAAGGTTAATCCTCAAGTACACTGGTTTGGATTAAAGAAAGTCTATATTCCTCAATAGTAGTGAAATAGTCGAAAGTAGTTAGAACTTTTATCGCAACATAGTCTAATTTTCCTAGCTCTATAAGGATGATGTCGCGGGGTAATAAATTTACCTCTTTAAAATAAAAGAACAACTTAAAGTCCGGTCTATAGTAACCGAGTATGTAGATTCGGGAACCACAAATCAGGATAGCAACTTGTTGCAACGATTCCAGGTAACCGGGCAATTACTTAAAACAAAGATGTTCATTATAATGGATAACTAGAATAAGGCAGCGGTATCAAGCAGTAAGGTTTCTATTTTAGATATTTGGTGGACATGAAATGATAATATCGAAAAATTATTTAATGTAATTTTTTATGGAACAAAAATTATTTTTTTGTTTTAAGTTTGTTCGGAACAGATATACGATTAATTTTGTAAAATTATTTTATCTAAATTGGAATATCTTTTATCGGTTCTGGTACATTCGTAACAATTTTCTTATTATAATTTTTTTCACCATTACTGCTAAATGTTGGCATGAACAATTTTAATGGATAATAATTAAAAGAGAAAGTTTTCTTTCACGCTAAACTATGAAAAAATTTAAAACTTATGCTTAGGACATTTTATTCTAATAAGAATTCAATAGTTGGTTTAGAGTGGGCATTTATGTTCTTTGGAAGTGAAGGCACTTCTAGTCTTTGAATCCCAATTATAAGGTAAAATTATCGAGTAGCCCTTTATGGGCATAGGCTAAAGAGCCAAATATGTGTTGTGAATGGTTTATTCCAATTTTGTGGTTTTATAACAGTCTGGCCAAGGGGTTACGAGTATTTTATCAATTTCATTCATGATTACTTGAGGCATGGATACATTTACTTTGTGCACCATATATGTGAAGCCTTTGATTAGTTCAAAGTGTATAAGGATAAAGTGGATCATAAGTATGATAAACTAATCAAAACCTTACGATTTCATCGTGTGGGTGTGTACCTCTTGGGAATGTTAATGAATAATTTATTAGAGGTTGGAGTTACATCCCAGTTGCCTACATCAGGCACACTAATACGGGATGGTGTAGCGATAAGAAAGGTAAAGACTCATAATTATGTCTATGGTAGGTTATTCAGGACTCCAATTTTCTTTTTGGAATTTACATGGGGACGACTAACTACATTTTTACCGAATTCGATCTATATAGGTCTCTTTAAATCTCACGGAACATTGGAATGGGTGCAAGCCCTGTCTAAGGAATATTTGATTCTAGGAGTACCCAACATTTGTGCTAAGGTAGGAGCCAAGGTAGTTGGAATTAAGCATAAAAACATGTCTTGAGGTTGGATATCCCAGAGATTCTTTAAGTGGTGTGGATTATAATCCTAAAGATAAGAAGGCCATTGTCAACACCATGTTCGATTCTTGAAAATTGATTATATAATAAACAACATTCCCGGGAGTAAGGAAAATTTATTACAAAGGAACATCAGATTCTCGATGTTTCTGGACCACTAACACAGGAATGAATACAACCTAATATCGATAATACATTACCTTACGGTAATGAGAGTATTACTGAGGATAAGGATTCACATGCCACCTATAATGGAACATAAATGAATCCACGTTGTAGTGGTAGCGTTAGGAGTCATCCTGACAAGTTAGTATTTTGGGTTAACACTTCGATGAAGTCCTAGGGAAACACAAATCGGATCCCATGACGTACAAAAAGGTTCTCCAAGACAAAGACTATTTGCTTTGACTTATGGTTGTGGATATCGAAATCGATGTATTTGAATCAAGTTTTGTCTCTTGTATACTTCTTATGGCATAAAACCCATTGTTTGAAAGTGGACCTATATGAAGAAAAAGACAGATATATGGGAAGTTAAAAATATTCAAAGCAATGCTTGTTATGAAAAGTTTACTCAGAAAGATAAGGGATTGGCCGCGAGTAAATCTTCTCACCAATAGCCATGTTGAAGTCTATTGGGACTCTTTTTCAAAACAAGAAGTGAAATAATCAAATTGCGCAAGCTTAGGAGATCCATTTATGGACTTAAGCAACCATCATTGTCTTGGGACATCTAGCTTGATCAAGAAATTAATTTTTTGGGTTTTTATCAATGCGTTGGATATAACTTGTGTGTATAATAAGTATGACAAAAATATGGTGATATTTCTGGTACATTATGTGGATGATATTCTCCCAATCGGCAAAAATGTTGGTGTATTTCCTTACATGAGGGTGTAGTTATCCAAGTGATTTAATATTAAGGATTTAGAAAAATGTAGCCATATCCTAAGGATCAAACTTTTTCTATATCGTGGATACATAGGATGCTCAGCTTATCTCGAGACACTTGTATCAAATTTTGTATTCACAAAGTTTATCATATTAGATTCCGAGAAAATGTTTATCCTTTTTGGACATGTAATATGTCTATCTAAGTATTAATTTCCTGTGACACTTGATTAGATAGAGGATGTGTTGAATATGCCCAATGCCTCGGATGTGGGCAGCCTTATGAATGTTATGTTATGTATGGTTTAGTAGCTTCATGGTATATAGACTACTATTTTCAGTTAAATAAGGTTTTCAAGGATTCTACATCTAGAAATGTGTTAAATTTCGGGAAGTGTAGCCATTATATGGAGGATTATCATGCAATCATGTATTACTGATTCTACCACAGGAGCCAAATGTGTTGCATAATTATATGCGAAAAAGAAGGTTATATGTCTAGGAGTGGCTCTTCTTTTGTAAGGACCCAGTACTATAAACGAGTAAAGAACATAAGAGTGTAGGGTCCACCTATTACGAGAGATCTTATGAAAAGGTGATGACTTGTATAATCTTTATACATTGAGGACTTCGTACAATATATAAATGGATTGTGTGTTAAGTGTTTAAGAACATAACTTCAATACTAAGTGGGAGATTGTTGGATTCTTCATTCTTAAAACCATGCTTATGATGTTTATGTATCTTCAGTAATAAATTTTCATCATAACCCATTCGAAATAGAAAATCATGATTATAAAGATGCTTTATATTTGTTTGTAAATATATCATAATTTCGATCAATTATGCTTAATAGGAATTTTAGTGTGGGCACAAAAGATCAGAATTCCACAACTATCATAATTGAATAGTTCACAACCAAGATATGAGGGTTGGCATCCTATCGGTAAGGCTACAAGTAAAATCATAGTAGTTTATCTTAACTATGGGAACCTATCTGATGGTTCAGAAACTTGTTCAATAGTTCAAGTAAAATTATACCAGTACTTCAGGGAAGTATTAAACAGGACCAAGGATGATATTCGAGCTTTGATGATGACTTGATAAGAGTTTCACAATCTCATGGTTTGCATAGGGTGCATATATTCTTAATCCCAAGGAATATGATGATTGGAATATTCGCATCATCATTGCTTTGATTTTATAATGGGTGCGATTCATTTTTATACTGGCTAATACACCTTGTAAGTTTGGTAGTGATCATGTTAGTATATTCGACATCATGTTTCAGAGGAATTAGTATCCAGGAAGTATCCTAGAATGTGATAACCCTCGCTATAGTTATAGGTTTTTACTCTATCAGTAAACTCGGCTGGTGGATTTTATAATTCGGTAGAGATGTCAAATAAGTTAAGTTTGACATCAAGAAATGTTTCTAAGATTTTGGTGATATCAATTAGTGAAAAATTGGTTTCGTCAAGCAGGTATCGTACTCTTTACGTGGGGAATGATTTTATGTGTCAACCTACTATGCCAACATTATGCCTTTCTATTTTGGTGACTTTGAGTAGTTAAAATTGGAGTACAGTGGTAATAATTTAGTGGAATTAATTATGATTAAATGGAAAAAGAAATAAATTACGGGTGAGTAATTTGGAATTTTATTTTTCTATTTGGAAGTCTATTTTAGTTATTAGCATTGGGTCTCTAATATAATCCTTATTTATCTATGAGCTCTATTATGCCAGTTTCCTCTTTTACCCTTAGTTATTCTTAACCACCTTTAAGTAGGAAGCTTAAGGGGGACTATTTTAAGTCTCATGACTTAGTCTACCACGAAATTAAGGTGGAAGGTTGAGAAAAATCGGCTAAAATTTGGTTAGAGGAGAGAGAAAATGTGTAGTGGAGAGAGAGGAAAAAAGAAGAAATTCACTAGAAATTCTTCAATCTCTTCCATGGATAAAGAAAATTATCCTTCTTCTCACATCAAAGGACCATATATTGGAAGATAATGGGCTATTTTATATTAGAATCTACATCAAGTCAGTTATGCTTCATGGATAGATAACAAGATTTGCAAAGGTATGGACTCACAAATCCAGGTTATTAAGTATAGAATTTTCCATGCATTTAGTTACTTCATATTCACTCAAGATTGATCAAGATCCTTGGGAAATCATTTTTCAAAGGTCAATCCCATTCCCACCCCAATATACACGCACTTAATTCACTTTGGGGAATGTGTAAGAGATATGTTTGGGGATATAGTATTACGCTTATGTTTGCATATTTTTCTTTATATTTTATGTCTATGGTATAGTTATTTTGAAACATAAAAGAGAAATTATAAAGAAATATTTGGATCCTTTATTATTAAAAATCTTTTGTCAATCTATGATTGGCCTTTATATAAGAAAAATTGTTCGGCCTACCAAAAAAAATCACCCTGAGATTGGACGATGTGATTTTATTTGTGTTGTAGTGGAGAAAAAGTAGCACGTGGTTAGTAATAATTCAAATATCAAACCAATTTTATAGGCAATTCACCTGTTTCCACTTTAAGTCCATCCATAATGAGCGGGTGTGAAATACGTTAATGGTATAAGATTAACGAGTTGGGTTTGGAGGCTCGCAGTGGGATTCAGAAAAATTGAGGTTAACATGGTAATGTGTCGCGTTTCAACTCCTAAATGTGGAAATTCTCACGTAGGACTTTCCCACGTCTAACCACTGCAACATCAAATGGGCAAAAATTAGTCGTTTGTTATCGTTGTAAATATATTCGATTGTTACCATTGGTTCTCCCTTATTTAAACAAACTCACATTCACATTCTACCCAAAAAACTATTCACTCATCCCATATTCACATTTCACCCCCATAACCAAGTCACCCTACCATTTTTTTATAAACCCCTTGTAACTTTTAAAAATTAATGGCATTATTTTCAATATTAAGTTATTTTGATAGACTTCTATTTTTTCCTAATGGCATTTATTGTAAGATTCAAAAGGAAATTTGTCAATAAAAGGGCGAACCCATTCCCGGCAATCGACCCCCACCACCATCGTAAAAATAGATAGTGTGTCTCAATCTATGGGGGTTATTCGGTGATGAATGACAAGTCAACAATGATATCGTCACAATGACAACGTCTCCAAATGATAATTTTACTATGATGCGGGGTAGTATTTGTAGTGCGTCGGAGATATATTCTTAAATTCAAGGACTCAAACAAGTTAAAAACTACATTGATAGTTACTGATGGTCTAGCATTTTCTTAAAAGGTTTTCCTAATTTAGGCAATTAATTAGTGAAGTCCTTTGATTTTTTATGGTCTCCCACAACACATACATTTTATCTTTTGTATGTTGAGGTTAGGGTAACTCTATTTTATTTTGTTCATTTAACAGGTATGTAACTATTTTAGTTAAATTATTTATTCTTAGTACATGAAACATCACATTTGGAATTACAATATGTCTCAACAAACTAATTTATATATTGTAGAAATTATAGTAGATGTGGGAGCTGTGTTTCCCCCATTTATAAAGGAATCTATGAAAACTGTTGAAACGCTACTCAAAACTTATTTTCTCGGTATTAATCATTATCAAATTACTGGGAGAAATATATCCGCCATTTTTGTTAAAAATATTTATAAGATTGGTGGAATAGAAGGAACTCTCATTCGGAAACTAATCTTCAAATATGGAGGGTATTCTTAATTTTTGTTCTCGAAGCAGTATTCTTCCCAAATATGAATACACTAATTTTACTAGATTGGTCCTACTACTTAGAAAATTTTGAAATGAAGGTGGTATACGACTGGGGAACTGTTATTTTTATGACGGTATTTTATGCTTTAGATATATCCAGTCATGTAGAGCTCAAACAACTTAATTGTATGTGGCAAGTCTTAGAGGTACCAAATTTATTTGTATATTATATAGTTATATTATATTTAAATCATATATATTTATTTATGAATAAATGTACTGATAATTAATTTTTAATTTCCAGTATTGGGCATCCGAGGACTTGCACACCCTTTCTCCCCTTCTTGTTCCTCAAATCGCAAAATCATAACCTAGAATGACCTGTTGGGGGATAAATGAAAGGTCGATTGTTGTGGGGAAAATGAGGTATAAAGAAGCATTAGTTCAAGAGAAATTAGAGATTCTATCGCCCGAGTCGGTAACTTGGCAGCAATTTGACGATCTCCCACAAAATAACCATTTTGTGTTGAAAATATCTTGGAACTTGTTTATACAACAATATATTCTATTAGATAAAAAATTGGGAGGTACATGACATTTAGGTGATAGATGTCAGAAATAATTGATGGGTAACATATCTATCCTACCAAATCCTCCAAATCCAATGTCTAATTTGGCACATTCACACTACTTTGATCGTCATAGAAATTGGGAGCATGTTGATGATGATATACTCATTACTAACTAAGGAGAGTTGAAAAACTATTGGAGTCATGTCTCTTACGATAGTATCTTGCCTTCATTATTTCGGTGGGTCAACCACGATGGTGTAAGATTTGAGACTTTAGTGTCTCATTACCATAAAATTCCTATTATGCCTTCATTGACACTAGGCAATGTGATTTCTGAAACACAACATCCCACAAAATCATCTCAACAATTAATTCCGTTAAGGTGGGAAGTTAAAGAGGTTAATATGATGGTAGTACAAGAGTTGTTGAAATAGTGAGGCCAAATCAACGTAGTCGTGCACCTCCTGCCGATTCATATACAAAAGAGGACTGGAGAGCTATGTTCCTTGAATGTGAAGATTATTGGAAATGCTTTTGAGAACATTATGTTGAGAGAGAAATAACGCATATTACAGAAATTAATCAGTTACACGGTCATGACGCAAGCTCATCTCAACTTTTTTTTTTTATCATTATCCTAACCTACAAGATGACTTTACACCACATGATATTCCTTCTTCGGCATATATTTCGGACCCACAAAATTTCGATGAAGTAGGAAAATGGGTAATGCTTGATATTTTTCCAACTCATCGACGATATTCTAATTGATATTATTATAAGTGAAAAATATTTGACGTATTTGTTGAAGGATAAAAAGTAAGGGCTTTTATATATAGGTCCCATTTGAAGAGACTGTTCGTAAATAAGTCCCATTGACTTTTCAACCATGAAATACGTCATAATCCCATTTTTTTAGAGAACCTTATTTGACAAATTTATCCTTTTTAAACTAGTCATCAGTAACTATTGGGTGGGGTTGGTGGGGGGGGGGGGGGGGGGAGTTACTCAAGTGGTTGAATTTTATTTTTTCCTATTTTTAATTTTAAAATGACCATAATTTTTTTATTTACAAATCCATTTTTTTGCAACATTATTGTTTTTCAAATTTACTCACCGAAATCTATCAAACAAGATCCATGAACACACTAAAATTCTAATTAAAAACATTTAGGCAAACAATGTATATTTATTATATGCACTAGAAAATGAAATTATTTTATATCTAAGGCATTTTCACAGATAGTAAACATAAACTGTCTACATGAAAAAATAAAAGAAACGCATTATTTTTATCATTTTTTATTGAATATGGATCTTATTTTATAGGTCTCAATTAGCAGATTTCAAAAATATCAAATTCATAAATTTAGGATTTCTATATTGAAAGTTATCGTTCTTTAAAGCTTGAAACGAAAAAAAGTAACTGCCACTTTAAATTTGACAGGGATATAGGGTAGGGGTATATTAGTATGGAAAATATTCATAAATTCAAAAATAGGACTTAATTAATGGTTAACTAGTCAATAGGACTGAAATAAGAAAGCATTATTCAAATAGGACTCATATACAATAACCCCCAAAACATAGTTATTCATACAAATATTTGTTTCAATGGTCATGTGTCAAATCATAAGTATTGACATGTTCTAGCATTATTATTGAAATATTTTGTAGCCACATATTCATTCGCAGACCAAATAGTGCCAATGTATATCAACATTATAAATAAGTCCAAGATCTGCATTATAACTCATTCTTTAAGCACTTCAAGATGAATTCCCTGCCATGGATCATAAATGAAGAGTTTCAACTACTAAATAACATCACCTTATTCGATAGACTATTTAGTCCAGATATTCGCATTTTGATAAGAACTTTTACGATGGTCGAGCAGTATTGGCTTCTGCCCCCAAATGCAACTGAAGGATGTACAATGAATGAGATCTATGCACGGTGGTTCACACACAAACTGCACTTTAAATTGTACAAGACAACTATAATTGTTGGACGATTTAATGGGAGGATAAAACTTTCAAGTTGGCCATCGATGATGAAGATACGTGGGAAAGGTTTTGCGTTCGCAATCCAAGGTGTCGGGCAATATAGGACAAACCTCATTATCTATACCATGCATTCGAATGGCTTATTTATGATATTGAGTGAAACACGAGCAAAACCAACTGCTCACCCTGATCTATGAGGATGACAACAATTTTATTACTTTTTACCTATCACTTGTTTATGTTGGGTACCACCATTTTACTTCATTTATCGTTTAGTAATGTAACCTTTCCATGTTTTACATAGAAATATTTGAACAGAGTGCGGGAGGCAAAGATGCACGACAAGGAAAAACATAATAAACTTATAGATGACCTTATGGAACATGTCTAGAGTTTTCATCAAGATGCAGATCTTGACGAGTTACTCGATAAAGAATCTCACATTTCAATTCTTATGCTCTATTAATTATTTTTTTCATGTATTGTTGCATTTATATGTTTCAATATTATCAAGTTTTTGTTTATCTGTCTTATTAATAGCATTCATTTTAAATATGAATATTTCATATCTCGGTGTAAACACAACATGAAGATAATAAGAGTTCATAAAATTATAACAAGCCACATTAATAGTGTATAATGGACAACAAGAGTAAAAGATAAATAAAAATACATATTCGGTAGGCTTCCACATGCGACAACAGTCTGAGACATTCCTCCTTATGAGATAACCAGGTAAGTAACTCTTGAAAACATCGTTTGGACCATAGTCTGGTAGTTCGGAGTTAAAGATGTATAATGGATCATTACATTCCTTCCTCAAATGCATTATGTAATGAACACGATATAGACGATGGGTTGTTTTTTCAATATCGCATTTCAGTAAAGACATTACCTTTGGATTGTCTTGTCTTTACAGTAATTTACAGATCTTGCATGTGGAACAGTTACTCCATGCCATTGGCAATACACTGTAAGATAACATCGTTGATCAAATAGATGTGGCTATTCTAGATAAGATTCGGGATTGCGAGGATCTCCTACAAATGGGGGGAATAATATAACATGTCCAACGGTAGAGAAGGGAAGGCTCGCCTGAATAGGTTTGCTCTAAAAAACCCTCTTATCCCCTTCCTATGGCTTGCCGACTAGGTCATACTAAATTCCCAGATTCAACATTCGTCGTAGAACTTTCGAAAGAAAACTTTCTTCTTTTCCAAAATGGTCCTTCGAATGTGGATCATTGATTTGTAGTGGAGAGAAAACCATGAAAATAGATGCCTTTTTCATCATCTGGGAATAATAGCGGGGATAGAGCCCAAGGACGACATTTATCTCCTTTGGAAGAGGTGTTATTTGCCATTTTTAGGTGCATTGTAAAATGAAATGGAACATGATATTAATATATAAACAACACAGATGAGTACAATTAATCAATAAATTACTAAACAATAAAACAAATTTTAATATTAAACACAAATAAAGGCCCAAATAATAAGGATTCCACCATATGTATGATCATATCACAATTATAAAGTCATCGACTCAATGATTTGGATTCATTCTCAATATATGGTAACATCACATAAATATAAAACTGCCAACTCAATAATTTGGAAATTTATTCTCAAGGTATGATTATATCACATAATAATAAAGAAGTATACTCAATAATATGGATTTATTCTAAGGATATGTCCATATCAAATAATTATAAAGATGCACCCTCTATGATTAAATAAATTTACAAAATAGAAATACAAATTGAAAATAACAAGAGTTCATACAATTATAACATAACACAATAAATAAAAATTAAATAAGTACGAAAAAAAAATAAAAGCATATATGATAAAATGTGACAAATAACGTAAACCATTAATTTATTCTAGATGGTGAGTTCTGCAAACTTTCTCCATGGATCCTCACGAGTGTCTGATTTGTTTGCATTTCTTACAGTTGTAGTTGAATTGGAGAGAAGTGTGAGGTGTTGATGTAAAAAATTATATTATCTCTAATTTATCAATCACAGATAAAATAAATGAGACAAAAGATTTTTAAAGTCGTTCAACCTTGAAAGAATGGTCTACGTCCACTGTTTTTGTTATTGCTGACTATTAACTTGGAATTCTCGATAATGGGTTTACTAGGAAATTATGAGTCCCCTTCTAATGAGGAGGTTATAATGTATTTATAGCCTTAAGGATGTACAAATGAAAGGACAATGCGCTATTATCTAGTAGACATGTCCATCTGTATGATAATAATGAGCATTTAATGCGTAGTCATCTCCTTGATTATCCTGATTTGAGTGCTCTGTACGCTATGTAGCTCGGACCGCCTAAGCTGCTCAGATCGCCTAAGTATCTCGGCATGCATGAGTTGCTCGGGGCGCTTGAGTAGCTCGGTGGTAATAAGTTGATTGATAGAAGTATTTGTAATTACCACGTTAGAAGACACGTGTCTTCAAGTGATGGGTCCACATCAGCAGATTAAATTTGGTATCAACATAAGCCCCCAATGTTTCGTAGTTTGATGTTGAAGAAAAGTATGGAACATTCTGCTGCTTAAATTTTTGGTTTTTATGGATTTTAGGCCAATTTTCGTTATATATTACTCCTTTTTTGAGTTCATAGTATCAGGATTTTAAATTATTTTGAATTTCCATAACCGCTTCGCTTTTTATGCCCCTTTTCTTCTTTTTAACCGCTGGATACGTAAACGTCCTTCCTTGTAATTATTGATTTCTCTATTCCCGAGGTAAAGTATTTAAGCGCGGCAAAAATCCTATCTTCTTTCACTTTTCAAATTTGTATCTTTGAACTCTTCATTTCTTCTCTTTCTTGCGCGTTCGTTTCTTCAATTGTTCGTTGTTAACTGACTCACTCTTTTCCTGTAAGATTTTCTTCCTTCTCTTTTATTTACTTTGTTCATCATGGTTTACCTTATTGAATCTCTTGACAAATTTCCTTCTGAATTTTCAATTCCTTCATGGGTCATATTGGAAGAACTTTTTGAACCTTCTGACTATTTTTCTTTGGCCGAGGGACATTGGTTCCCAAGTCTCTTTGTGGCCGAATGTGGCTTTTCTTTTCCTCCAAATCCTTTATGTTTGGAGTTCTATCAATATTTTGACGTTGTACCTGCAAAAATAGCGCCAAATACCTGAAGGATAGTTAATGGAGTTCATAGGCTGAACCAACTTCATGGAACCCGTTTAGGGATTCCAGAGATTATATATTGCTACAGATGGGTTGTCAGCGATAGTACTTTTTATTTAAAAACTAGGTTTTTGAATAGGGCGTTAGTTGTCAATCTTCCTGACGCCTACAGGGATTACTTTGAACATGGAGTGGGAATGAAAAATTGGCAACACCCTCCATTAAATAGAGATGATGTATACCAAGGTCCTAGATGTCCTCCTTATGGCAATGGGATAGGTTGTTTTTATTTTTTGAAATCTTATTTTCTTTGTGTTTGTTAAAATGTATCACTGACATTTAATTTTTAATTATTTGCAGTTGACAGCAAAAGAAAATCTCCCAAAGAAACTGACGTTAATTTAAAGCATTTGAAACTTATCTCGAGTTTGCACCAATATGTTGCCGAGGAACATATTAGTTCTGCCTCTTACTTATTTCAGTATAATAGCTATACTTCATCTTTCACTGCTCGTCCTCGTCCATTGGCAGTTGATCTTGATCAGGTACTAGCTTCTGAAACTGGTGTAGAAGATTCTTCCTCTGAGTCAAACATTCCCATCAGTAACTTAATGAAGAGAAGAAGAGCTCCTGCCTTCTTTGACAAATCAGTCTCTGCCAATGTGGAGGCAAAGAAAAATAAACAGGATGTTCCAGAGGAAGGGACAAGAAACATTGATGCACCCCCTCCTGCAGCTGCCAAGAAAGTTATTGAGAAGCCCCCTGTGGCTTCGAGCAAGGCTGTGGTTATTTCTCCTCCTAGTGAGGTTATTGTCATATCACTAACCAAAACAACTTCTTTGGTTGAGAATATTCCTGATCCTCCGAGGAGGATAAAGAAAAGTTCCTCTGAGAAACCCACTAAACCCATCTCTCAGCCTTTAAATGCTGAAAGTGGCGTTCCATCTTTTGTTGCTCCGAGCTCCGCTGTGAGCTTGGTAAAATCCTGGACTGTCCCAGAAGTCCAAAGTATTGAAGATTACCTTTCTCGTGAGAGAATCACCACTCTTGCTGCTCAACACATTGCCTCAGTAAGTATTGTTAATTTGAGTCATTCACTTTCTAATATTATATATATGTTGATTTGATGTTACTTCTTTTTTCATCTGGTGACGTGTTACAATAGCATCTTGAAGAAGGATGAAGCTATTAAAGCTTCAAGCTCCTCGGGAGGTGTAGAGGAAGCGTTTGTTTGTCTGACTCAATCCTTAAAGGATTCTCGTTAAAAATATGAAGAAGATAAGGTTGCTTAGGAGAAGCAACTCAAGTCCATTGAGCTGGACAAGAATCAAGTTGAGAATGCCTCCCAAGAGTTGGAGAAGAAATTGAAAGAATCTGAGCAGAGCAATAAATTTTTTGAATAAAGCAACAAGGAGATGGAAGTTAAGCTCAAATTTGCTGAAGAGGAAGTTATTAGGCTTCAAGATGTTGGAAGCTAAAAAATGGAAGTGGAGGAGAAATTGAAGGATGTCGAGGAGCTCCTTAGGGAAAGGACCTCATCGGAGAAAGAAAAGAGGAAAAGGCTGTTAAAAAATCGTTCAGTGCTGGTTGGGATAAAGGCTGGAACAAGGGCGTGGCTGCCATGACTTCGCAAATGGAGTATGCTAGCCTCAATTACTTTAGAATGGATGGGTTGCTTCTTTGAAAGAGATGAAAGTTGCTGAGAATTCAGAATTGTTCCAGCAACACATTCATGGCCCTCCTCCCTCTCTTATAGAATAAGAAGAGGATGAAGCTGCCTCAGACGAATCTTCCATGATGATTGGAGATCAGGTTCCTGTTATTCAGCCTTCCTCCGAGAAACTCCAACCATCCATTCCTTCTACCGAGCAACTAATCTTTTCCTCTGAACAACCAGTTTCTTCCTAGAAATATTCTGATGAAATTGTAGGAAACAAAGAGAAGGTGTAGAGTAGTTGGGTTTTTTATTTTGTTATTCTTGAATGTAATATCAGACTTGGTATTTTTCTTTTGATGAAATAAAATTTAAACTTTTGGTTATTCATCTTGACTACCTTCTACTTGCTCTGTCTGCATTCTTATTGATCTTTTCTATTTCTTCTCTTTGCTAGTTTATGGCCAGGATGGAGCTCTTATCAGCTCATGACACAGAATTGATGAAGAAATGCAATGACTACTTCAAAGCTGGTCATGCAGATCTAAATAAAGCACAAATTATTGATATCCTTGATTCAGATATTTCTGAACGAGCAGTTGAAGCTTACCAGTATCTCAAGTGTTTGCTCGATCGTGCAGTTGCCAATAATGTGTCCTACTATGAAATGATTGAGGATATCCAAGGAACTATAGAGGAACTCCAGCAGCAATACAAAGAGTCCTCCACACTTTTGCACCAAGGGTGCGAGAAAAAATATCAGCAGTTAAGTGCTGAAAAAGGATATGATAAATTCATCTCTACTTACGAGAAGAAAGAGAGCGTTCTAAAGCTTGAAGTTTAAGAGAATATGCATATCGCCAAGTTGCTGGAGAAAGAGAACATTGCCTTGCAAGAGGAAGTAAAACAACACAAGTCTGCTGCGTCTTCCTCGGGAGCCTTGGTCCCTGTCAATGATGAAGGTTTTTCTTTTTTGGAGGTAGAAAATGCCAACTTATGAGATGAGTTTTAAACTTTGAAAAGAGATGGACCCTCCACTTCTACTCATGGACGAGCAAGCCTTAGCAAAGAATTAGGCCTTGGAGAATTCAAGCGGCCTTGGAGAATTAGGCCTATCAATTGATAGCAAAGAACCAAGCCTTAGCAGAGATGTCCAAGAAGATTCTGAACCTCAGCGAGAAACTTTCTAGACAAAGCTCTGCCTTGGAAAATAAAGAACTTCTGGTTAAGAATCTTCACAAGCAACTGGAGAGGTTAACTTACCAATTCCATAAACAGTCCAGAGAGTTTTGGATAGCTGGTTACAATGAAGCCCTTTATTATCTTGATGATCGAATCCATCAATCATATAACGAGGGGTACAAGCAAGGATGGTTGAATGCATTGTGTGTGCTAAAAGTGGAGCATGGGCACTATTTATGGGATTACTATGACCCTGGATTGCTCGAGTTTCCCATACCTCCTTTTAAGCTTGACATGAGTTGGATTCCTACTCGGGCAATTCCTCAGTGCTTAATCTCCAAGTATCTCGGCGACTACAGTCTTCATGCAAACTTCGAGATATCCCGCCATCTGTAATGAATGTTAGAATGCTGAGAGATGTAAATTTTATAAATTCTCCTTATGCCTTAGTTGATCCTCCTGCTGGAATAGAATCTGTTTCAAAGGCATAAGGGAAAAAACCAATATAGTAGGATTTTTGTGTAATGACTTGTAGTTTTCACAGCATATGTTATTCTTCTTAATTTAAATGAAGAAATTTTTAATCTTTTGCTATTTTATTTTCTTCTAAGTATTTTGCAGAATGTCTTTGTTTGTGAATATATGCATATTTTGATATGCCATTCTGTTTTATTTGTTAATTATAGTGACTTATCACTCTTTGATCCTAAGCAATGAAACGACTTACATCCCATGATCCTGCTTAGTTTAACCAATCGGAGTTGATTACAATTGATTTACCGACCAACCGGAGTTGGTGGAGATTGATTCCTGACCAACTGGAGTTGGAGGAGATTACCTTGCCGACCAATCGGAGTTGGTGGATATTGATTCCCGACCAACCGGAGTTGGAGGAGATTAATTTGCCGACCAACCGGAGTTAGTGGATATTGATTCCCGACCAACCGAAGTTAAAGGAGATTAATTTGTCGACCAACCAGAGTTGGTGAATATTAATTCCCGACCAATCGAAGTTGGAGGAGATTAATTTGCCGACCAACCGGAGTTGGTGGATATTGATTCCCGACCAATCGGAGTTGGAGGAGATTAATTTGCCGACCAACCGGAGTTGGAGGAGATTAATTTTCTGACCAACCGAAGTTGGTGGATATTGCCTCTCGACCAACCGGAGTTAAAGGAGATTAATTTTCGACTAACCAGAGTTGGTGGATATTGATTACCGACCAACCGGAGTTGGTGGATATTGATTCTCGACCAACCGAACTTGAAGGAGATTAATTTTTCGACCAACCGGAGTTGGTGGATATTGCTTCCCGGCCAATCGGAGTTGGAGGAGATTAATTTACTGACCAACCGAAGTTGGTGGATATTGATTGCCGACCAATCGGAATTGGTGGCTATTGATTCCCGACCAACCGGAGTTGGAGGAGATTAATTTGCCGACCAACCGGAGTTGGTGGATATTATTTTTTCGACCAATCGGAGTTGGAGGAGATTAATTTGTCGAGCAACCGGAGTTGGTGGATATTGATTGTCGACCAATCGGAGTTGGTGGATATTGATTCCCGACCAACCGGAGTTGGAGGAGATTAATTTGCCGACCAACCGGAGTTGGTGGATATTGATTCCCGACCAACCGGAGTTGGAGGAGATTAATTTTTCGACCAATCGGAGTTGGTGGATATTTGTTCTGAACTTGATGTGTAGTGTGTAACACTAATACTCCAAAAAATTTCAACAAAAAGAGAGAAATGGGTAAAGAATCCAACACTTTATTCATACTGAAGAAAATTGCATTTACATAGGAATCCCAACTACTGATAATACTTGCGTAGATGCTCTGCATTCCATGCATTCTTAAATTATTCTCCATCCAAGGTTTCAATCCTGTATGTCCCTGGTTGAACAACTTTTGTTACTCTGTAGGGTCCATGCCAGTTAGCTTCCAGTCTGTGGTGCTTTTGAATTACTTTCTTCAGTACATAGTCTCCTTCTTTCAAATCACACTTCGTTACCCTCTTGTTGTAAAACAGAGTTGTTCATTATTGGTATGCAGCATTCATGATTGCTGCTTCTTCTCTAACTTCTTCGAGCATATCTAGATCTAATCACCTCATTAAGTCACTGATAGGATAATTGAAATTCAGCACTCTGTGTGTGGGTAGGCCCA
The DNA here is from genome assembly GCA_949130495.1 of Sambucus nigra. Classification (NCBI taxonomy): domain Eukaryota; kingdom Viridiplantae; phylum Streptophyta; class Magnoliopsida; order Dipsacales; family Adoxaceae; genus Sambucus; species Sambucus nigra. Next base: position 243,001,926 of record OX422215.1, on the reverse strand, counting down.
ACTCAGCAGGTATAACAGCTTCACTTCCAAATGCCAGCATGTATGGAGATTCTCCTGTTGTTACTCGCGGTGTAGTACGATAAGCCCACAGCACAGAATATAGCTCGTTAATCCAATTTGCCTTTGCATCATCCAGTCATTTTTTAAACCATTCAGCAACATTTTGTTCGTCAACTCAGTTTGTACATTGCTCTAGGGATGGTCTGGTGCAGAGTGGGTCTTCAATATTATTGACTGATGACAATATGCAGCAAACTCCTCGTTGTCAAACTGAGTTCCATGATCTGTGATGAATACATGGGGAAGACCATATCTACAAATGATATTCTTCTAAATAAATTGATACACCTTGTCATATGTCATATCAATAAGAGGCTCAACTTCCACCCATTTAGTAAAGTAATCCACAGCGATCACGAGATATTTAAATCTTCCCTTGGTCGCTGGAAGTGGCCCGACCAAGTCTATTCCCCACATAGCAAATGGCCAATGGGACGTGATGCAGGGGCGGATCCAGCCCGGGCCGAAGCGGGGGGGCCGCCCCAGTTCATTTTTCAAAAAAAAAAAATTTGGTAAAAAATTAAACCTGGAGGTGACTTGTAATTATATTAAAAGTTCAGGGAAAAATCTGTAATAAACAAAAAAAAAAACATAACTTAAAATGGTGCTCTCTCTCCTCTCGTACCAAAGTAACAGAAAAATCCTATTTTCTAAAGAGTCCGCCGCTCTCTCCACCCGTTTCCCTCCACCCGCCGCTCTCTCCACCACCGCCCTGCTACTCTCCACTCGCTGCCTTGCTGCTTTCCACCCGCTGCCCTGCTCTCCATAAAAATTTTGCATCTGTGTGTTGAAACCCTATTTCATCATTTATTTATTTTGTGTATATTTGTTTATATGTGTCTGTTTATATGTGAAATTATATTTATACTACTGAAATTATACTAAAATTATTTATACTGAAATGAAATTAAATTTATAATGTGAATTTATAAATTTATTTTGTGTATTGTTTATATGTGTCTGTGTATTTATTTTTGTGTAAATTTATATAAATTTATATGAAATTAAATTTATATGTGAAATTAAATTAAATTTGTAAATATTGGGAATCAATAGAGAAATTTTTTAAACGAAAAAGAGAAGACAATGCACCAACCGTATCTGAAGCTGAGGTTCAATCATCTCCCACTTCAATCAGTGTTGAAAATGAATATAATGCCCAAAAAAGTAAAAACAACCCAAAAAATGCTCGAAAAAAATCGACCCCCCCAAAAAAAAAAAATCTCCTCGGGGGCTCCTGCCCCCGAACCCCCGGCAACTATTGAAACTTTCGCCCCAGTTCACACAAAATCCTGGATCCGCCACTGACGTGATGGGTGTTAATAATGCTTGGGGAGTTTTTCAGATAGAAGAGAAGCGTTGGCATTTATCACACTTCTTTGCGTAAGATGTACAATCATCTCTCATCGTCGGCCAATAATACCCCTGTGTAGTTATTCTTTATAAAAGCATTCGACCATGTTGCAGGAACTGTCGTATCAATAAGAGGCTCCACAAGATCCTTCATGGACTTCTTCGATTAAATTTTTCACCTCGGAGGGGTGGACACATCTTTGTAACCCCTCTATAATTCCTCGTATATATAAAATGACATTGGTAAATACATAACGAGCAGCTTTAAACTTCAATTTCTTGGCTGCGAGTTTATCAGTCGGCAGAGCCCCCTCTTCAATGTAGGCCCTGATGGGGTCCATCCAAGATGGTCCTAAATTAAGGGAAATAAAATTCATCATTAGATCTTCGTTTATGCTCCGATCAGCTAGGATTTCTATTGGGATTATTCTTCTTAGCTCGGTGCGTGTGGCTGATGCTAACCGAGCTAATGCATCTGCTCGGGCGTTCTTCGATCTCGGTATTCTAATCAAGTGTACGGCATTAAAACTCGATACAACATCCATTGCCTTCGCATGATACTTGATCATTAATTCTCCTTTTTTTGCATATACCCCCAGCATTTGATTTACTATCAACTGTGAGTCACTGAATATAATGACCTGCTTTGCCTTCATTGTTTTTGCCAAACTAAGACCTACAGTCATAGCTTCATATTCAGCTTCATTATTAGAAGCCTTAAATTGAAAGCGCAGAGCATACTCCACATCGATCTCATCCGGTCTATTTAAAACAATCCCTCCTCCACTGCCTATAGTGCAAGATGAGCCATCCACATATAGATTCCATATAGGTACCTCATCAACAAATTTTTGATCGGATAAAGTTCCTCGGTGGAATATTTGTTGCTTCTTTATATCCTCCTTTAGCACTTCTTGCTGCTCGTCGACCATCTTCTCTTACTCGTCAACCGACTTAAGTTGGTCTAAATTTGATGATCTTGTAACATCCACATGTTGGTCGGTATTCAATTTCTGCTCTTCGGAGGTGTCAGGATAGGTGAACTCTGCGATAAAATCTACCACTGCCTCCCCTTCAAGCGACGATCTATGCTCATAAACTATGTCATATTCACCAAGTTCTACTGCCCAGTACATCAATCTTCCTGATTTTTTTATTTTATGAAGAGGTTGCCTTAACGGCATATCAGTATGCACGACTATGGTATGAGCTTGGAAGTATGGCATCATCCTTATACTTGCTTCGATCAATGCTAGAGCCAACTTTTCCAGCCTTGGATATCTAATCTCTGCTCCTACGAAGGCCTTGCTAGTGTAATAAATTGGTTTTTTCACTCCATCCTCCATTCTTATCAACGCCGAGCTCACTGCATTTTCTGAAACTGCCAGATACAAGTATAGTCTTTCTCCCATCACTGGTCTGGATAACAATGGAGGTTCTCCCTGGTATTTCTTCAATTCTTGAAAGGCCTTTTCGCATTCATCATTCCATTCAAATTTTTTTCGGAGTGTTTTGAAGAATGGGATACATCTATCAATTGCTCATGACACAAATCTATTAAGTGCTGCAACTCGCCCTGTGAGACTTTGCACTTCCTTTTTCATCGTTGGAGATTGTAGCCCCAATAGAGCCTTGATCTTTTCAGGGTTCGCTTCAATACCTCGTTGGTTAACAATATACCCGAGAAACATGCCTTCTCGTACTCCGAATATGCATTTGGTAGGATTCAGCTTCATTTGATATTTCTCTAGTTGATCAAAGGTCTGACCTAAGTCAACTAGATGATTAGCAGCTTTCTTGCTCTTCGTAAGCATGTTATCAACATAAACCTCCATGTTATGACTGATTTTCTCTGTGAACACCTTATTCATCAATCGCTGATATGTTGCAGCTGTAATTTTAAGTCCAAAAGGCATAACATTATAACAATAAGTTCCCCTTGGGGTGATAAAATAGGTACTCTCCCTGTCTTCAGGTTTCATTTTAATTTGGTTATAATCAGAATAAGCATCAATGAAACTTAATAGTTCGTGCCCCGAGGTAGCATCCACTAGTTGATCAATTCGGGGCAAAGGAAAATGATTCTTTGGGCATGCCTTGTTAAAGTCGGTGAAGTCTACACACATCCTCCACTTGTTATTTTTCTTTTTTACCATCACCACATTTTCTAGCCAGTCAGGATATTTGACATCCTCAATGAAAGAGGTTTTTTGTAGCTTCTTTACTTCTTCCTGAATGTCTTGATTCTTCTCAGGACTGAACAATCTTCTTCGCTGCTTCACTGGCTTAATTTCCTTGTTCACATTGAGCTCGTTACACAAGAAGTTCGGGTCATCCCTGGCATATCTTCGTGACTCCATGCAAAAGTTTTCTTTCTTCTCCTTAGGAATGCTATCAATTCTTGTTTTATCGATACATCCAAGGATGCTCCAACTTGAGTTGTTCATTTTGGATGCTCGTCGTCCATAATGATATTCTCAGTAACCTCCATAACCTGTCCATTCACGAGTTGAGACTCGTATCTAGGATCTAATGTTTCAATCTCTGAATCTCCTATCTCATCCACTTGATTAGTGATAGTCTTCTGTCTAGATTCTTCGCGTTCCTCCTGTTCAGTAAATGAATAGTAGCATTCCCGAGCTACTTTCTGGTCGCCTTTCACAACTCTCACCCCAAAATTAGTTGGGAATTTTAAACATTGATGCACAGTAGATGGTACTGCTTCGAACTTCTTCAGACCTACTCTTCCCATGATGATATTGTAAGTTGATTGGACATTTTTATCCATGACAAAAAAGCGTACTCTTTATGTTCGACAAGCAGGCCAGGTACCGATAAGGATATCCAACTTGATCGTCCCAAGTTGAAAAACCTTCTCTCCAGTAAAACCAAGGAGGGGCCTATGATATGGATCCAACTGGGCTAATTTCAAATTCAAACTGTCAAAGCATGGATAGAACATGATATCTGCCGAGCTACCATTATCCACCAGTACTCGTGAAATCACCACTTCCTTCATTCCCATCTTGATTACCAATGGGTCATCATGAGGATATAGTACACCCGCCAGGTCGTTCTTAGAGAAACCAATGACCAGTTTGTCCTTGTTCACCTTCCTCGGGCGATCATCTTCAGTTAGATTTATTTGTTGAATGTACGAACAAGCTTGAGCTTCATTGAGGTAAGATTTTCTCTCGGCAGTCATATCTCCACCTCCTGCATCTCCACCTGTAATAACATTACATTCAAATGATCCAAAAAGGATTAAAAATACCTCGCGTTCTGGCTGTTTTGGTCTTTTGGGGAGATCGGGGTCGTCCTGGTCATCATCCGGGTCTTCTTCATGACTTCTCTTCTTATGTTCTTTTGCTCGACGAGGAGATCTAGGCCTTTGCCTTGCTCGGTCATTGCTCTTTCCACCATTTCGGCGATTCACATACTTGGTCAATTTTCCCCGCCTGATGAGTGTAATACCCCGTAATTTTATTGATATTTATTTAAGGGATTAATTAAATTAAATGAGAATTAATTGGAAATTAATCCGGGTATAAATACTAACGAAATGTGAGTTGGTATTTGATTATGATGTTAAAAATTTATTATTTCCGAGTATGTATGGTAATACATGAGTATTGATGATGTCTAAATTGTCACGAGGTAGATATACGGCAATTTGAGAAATTTAATTGGGACGCGCGTGTCAGTCACGTCAGGAACGTAACTAATTGAATTAAAAAGTGAATTTTATTTTTATCAACCGAATGATCATTTTGAGTGCGCCAACGTGTCCGGAAGGGTCGAAATAGTTAGAAAATACTAGCCGTGGGTTTAGTTTGGGTCCCGGGGCATTTTTAGGCCACACCGGCAACCCAAAAGGGTAGTTTGGTAATTTTTAAAAAAAACTCACAAATTTTAGAAGTTATTTTTATATTAGAAAAGAACCCACTAAGCCATAATCTGCATTTGTGAAGTTAGAGGGCTACGGGAGTTATAGGAAAGCCTTAAGAAGTTCCAAAAGGAAGCCTTAGACACCATCACCATCTTTGGAAGAAATTTGTAAAGAGAGGAAGGAGAATCAACCTTCAATCCTTCACATCAAATAAGAACATCTAAGGCAAGTGGTTTAATTACATTAATTTCAAGCGAATGTTTCTTCCATGCTTAGAATTGAATAATTGTCTTATATTGGAAGTTTGATGAAAACCCATGAAATTGGAGGTAGGATTCATAATATGATATAGGGATTGCATGTAGAATGTTATTGGATGAATGTTATATACAAAATATATCTTTTGATGAAGTGAAAACGGATTTATAAGGAGAAATTGTAGTCATTAAATTCTGGGTTCATGATTATAGGGTTTGGGAATTTTGATGATTATATGTTAATTTAGGAAGCATTGACCTCAAATATATGTTAAAGAGTGACCTATGAGGACTTAGAGTAGTTTAATAACGTTAAAATACTATTGGGATGATCTTAGGATGGATTTAGAGAAGAGAAATATTGAGAAAAACGAAGTAGAAAATTTATGGGCTGAAACTGCCATCTCGTTAGAAGACCTGCCCTGGTCGTTCGAACGGCCTCGTTCGAACGAGCTTCTAACGAGATGACAGTATCCATTCTAACGAGTTGGTTGTTCGTTTGAAGCCTTTCGTTCGAACGAACTCGTTTAAACGACCTCGTTCGAACGAGACTTCTAACGAGTTGACAGAATGGCCTTTTTGGCCTGATTTCATTTCAAATGTTTCGTAGACTTATTTAATTGGAGTATTAACCTTCCCTTATTGATTAGTGGGTATAATTGTGAGAATTGGGGTACGTTGAGGAGTAGAACTTAGAACCTTATAATAAAATCGGATGTCAATTGTGGAGTAGGAAACGAGTACCTAATTATGTCATGAGAAGGGTTGATAACGTTAATATACAAATCGGGGACTTGTGATCGTATAACACTAAATGACGGTATAAAAATGAGAAGTATACCTATATTAATAATACGAGATATCTAAAATGTGCGAATGCTTAGTATATGTGGTTTTATGTGTATAACATACCTACCGTACTTGCTATCATGGGAGGTTTGCGTTCGATTAGGGTCATCTAATCTTTGTGTGACTACGGGGGGATTTAGATTGGTACCTCGAGGGCATAGGTCAGAGAAGGACTTATTGAGAAGTTAATAAGTCTGCTGATCATGGGAGCGTAGGTATGTGTGTGACCCATGTGATGTGAACTATGTTAGCCTTCATTGTGTGTGAATGTTGTTATTTGAAAATGATTCCTGAGAGATTCGGAATGCGTTGTCCTTATGTACGTGATGTACCGGGATTGGATAGCAGAGTATGTGTGTACCGCAGGTTAGTCTCGGGGTGCTAGTAATGTATATTTATGATGAGAATAATATACTGTTAATTGAAATGAACTGTCTTGATTAAATGTGAGTATAATTATAGCAACGTTATGTAAAGATAAAAGGGATGATCTCTAGTATATTAGTAATGCTAATAATTGGGAAACCGAGAATTAATGTAAATCTCTCTAGTTTATTAATGATGTTGTAATCAAAGCGTGTATCGTATAGAAATGCTAGAATTTATTTTGGACTAGTTAGATATGAGAATCACTAGAATGGGTACGGGTACGTTAGGAGTGCACAAATAGTCGAGAGGTGAGTATTTCATGTGAGAGCACGTCCTAACATGTATTTTGCATTCATTGTTTTAATGTCATTAAAACACTTGCTATATTTTAAACTGTTTTCCACAATCGGGCTCTGACCCGTTTTCTTTCAAATATATTTTTGTAAAAGCCTTTTAGGTGCCCAGCCACAAGGACACCATGCATAGGAGTTCCATTCAGGTGACGGACTGTAGCTGCCGTAGAAGTTATAGGACTTTGACAGTAGACGCCTTCACTTTCGATCTTGAATCCATATTATCATCTTTTCTCATCTGTTGGGCATGTCGCCCTATTTTTCTTTTAGAGACATTTTATTTAATTTAGTTATTTCAAGAATTTGGGTTGTAATTAATTTAGTGATACAGACTTGGTACTTGTTTATTTCAGCATTTGGATTGTGTGAGGAGTATTCCTCCAGACTCATTACTATTTTATGGTTACTCTATTGTCTTTGTGTTGTGGTGCTTGTTTTAGCATTTCATAATTTACTTATTGCATGTTAATCGAATTTAATTAAAATTGACAACTCACTTTTTAAATATTAGGTGGCTAGTAATTAATAAAAATATTTTCGACAGTGATGCTATGAACTGAACCAACTTAGCATTTTGTATTAATTTAATAAAGGAATAGCTAGTCGGTATTTAATTAGTCGGGGTGTCACAATGAGCTCTTCAATTTCATTCTGGAGGGCTATGCAGTTTTTGGTCGTGTGACCATGGTCCTTATGGAACTCGCAATATTTGGACTTATTCCTCTTGTCAGGATCTGCCTTCATTTTTTCAGGCCAATTTAGCTCCTTGCTGTTCTTGATCTCTTCCAGAATGTGGTTTATATCTAACTTCAAAGGAGTATAGTTTCCAAATTTCTTCAATTATTCCAATGCTTGCTTTGCTTTTAATTGCTTGTTGCCACCATTATTCTTCTGCTCCTTTTTCTCAACCTTATCAGCCTCAACTTTGGTCTCCTTAGTGTCCATATTCTTCTTCGGAGCCATAGCTTCCTCGGTGTTCATAATCTTGGCTTCCTTTGACATTAGTCCTGCCATGGTTCTAGGCGGATCTTTGGCTAGAGTGTAGTACAAATTATTTGGCAACAGTCCACTCATCAGAGCAGTAATTGTTGTCTTCTCCTCATAATCAATTACTTCGAGCTTCTCATTATTGAAACGAGTAATATAATCCCTGGTGCTCTCACCCTCCTTTTGTCTAAAACTTAACAAGTGTGCTACTCGTTTAACTGGTTTTGCTCCAAAGAAGAAGTTCCCAATAAAGAGCTCGGCCAATTGAAAGAAAGTCACAATCTTCCCCCAAGGAAGATTGTTGTACCATATTTGAGCAGATCCGGTAAGAGTTCCTGAAAATGCCCTGCATCTCATCTCATCTGGAACTGCATAGATATCAGTAGCAGCTTGGTATTGTTCTATATGAAGCACAGGGTCAGTTTTTCCATCATATTTAGGTGTCACCACAGGAGCTTTGAATTTTGATGGTGTAGGAAAATCTACAATTGCTTGTACAAATGGTGTCCCTTGGACAAAAGTTCTTTGTAGAGGATTCTTGGCCTTAGCCATTTCCCCTAATATGTTTTCCAACCTCTGAATAGAGCCCTTTCATGCATCATTTCCCTCATTGGGCCTATTTGTTCGAGCAATTGATCTCGTTGAATTTACCTGTTGGGATCTTTCAATACGAGCAGTTGGTCGTGATTGGGCAGAGCCTTCCCTTAGATCGGATGGTCGTTGAGAGTTTCTCGACACAATCCTAGGAGGACTTCTATTCCTCCTAGGGCCCAAACGATCAAAAGGAGGGACTCTACTCAACCTTTCAAGAGCACTGGTCATTTTTTGAGATAAATTGACGTTTTATTGAGTATTTGTAGCTCATACTGAGGAAGTTCGACCAGGTTAATAGGAAGGATCATTAGATCTCTCAGTTTGATATGAATCGGTGCGTCTGGATCGAGATTCCTCAGGGAATAACATTCTCCTAGTTCGTGAAGAGGGTAAACGAGTATTTCTCTGAACACTTCTTTGTCCTAACCGGGATGGCACTCCACCCTGGACAGTTTGTATGAGTTGTCGCATGGTTTCTTGCATGGCCGTCTGTCCCTGGGCCAAATTAGCCATTATACCAGCTAGATCTTGGACATTTGGAGGAGTAGATGGAGGATTTGAAGGGATCCCAGCATTTCGATTACTGGATTCCGGATGATCAGCCATTGGTGATGAATTATTTTAGTGAAAAACGATAATTACAGTCGTCTTCCCACAGACGGCGCCAATCTGATGATGTAAAAAATTAGATTATCTCTAATTTATCAATCACAGATAAAATAAATGAGACAAGAGATTTTTAAAGTGGTTTAGCCTTGAAAGAATGGCCTACGTCCATTGTTTTTGTTATTGCTGACTATTAGCTTGGAATTCTCGATAATGGGTTTACTAGGAAATTTCGAGTCCCCTTCTAATGAGGAGGTTACAATGTATTTATAGCCTTGAGGCTGTACAAATGAAAGGGCAATGCGCTGTTATCTAGTAGACATGTACATTTGTATGATAATAATGAGCATTTAATGCGCAGTCGTCTCCTTGATTATCCTGATTTGAGTGCTCTGTACGCTATGTAGCTCGGACCGCCTAAGCTGCTCGGACCGCCTAAGTAGCTCGGCATGCATGAGTTGCTCGAGGCGCTTGAGTAGCTCGGTGGCAATAAGTTGATCGATAGAAGTATTTGTAATTACCACGTTTGTCTTCAAGTGATGGGTCCACGTCAGCAGATTAAATTGTCAATGAAAATTATAACATTCTCATCCCTTTGAATTTCTTATTGGAATTTGCATTTTTTTTATTATATTTAACTAATCCAACTTTATATTTAACTCATCTTGTCTCCACTGTGTTGTTGCTGAGTTTTCATTGAACAAGTCAGTATATTAATACTGTCCTTGCTTTTAGCTTTATGGTTTTCATCCTTCGACTATAATGGTCGTGGCAGTGAAATATGCATCGCTTCAAAGTCTTTAGCTAAATCAACGTCCTCGTAACCTATTGATGGGCCTGAATCTTCATCTATGAATTAGGATGATATGTTTACTGAGTGAAATTTTTTGCACGTCTTTCAAAATTTCATAGTAATGATCATTACCAATTTAATGACCCCTTTCATTTTTAAAGTCATCGTGAGCACTTTTTATCTGAACAAACATAAATTTGTATTATAAGGAAAATATATTGAGGTAAACATTACAAAACATATGTATTGTAATAAAATTTATATATTAATCAAGTTGAAGCGAAATAGTTTTAAATATATACCCATTGAGCGTGTGATATCCCTCTCACTCTTGTCGGACCAAATGCACGAGCCATCTTTGTAGTGTACAACATACCATCACGGTTAATTGCTTGCCATTTACCTTGCAGGACTTTTATTGATCTGCGATACAACACACCTTCGATATTATTGAACTTGTGTTGAATTTTTGCCCACATCATTTCCCCTCTTTGGTAATTTTTTATTTTTTTTAATCAATGGAATATTTACAATATGTATGACACAATACAATTTCTTCAACTTCACTTAAATTTGGTAGTCTTGTGGGAGGAGATGGAGAAGACATTGTAATTTTTTTAGAGTGAATTGGTAACTTTAGAAACACATGATTAATTTTGGGGTTGAAACTTAATTATCAATACACTCATTTGTGATTGTTACCATTGTAATCCTAAAATAACCGTTGGGTTCAGCTGTGAAAATGTCCCACGTCTAGGAATTTTCAGAAGTGAAAATATCACACATTCAAGCTAGACGTGGGAAAGTCTTGTGTCTAGGCTCCGGATGTGGTAAAGTCCCGCATCAACGTTCTTGTCCCCTCTACCAAATATCCCTTAACTCTCCCATAAGCTTAAGGGAGGGTTAATGGATCCTCTTGCCCTTTTGTAGTATTTTCTCCCCACTATGACCCGATTTATGAGTTTACAATGGGTTTATGGTATTAATTGTGAATGTCCTAATGACAAATAATTTTATGTCTTGTAGTGATGAGTAATAATTGTAGGAAAGATGGTACGTGTGTGCATCTCTTTTACATTTTGAAGGCCCACTTAAATATTATGAGTAATGTTATAAGTAATAAGATTTTTTACTAAATTTATATCTCAAAGTACATTAAATGATTTTATATATACTTGAGGTATAATATTCTTGATAAAAAAAAATTAATTAAAATTTTTTAGTAAGTATGAACTTCATTTCTTGATGAACCGAGGTCATACATAGATGAATACATCGAAGTAACTAATTATAATCATAATCTTCCAAAACCCGCAACCATGATTACATTTCTACCGTAATCCTCTCACTAGAATTCAATGAACAAAAGTCGAAAAACAGCTCCTCCGCTCCAAGCTCAGTATCTATTGTACGTGGTGCCAGAGAGGTACGGCAAAGAGGACATGTTGAATGGTTAAATCCAACCCATTTGTCTAAGCAAACTCTGTGAAACAGGTGAAGACAACGAAGCTCTCTAAATTATCACCTTCTTCAATCTCGCACAGGCACACCGAACACTCCGCACCTCCCTCTACTCCTATATTTGACTGGTACAACCATATCATGCTCACTCCTTCTGCAACGGTATTATGTGTCCATCGATGATGAAAGAAAGAGCGTTGAAACAAGATATTCAAACACCATTTCAAGTGGCTTATGGCTAAACTTGCATAAATGATATTGACAAATTCGATGTTCAACCTTGAAAGTGGATAGCGTGTAATGATGATGATAAAAGAAAGTATTGATACGAGGATGAGAATATCAGTTGAAAATAGCCATTCAAAGTCCATGGTCGTTTATTTTATGGGTGGGCAGCTGGCTAGTGAGCACATAACTCCATCTATCTACCTATATATACACATTTTTGGGAGTAAGAGACATCAAATTAATTTAATTATAATAATAAAAGTGTGAAAACATGAAAATACAATCAATTAAAAGTTTTTTAATTCATTAATGCACCATATTTAATATAACATTTTTATTTTTGAAGATTATATTTTTAGAGTTTGTGAAAAATCTATCTAACTGGGGACCAAAGGCCTTATGGCTTATATAGTGTAAGGGCATTCTGGGCTCTCAAGATAAAAAAAAAATGTAGATGGTTGACCGGCGAGATTCCTTAAAAAATGTTATCCAAAATGATATTACGTTAAGCCTTAATTTCATAATTAATAGGGGTCCAAGGTCAAATGGTCACTTATTTTATTGAAAGATAAAACGAGATGATCTGAATTAGACTCCCACTTATGTGTTACTTTCGAACCCCTCCCCCTCCCTCTAAAAAACAATTAAAAAAATGTCAATGCTCCAAAATTGCAAAAAGCTCACAAGTTATCACTAAAGACCATTGCAAATGGTCATTAAAACACTAAATGGGGGTTCATCATAAATTATTTATTAAAGAAATCATATTTCCTGCGTGTTTTTCTTTATCTCGTGTATTCTGCACGATGACATTTAGATCATAGTCCTTATTAGTATTTTTGTCGCTGAACATAATTTTTATCACTTCTTTTATTACTTCCGTTTACTTTTTTACGGTTAGTATTTTGTGCGAATTTGTTTTTTTTTCTCATTTTTTTTTATTACATATCATGAGATGTTCGTGTCAGCTTATGTACACCTCGACTAATTTCCAAGCATTATTTTGACAGTGTCGGAGATTGAACTGGGACCAAACCCAATCCATCCTCAAGACTGTCACAGTGACAGACTTATACCACTGGGCCAAGAGGCTTGGTTCTTCATTTTTTTATGTTGGTCAAATAACATCTATGAAATATTATTATGTTGGTCAAATAACATATAAATTAATAAAGAGTCTTGATAATATATGTCCCAAGGACACACACTTAAAATCTTACAATAACAGGGATATAATTTCAACATATAATTAATAAGACATAGATACTCATGTGAAACATTCGTACTTACTATTTGAAGCTCATAACATATACCCTAAGAGCATTGTACCCTAAGAGCATCCATAATGGTGGATGCTCTCATCAGCAGGTATAATTGCAAATTGAAAAGGTGAATATACCGTTCGTTCAGGTGGGCAGCTACAATGGGAATTTGCAAGTTAAAGTTTCTACGAACTAAAGTTTGGTGGTAAAAGTTCTTACGAACAAAAGTTTTGTGGCAAAAGTTCCTACGAACTACATTAGTTCGTAGGAAGTTCTTACGAACTAATGTTGTTCGTAGGAACCCAAATATATTTTTCTACAAACTTTAAAAGTTCGTATGAATTCCTACGAACATATGAAGTTCGTAGAAAGCCTTTACAAAATCAGTAGCGGTTCAGTAAATTTAGCAATCCCTTACCTTTTCCTCTACAAATTTTGTAAGGTTTCCTCCACCACTGGGAAGGATCCAGTTTGTAAAGTTACCGATTTGTTTGTCTATTTGCTCCACCATTGTGGATGCTCTAAGAGCACATGTTATCATTTTTCATTATCAAATAAAGTTCAGTTTTATTTGTGGCGTACTTTGAGTCGGGGCCGGTCTTTCGATTTATAGGACGTTGTGCGGAATAAAAATAAAAAGTTTTTTTTGACTTTAATACATTACTAATTCCCAATTTTAGACTTTAATACACCGATAATTAATTAATTACACTTTAGTACATTTTTGTCGCTAAATGTGAAAATTTCGTCACTAAACTGATTTTTTGTGACATTTAGTGATGAAAAATGTATTAAAATCTAATAAACTGATAAAATTATAGTTAAGTCTGAAATCGAAAATTATTAATGTATTAAAAGTTAAACAAAAAATGTGACCTCTTTTTATTTACTCACTTTATACTAGCAATTTTTTTGTTTGTCTAAATCATTGTCATATGATCACAAATCACATAATTAACATTCACGTGGTTGTTTTAAATGCACCACCAAGGCTAAATCAAAATAGAAGTTTGAAAAAAATCAATTGATTTACAAAAATCAATCAATTTCTTTTCCTCACATCAATCAATTAGCTTAATTTTTGTAAATCTTCACTGAAAAACATGTCGTGCCTTGAAAAGAAATTGATTGATGTGAGGAAAAATGAATAAACAGATGGATAAACTTTTGTTCTTTATAAGGGATTATTTTTTCCTTTTTCAAAGTTGAGTTTTGTGCCCCTAAACAGTTGAAGCATCTTTTGTTTTTAGGCCTCTATCAAAACAAACTAAGATCACTCGAAAATATGGTCCCTATACAGAGCCGGCCATGCTTTGAGTCTGAGTGCCTTTATTTTTGGGTAGACACAATAATTCCAGGAGGGTCCAATGTCTGTTTCTCCCAAATTTCCAACCTCACATTTTGTTTTCTAGGTGCAATTAAACATATCGTGTTTCAACTTATAAATTCCTTGTGGTCTACATTGTTTTGGTCACTATCTGATTACGTCCTCGTGGAGACTTAAATTGTTTAACATGTTTTTAACCACTTACATGTAGGGCTATTGGCGGTCCTTCGTGGTTGATTGAATGATTATTTTTTTATCCTCTATATCAATTTGATTTGATGTTCATGATTAATAAAAATCTAGTAAAAAAATGTTTACCGTCTACCAATGGGTTTTGTTCGCTTTAATTAAATTTACATTTTATAGAAAAATTACTTTTTTACCTATTTATTTTATAGCACTTTATAACATATATATTATTATATTAGAGTACTAAACTAAAATATGACATGTTATTAATTTTTTTCCTAATTTTCATAAAACATTATTTTCTTCTAACATTGAAGATTTCTATAAATTATAAAATACAAAAACACACAAAAATTATATTTTGTCAAAACCATTTTTTATTGTTAATGTTTGTTTTTTATTAACACACCATCTATACTTTTTTATTTAACACAACACAGATATTGTGTTTGGTGTTGTAACGCTTTTTAATTTGTCTGTATTTGTGCTTGGTAAAAAAAATAAGATTCTATAATGTGTTATTTTATTTGAGTCACTTATGTTATGTAAAAAAAATAAGATTTTTGTTGTGTCTCTATAAGGATGTTCTTATTTGATTCATATAAATACGTTTGGAGTTCGGATATGAGTTAATACAAGTGTGACATATCAGTGCTAGAAAATTGTGTTGAAGAGCTAATAGCGCTGCCAAAAATTAAGTTTCATACCCTTTATTTTTATGTTGATGAATATAAAATATAAATTGACTTATAAAATTGTGAGATTCATTTTTTTTTATTCAGACACCAAAAATAAATAGATTGTATATATATCTTTATCTTTTACTTAATACAAATACAGCCCAAATAAAAATAACATGACACGAAACTCTTCTCAAGCAGCAACCTTGTTACACTTCTCTTGAATCTCTTTAGCTCATATAGAACTATATTTACCAAATAATAGTTTTTTGACTCGTTATTAAAATAAAAATAAAACAGCTTTAACTGTGTTAAAAAAACTAAATATTGTATGGTGAAATACTATTGATAGGTAATAAATGCAGTTGATAAACAATTTATTTTATATATAAAAGGCCAACTTTTAAACATTAAAACAGTTTGTTTTTGTAAAAAACTGTTGGTTTATTTCGAAAATTCGACATCTCAGAGACGCGATTGATTAGTTCCGTTGATGTGAACTCACATAATTTAACGGTTGTGGGCGCGCGCCAACGGCACTAACCAAATGCGTCTCTAAGACATCAAATTTTCAAAAAAACATATGTAAGAAAAAGAGCACATAGTAAACATCATTTTCTTGTTTGGTTAAAAAAATAAGATTTTGCGCGGTGTTGTGTTGTGTTGTGTCGCTTGTAATTGGGTCGTGTTCAGGCTAGGTCAAAAAATAAGATTTCGTGTTGTGTCGCCTTTTAATTGGGTCATGTTTGTATTTGGTTAGAAATATTAGATTTCATTTCATGTTGTGTCACTTTTATTTGAATTGCATTCGTATTAGGTGGAAAAAAATAAGATTATGAAATTTTCTCATATCATATTCGATTTTAATTGATTCATATTTGTTTTTGTGTTCGCTTAAAAAATAACTAATGAATAAATGTTAAAAATAAATCAAATAAAGAAGTAGGTTGTCAATAATGTTATTGAAAGTGTGAATTGTATTCTTTACTTAAATTGCGTTTTGTTATTTAAAGTAAATAAATAATAATAATAATAAAAAGTAGTTATTATTAAAACTTTTTTTTTTAAGAATAGTTGTTACTAGAACTTGAATCTTTAATTTCGGGCCAATTTATCTCTATCATGCCTTTAAGTGAAGAGTTCATGTAATAAAGAAAGAGATGTCAAAAGGGCTATATTGTCATTTCTCAAATTAGTGAGCTGGAGAGGAGCACAAGAGGGAATTGGTGGAGCGCCAATAGTAGTGCCATTTATATATTTGAACAGAACACTACACCACAATGCTAATTTTTTTACTGCCTTTTCGTGACTCCTAATGGGGGTGACAAACTTATCACTCTCGGGAGCAGTCACAAAATTATTTGTAACTCCAATTAGGAGTAATAGAATCAATGGGTAGTAAAAATTTAAGTTAATTAGTTTGTCATTGTTAATGAGAGTCATAAATGTTGT
Source organism: Sambucus nigra (assembly GCA_949130495.1). NCBI lineage: Eukaryota > Viridiplantae > Streptophyta > Magnoliopsida > Dipsacales > Adoxaceae > Sambucus > Sambucus nigra. The sequence goes on along the minus strand of OX422215.1, from coordinate 242,985,217 downwards.
CATTTAATTAATTTGTGACTCCTATAAGTAGTCATAAATTTATAACTGTCACATGCAGTCACAAATTTATCACTGACTCTTATGAGCCGTCACAAAATTATAACTGCTATGAGTCACAAATTTTGACCCAATACTACATTTGTGATTGCTATCGACAATCCTAAATTTGTAATTGCTCGTAGCAATCATAAATATTGGCATAAGACTTAATTTATAACTCCTATTGGCAGTAATAAATTTGTAACTGGTCCTGACAACATCAAATTTTGACGTAAGACATAATTTGTAACTGATACAAGGGGTGACAAAATTTTTGGCAACTTTATTTTTCCTCTTCTCTATCCTCTCTCTTCTCACAACTCTCGCCCATCTCTCTTTCATTTCGGTGTGAAGAATTCAACAACTCCCGCCCATCTCTCTTTCATTTTAGTGCGAAGAACGCAATAACTCCCCCCCCTCCCCCCCCCCCCCCCCCCCCCACATCTCTCTATTTTATTTTGCTGTGAGTTTTCTATTATGTTTATGTTTGTGTTTGTGTTAATGTTTATGTTTATGAGAAAAAAAATGATTTCATTTTTCTGAGTTTTAGGTATACATTTTTAGGGTTTTATGTTTATGAATCAACTCATACACACATATATACATATTGATAGACACATAATTATTATTACTGTGTTTTTAGATTCATGCACACACACACACACACACACACACACATATATATATATATATATATATATATATATATATGTTTTTACGTATATACACAAATATATACATATTCATGCGTTTTTAGTTTTTTTGTATGGATCGCACAACTCAGCTCATACACATAATTTGCATCTTATTTTTTTTTGAATGGATCGCACTATTCATACTCAAGTTTTTGTAGCAATTTTTTTTTACACATTTTTTATTCGATTTGTTCAAAAATTAGTTTAGCTACAAACTTATTCACAAGTTAGTTTATTTATAGATTTATTTATATATTTGTCATTTTTATTAATGAAATGTATACTCTTATTCTCTGATTTGTTTTCTGTTAGAATACATGTCATATACAATATTTGGGGTAGATTCACGGAGGGCACCTCCGACCCAAACCTTCCCCATTGATATATATATATATATATATATATATATATATATATATACACACACACACACGCACCAAACACACACACACACACACACAGTTAATCAACTTTCATAAATGAAATTTGTGGATTTGGTGGAGATGTATTCGTAGTTTATGTTTATGAACATTTCATTTATGTTATGACGGAATTTGATTTTGTTAGTTATGCTTTCATAAATGTTTGAACATTTAGGTATGCGTTTTTGTAGATTTGTTTGATTTTTTTAATATTTAGGTCTGCATTTTTTTTCTTTTTTGCAATATCACATAATTTCGCCATAACGGTTATGTTGCAACTCATAGATTATTTAATTTGTAAGTATTATAAGTTTTAACTTTGAAATCTTCAAATAGTGCAGAAGTTTTAGAAAGATATATGAAAACCTTTATTAGATCGTTACTTTTAGTGTATTTGAGTGAAATTGTGCCATGTTTTGGAACGTACATATCAATACGCATATCGCTAGACTACAAGCTACTAGTGTTTTTTGGTAACTATGAATTCACTTTATTTAAAAAAATAAATGTACATATCAATACACAAATGGTTAGTTGCTAATATGGAGATGTATTGAATTTCAAAATATTTCATTTCACTAAAGAATGCTTTATTAAATAATTTCGCAGGCAGGATAGTCTATATTTGCATTATGGGAAAAAGTAATTAAAAGATTGTTATATTGAAGGAAGCGTAGACTTTGTTTTTGAAAATAACATTGCGTTGTTGGAACATTGTGTAAGGACATTTTTATCTTGTCCGAAATGTTTCATTTGTATATGTCGTACGTCGCTACATTTGGCACGCCTCCACACGATCTCACACGACGGCCTCAATTCGAATTTCGAGAATCAAGCATTCATTTTCTCCAACATGTGTCCATCATCTGCCTCAACGACTTCACGTTCCATGATTTTAGGCTCGTAATGCAAGTGGTACGCAAGAGAAGTCAAAACAGTGAAACGAGGCTTGATAAGGAAGTTCAAGGGCAATTTGGTAATTTTACAATCACCGTCCGGAGGACCGGTCAATTGAAAAGTTGAAGAGCTCGTCGCAATAAAGATACTGGAAGAAACATCACCGCAATCCGAGCTACGATGAACAAGTTATGGCCCATTGAAAATGGAGATAATTCCAAGAAAAAGCCTTGGAATTTTTGCCGAGTGTTTAACCCCTTGACCAACGATTTTCCCCGAACCGAGGGGCCGAACCGGTTCGTAGGGTACCCGAACCGGTTCGAGGTCCCTGTACGCTGGCACTGTTTTTAATTCATGGAACTCTTCATCTGTTTTCCTATAAATACCAACTTCGGGGGAGCTGTTTTGTAAGACTTGTATAGACGAATTTGAGAGTCCTATCACCTCAAGTCTTCACCTTTTTGAGTCCCAAAACTCATGTTTTGATTCACACAACTATGCCAAACCTTTGTGAATCCATTTGCAACCCAAGAACACAACCTTGTGTTTGTTCATACTCTTGTGGAAAAGACTGTCCTTGCTTCTTCATTGCTGCCCTCCTGGAAAGGGAAAGTTTCAGTCGCCGACTACAGAACCGACACCCGCGGGTATTTCTGTGTCACTGTATTTTTACTGTAATCCGTGTAACTGTTCCTTACAATATTATAGTAAAAATAAAAGGTTTTGCCCCTTTGGGGGATTTTTCCTCACATGTGTGTGTTTGAATGTTCTTGCATGTTTTATCATCTTATTCAATCACACCTAGATGCATGTTTAGGAATTAATTGATAAAAACTGAGTTTAATTAAATAATATCTCTAATTGAACGCACGCCCACTCTTTCAAATTGGTATCAGAGCCAGTTACACAATTGTACCATATAATTTTCCGCAAAATTTTCTAAGATATCAATTTTCTGAAAAATTGATTTTTGAAAATGAGTGTGTTCATAATGGAGAAGTTATATAATAAAATGCCAGTTTTTGATGGAACAAACTATGCATATTGGAAAGCGCGTATGAGATCTGCATTAAAAGCCATTGATGAACGTGTTTGGATTTTGGTTGAAAGAGGGTGGACTCCTCCCTCCGTCACTGTTAATAAAGTGATTAGTTTAAAACCTGACACGACATGGACTGAAGAAGAATTTAAATGGTCATCTTTTAATTCTAAGGGTTTAAGTGCTATTTTTGGGTCTGCAATACCTGATGAGTTCAAACGCACAATGACGTGCACCACGTCAAAAGAGGCATGGGATGTTTTCCAACTCACCCATGAAGGAACTAATGCTGTGAAGAGTCTAAACTGTAAAATTTAACAACTCAATTTGAAACCATCACCATGCATGAAACTGAATGTTTTGATGATTTTTATGCTAGGCTATCTGATATTGTTAATACTAGCTTTAATCTTGGTGAACACATTCCTAATGCTAGAGTTGTTAAAAATATTCTCCGTTCTCTTCCTAAGCGTTTTATCCCTAAAGTCACTGTGTTAAATTCTATGGGTAATTTAAATACGCTAAAATTGGAGGAACTTGTAGGAGATTTGCAAACTTGTGAGATTGATATGTTTCCTAAATCTGTCAAGCCTAAAGATAATGGAATTGCACTTAATGCCCAGGAGAGAAAGGGTGAGGGGTCGGCAAGCAAGAGGGAGTCATCTAGAAAAATAGAGATTGATACGTCAGATTCTGAGTGTGATTTTGATCTAGATTATTTGGCCCTGTTTGCTAAAAATTTCAAAAGAATTCTCAAATTCAAGAAAAATGGTAATTTTAAAGATAAAAAAAATTTTGATTAAAATAAGTTTGAAAAGAAAAATGAAAAAGTTTTTAAAGATCCTCCTAAGAAAGAAAGTGAGATATGCTTTGAGTACGACGGTAGGGGTCATAGAGCTTTTGAGTGTGCTACGGGGATGAACAGAGAAAAGGGCAAAGCTGTCCTTAATGCTACCCTTAGTGACGACAGTGAGGTTGAGTCGGTGGATTCTGAAGACGAGTCACCGCATGATTGTAACTTCACCGCATTCATGGATAGTCATGTGAGCACGTCTAGTACTTCTCACGACAATGATGATGCTGCTTCACAGGGACACTTCGACAGTGAGAGCGATGTGAGTGAGGGAGAGGATGATGCAAGTGAGAGTGAGAGTGATCTTCAACGCGCCTATGCTGAGCTTTATTCTGAGTCATTTAAAAATAAAAAGCATAACAAAGCGTTAGTTCTTAGGATCACTGCTTTAGAGGACGACTTAAGAAAAGTGAGTGAGAGAGATTCTGACTATGTTGAGAAAGAGAGTTTGTTTAGAGAGAGAGAGAGAGAGTTTTTTTGAGAAAGAGAGAGGGGACTTGACTAAACAAGTGGCTAGTCTTACGAGTGAGCTCCATTCCTCCGTGGAGACTCAAAAGAAACTTGATGCCCTTGTAGACCAGCTTACTCATGATCTTGAGAGAGCACGGGAAGTCAAGGTGCAAATCAAGGACATATCTGGGAAGATGGGAAAGATGCTCCTCGGTCCCGCTTTAGGTTTTGGTGATAGGCAGGGAATAGGTTATGATGGTACCTCCACGTACCAAATTTCACCTGGACCTGTTCCTGAGCTTACTACGACTCCTTATGGCCATCGTCAAAAACCACAAAGGAGAGTTCGACCAATAAAAGCAAACCAAGGTCCGCCTAAGACTGAGTTCTTTTGTAAATATTGCAAAAAAAGGCCACCAGAGAGATTTTTGGTATAGTATGGATCGTACATGACGTACTACTGCTCCACCACGTCATACTATTAATTTTACCAGTCTGAGAGAGCGAGTTGAGTTTTTAGTTGCCACATCACATAGTTTGATGGAGGAATTCCGACGGATGTCTTTGTCGTCAGTGAATGCTTCTCACATTCTGGCTAAAACCAAAAACAACAAAGGTAAATAAAAGGTCACCACTTCTTGGGTACCTAAGAAAGATAAAAAGGCATTTGTTGTTCATGTCGCTCTCAAAGCACATAATACCTCACAGTGGTATTTTGATAGTGGGTGCTCTGGACATATGATAGGTGATGCCTCATTTTTTACATCTCTTGAGGATTATCAGGATGGCAGAGTCACCTTTGGAGATGGGAGCAAGTTTAGTATTATAGGACGTGGTACTGTAGAGCTACTAGGATTTCCTACGCTAGAAAATATTTTGCACGTCAAAGGTTTGAAAGCAAACCTTCTCAGCATTAGCCAGCTGTGTGACGCTAACTTTGCCGTAAAGTTTGATTAGGGCGCATGTAATGTCTATAATCAAGTCGGTAAAATTTTAGAGCGAGGGGTGAGGACAAAGGATAATTGCTATGGGAATGAGCCCACATCCTCACTTGTCTGCAATAGCACCACGATCACTCCTATGGATTTGTGGCACCAACATCTAGGTCACGTGAACGTTACAGATCTAACTCGTTTAGCTAAAAAGGACCTAGTACGTGGCTTACCATCACTTGGAAAGTCAACTTCCACAGTTTGTGGACCCTTTCAGTTGGGAAAAAAAATTCGAAGCCCCCATAAGAAGTTACAATCCATTACCACCTCCCGAGTACTTGAGCTGATTCACATGGATCTTATGGGTCCTACTCATACTGAGAGTTTGGGTGGTAAGAGGTATATCCTCGTAATGGTAGACGATTTCTCCAGATACTCGATTGTAGGTTTTCTAAGGGAGAAATCTGATGTTGTAGAGTTTTTAACGACCAAGTGTCGTGTCCTACAAAATCAACACGGAGTCACTATTAATAGGATCCGTAGTGACAACGGCACAGAATTTAAGGAAGCAAAGGTAGATCTTTACTATGATAGCCTTGGGATCAAACTTGAGTTTTCTGCTATGAAGACTCCTCGACAAAATGGAATTGTTGAGAGAAAGAATAGGACGATCCAAGAAATAGCTACATCTATGCTTCTAGGTCGTAGCGTGTCTAGGAGATTTTCGGCAAAGGTAGTGTCTACTGCATGCCACACAGTGTATAGGGTTTACATGCGTCCACACACATTTAAGATGCCTTATGAATTGTGGACTGGCAAGAAACCCAATCTTGCATATTTCCATATTTTTGGGAGTAAATGTTACATCCTACGGGATAGAGAGCAATTAGGAAAGTTTGACTCCCGAAGCGATGAGGTAATATTACTAGGGTATTCATCGAATAGTAGAGCGTACCGGGTTTTTAACCTGAAGAGCTCTAAGGATATGGAGTCAATAAACATCACCGTGCAAGATGACGAACCTTCGACGTTTATTGATTCTAGCCTTCAGTGTGAGGATGAGGATGTGTCTGGCAGTAATTTACGTGTACCTCACCCACACTCTGTGGACCCTACTCCTGTGCTAGGGGACACACCTGCTTGGGTTCGCAAGAGTCATAATCCTTTTGCCAATGTTGGTGATCCCACTCTAGGGGTCAAGACTCGTGCTCAGCTCGAGAACATTGTTAGCCATTTTTCCTACATGTCCAAAGTCGAGCCCAAGAATCACAAAGAAGCACTCACGGATGAACACTAGATATCTGTCATGTAAGATGAGTTACTTCAGTTTAAAAAGAAAAATGTCTGGGAACTTATCCCCCGACCTAGTGAGACTAATGTGATAGGTACCAAATGAATTTTCAAGAATAAAATGGATGAAAATGGTACCATAATAAAAAAGAAGGCTAGGTTGGTCGCTCAAGGCTATACACAGATGGAAGGTGTAGACTTTGGGGAGATATTTTCTCCTGTTGCGAGGCTTGAGTCCGTCCGATTACTACTCCCCATCGCATGTTATTTGCGCTTCAAGTTATATCAGATGGATGTCAAGAGTGACTTTCTAAATGGCATTCTACACGAGGAGGTTTAAGTGGAACAACCAAAAGGGTTTGAAGACCTAAGCACCCGAAGCACGTCTATTATCTGAGGAAAGCCTTGTATGGTTTGAAGCAAGCACCACGTGCTTGGTACGAAAGGCTTACTTCCTATCTCTTATCCCGTGGCTTCAAGAGAGGGGGAGTTGATATGACGTTGTTCGTCAGGAGAGATGACGGTACTATTTTGGTTGCCTAGGTCTATGTAGATGACATAGTCTTTGGATCCACGTGCTCCCAGCATGCTCACCACTTTGAGGAGGAGATGAAAAGTGAGTTTGAGATGAGCATAGTAGGTGAGATTACTTTCTTCCTTGGTCTCCAGGTTCGTCAGCTAGAGGATGGGTTATTTATCTCCCAATCCAAGTATGCTAGATACCTAGTGAAGAAATTTGGTTTACACTCCGCTAAGCATGCACGTACACCTATGAGTACTTCTATCAAGCTTAGTAGGGACACTTCAGGTAAGGACGTAGAGCAAACCTTATATCGGAGTATGATAGGTAGTCTTCTCTACTTGATTGTTGGAGTCTCTGCGCGATATCAGGCGTCCCCGAAAGAGTCACACTTACTCGCTCTAAAACGTATTATCAAATGCGTGAGTGGGACTCTCTCATATGGTATTTGGTATTCTATTGATACCAATGACCGTTTATCCGCCTATTCGGATGTCGATTGGGCCGGGGACGTAGATAGTTGTAGGAGAACTTCTGGTGGGTGTTTCTATTTTGGTTCTGCTCTTGTCTCCTGGTTGAGCAAAAAGCAAAACTCCACCTCTTTGTCCACTACGGAGGCTGAGTACATCGTCGCCGGGAGTTGTTGCACGCAACTCTTGTGGATGAAGCAGATGCTGGAGGATTATGGGATTTCACAGAACACCATGACCATCTCCTGTGATAACACGAGCGTGATACACATATCCCGCAATTCAGTCCAGCATTCGTGCACAAAGCACATCAGGATACATGAGCACTTTATACGTCAGTTAGTTGAGGAGAAAGTCGTATCCGTGAGTGTCGTACCCACCGATCGTCAGTTAGCCGATATTTTCACGAAACCTCTAGATTCCCTTAGATTTGAGAGTCTTAGGAAGTCTTTGGGGATTTGCACAGTTGACTGGGGGGTGGTCTGTGTCTAGGATAGGATGTTGTTTCATGCTCACATAATATGATTCCTATTGCTAGTTTGTGCTATATGTATCATTGCTTTGTTGTACAGATTTTTATTTTTATAAAAAAAATTTGAAAAATCCAAAAAGATTTTATTTTTACAAAAAATTTTGAAAAGCACAAAAAGATTTTTGTATTTTATTTGCACCTTTTATGGATGAGCATTTAAGATAGCCGAGTCACAATTTCATTCAATTTATCCATGTGACTGTTTGATGGAGATTTGAGACGCTACATCATTTCATTCATATGCTTTACGTTGATTGGAGTCTTTGAGATGTGATTAGTGATATATTTCCACATGTTTGACTCCTATATCCTTTATTTTACACATGTACGACTTTATTTTATTATTGTACTTATCTACCACATATTGCTTGAGTGTTTCCATCTTAATTCTGTTTATACAACTAACAATATGCAATAAAACTTGATAAGATTGGAATGCATGTAAAAACCGTTTTTGGTCAGACTGTGTGTTTATTTGAAAATAGGGAAGGGCTGCGAAAGGTTCATTAAGCCTTTGCGATTTTAAGCCACCATTAAAAAGGACCTAAAAAATTGAGGTATTTTATTATCCGGGGTCCAAAGAGGTTAAAAGAGCCCGAAAAAAATTAAAGGCAATAAAAAACAATATATGCCAAATATGGGCCATTAGGTTTCATCATCAATTCTCCAAAGTTTGAGAATTTAGAACGCCTCTATTCAAAATATATATCTGAGGGAGTTTGGTTGGAGACTTTAAACGGGTTTGCACTTCCTTGAAAGTCCTGAAAAAGCATGAAATAGTTTTGGATGTTATTGGTGTGGAAATCACTTTGAGCTTTGATTTGTTGATTTGATTGAGTCAATGTCTCATATTGCCACCTTTTTACACGAAAGGAAGATTTTGAGTTCATTCGTTAGGAGTATCCGATATTCATCGTGCACATATGTCATGTTTGTATGCATTGATTTTCCTATCGAATTTGATCACACCCACACATTTATGCTATCATCGACTTGGTTGTTTTTATGTTCTTTCATGGTGTGATTCTTTGTTGTAAACTATGTGTGAAAAATTTTACAAAATACAAAAATAAAAAGTTTATTTCCTTGTGACATTCTCCATATGCATCTATTTCTGCTTCTCATATCAATCTATTTGTGGACATCATAAAAAGGGGGAGAAAGAATTATCATATTATGGGGGAGTTTTTTTTTTAGGTTTGAGATTTGTCCTATGCTTTGGTATCTATGTTTATCTCATTTCAAGCTCGATATGTCACTTAGTATTTGCTTTTTCTCATGTGTGTAGGTACTACATTGATGTTCACTGAATTGTACACCCTGATGAGAAAAGTTTTGAAAGTTTGAAGATTTGAAGATGATCAAACGACGAAGACTTATTCATTTGTATCTTTCCAGTTTTGGGTTTATTGAAGGGTAGATTTGTATAGGCAATGTTGTTATTTGATAATTCTGATTTTTTATGTATGTACCGGCATAGACATAGGGGGAGATTTGTAAGGACATTTTTATCATGTCCGAAATGTTTCATTTGTATATGTCGTACGCCGCTACATTTGGCACGTCTCTACACGATCTCACACGACGGCCTCAATCCAAATTTTGGGAATCAATCATTCATTATCTCCAACATGTGTCCCACATTTGCCTCAATGACTTCACGTTCCATGATTTTAGGCTCGTAATGCAAGTGGTACGCAAGAGAAGTCAAAACAGTGAAACAAGGCTCGATAAGGAAGTTCAAGGTTAATTTGGTAATTTTACAATCACCGTCCGTAGGATCGATCAACTGAAAAGTTGAAGAGCTCACCGCAACAAAGATACTAAAAGAAACGGTATCGCAATTCGAGCTACGGTGAACAAGTTATGGCCCGTAGAAAATGGAGATAATTCTAAGAAAAAGCCTTTGGAATTTTTGCTAAGTGTTTAACCCCTCGACCAGCGATTTTCCCCGAACCGAGGGGCCGAACCGGTTCAGGGGCAAACCGGTTCGAGGTCCCTATACGATGGTAGTGTTTTTAATTCGTGGAACTCTTCATCTGTTTTCCTATAAATACCAACTTCGGGGGAGCTATTTTGTAAGACTAGCATAGATGAATTTGAGAGTCCTATCACCTCAAGTCTTCACCTTTTAGAGTCCCAAAACTTATGTTTTGATTCACAAAACTTTGCCAAACCTTTGTGAATCCATTTGCAACCCAAGAACACAACCTTGTGTTTGTTCATACTCTTGTGGAGAAGACCGTCCTTGCTTCTTCATTACTTCCCTCCTAGAAAGGGAAAGTTCCAGTCGCCTACTACAGAACCGACACCTTTGGGTATTTCTGTGTCACTGTATTTTTACTGTAATCCGTGTAACCGTTCCTTACAATATTATAGTAAAAATAAAAGGCTTTGCCCCTTTGGGGGATTTTTCCTCACATGTGTGTGTTTGAATGTTCTTGCATGTTTTATCATCTTATTCCTTCACACCTAGATGCATATTTAGGACTTAATTGATAAAAACTGAGTTTAATTAAATAATATCTCTAATTGAACACACGCACACTCTTTCACATTGTCATATCATTTGCAATTGTCATATCCTTTGCAACTCAGCTAGATTTATAACTTCATAAAGTAAGAAACCTTCTCAAGAGATGACTGACTATGTGTTTTTGAGGTTTGTGATTATCTGTTCTTCTCTTCAACCTAAATTATCATGTATTATTTTTCAAAAGTTTTGATAGTATTGGTTCATTTTTCCTTTTAATGTAATTGAAATTAGTGCATGTAAATACAATTGTAGTTCAGTTCATGGTTTTTATTGATATTCATATTTTGCATATTTATACAATGTGATCTGACTATTTGTCCAATCATCTATGCATTAAGAATTTGGATCAACGGTGAGCATGGATTATGCAGCTTGATTGAATTTGGAATTTGACTCTCTATATCTCTCAAGTTTTTTAGTTACTTATAACTCTCTTTTATGTGAGGTAACATCCTATTTTTTCTGCATTGTGTGTATATAGTTGTACACTGCGTGTGTGTACTTATGCAATATATATCTATTATTCATTCTCAAAGTTCCATTAAATCTCGATGCAACTTTACATTCTCTCTTTGTTATTCGATTCATTATTTGAGGTCCTAATTTGTTAGATTTAGAAATTATACATTCTTAATCTACTTGCGTGAAAGTCAAGATACTCCAGTGTTTGAATCTTATTCCATCAATTGCAATTCATTTTCTATATTGCTTTAAAAATCTAAATCTTCAAAATCTTAAGATCAAATTAAATGAGTTCGAGGCTTGTTGGAGGTGCCACTTTTATAGCCAATTTATTTAACGTGAGTAATGACTCGTATCAATTTCTTATAATTAGAAACACGAAGTCCCCAATTTATAATGGTTAAAAGGGACTTTGCATTGTTTGGGATACAAAGTGAAAGAGTTTTCAATACCTATATAATTCCAAATAAGTCACTTGATCATTGAGGGGGGGAGGGGTTGGGAATTCTGAAAATTGACCTTTCCACTCTTTTAGTATAGGAAACAACAATAATTGGGGCATGCATATCATATGTTCGCCTTCTTTTTTTGGTAGTTCGATAGTTAGGCCTTCTTCATTAATCTTCAATTTGATCTAAATATCATTATTACTTTCTAGTAGTCTTGAGTTAAATGATTCTTCCATTTCAGTTGACTCACGTGAAAGCAAGGCATTAAGAACAAAAGTCTTAGTATGACTAATTTCATCTACATAAATGGCAGATTTAGTAATGTTGGTAGGCATTCAGACCTTTATGGTATCCAAGCTTGGTTGGAATGAGTATCTTTAGCCTCTATCGTTTAGACCTCTGGGAGAGAGGTTGAATTGGTAAATGGTTGATATTTTAAAGCTCAGAGGGGTCTTTAAAATTATTTAAGGGAGAAGTCTTGTCTTTATTGGATCAAAATACATTATGCACATGCTCAGCATGTTAGAGAATTTTACTAGGGTTATTTTTTAATATAAACAAAATAGTTGACGTGAAAGATTATGACGAAGATATAGGCAAAATGTATAATATGAAAAATAAAAGGTGACAAACTTTAAATTGGACAAATCACCAAATAACCCCTTCTTATCTTGTTTCAGTGCAGTCTTGTGATGTTTCATCACACAAAAAATAGTTGGTCCAAAATGGCATACCACGTACACTATGCCTTCTCCAATCCTAGCATCCCCAGTACCGTCTACCCGGAACTAAGGGCTCTAAGGGTCCCTTGTGAAGTGGGAGTTGTCGAAAAAAGACAGGTAACTGTCAGTAATGGAAACGACTCACTGCAAATATGCCAAGTTCTTAATGGTATGTGATAGACCAGTGGTGGTTGGGAAAAATTGACCGAGCCCACGCTCGAGGCTATGATCCGATACGCAAACGCTGGCCTCTCTACCTTCTACAGGGCCAATCATTGTAATTCCCACTTTTAATTCCAATTATGTCTTATTGATATAATTTCCATCTCTAATTATGATTCAATTATTAAATACATTTTGTATCCTACTATGGCAACACTGTCCAGTGGGTGTTATTTGAGTCACTAACTACACACGTGTTTTCTCTACGTGGCCTCATACTTGCTTTTTATCTTTTTCTCTTATTTCGATTTTAATCGCCAACTATTTTACTAAATTGAGTTTGACTCTTATTATTTTTTAAATTTTATCCCCAAAGGCCTCATGAATAGGACCTTTGGAAAATTATGTTAGTTTTTGTGGCTCTTTATGAGCACTTACGACAGTTTTAAGTAACATTTAAAAAGTAAAGACTGGAAGGGTCGAGCTCATTATAACAAAACAAATAGAGGCAAAATAACACTTTCTTTCTTTCCTCTTTTTCTCTCTTTTCTCAACTTCATTTATCCGCATGAAAGTTAAATTCTTTTCATTTTATGTGGTAAAAGCTCTTAAAGAGGTAAATTTGATAGATAAATACACAGGTACTTCACTCTTTGTTACGATCAAAATGTGATTACCCGTTTTAAGAAAACATGGTATTTACAAATTTACCTCCGTAATCTCAAATTAAGAAAAGAAAATTTACCGCCTAAGTAGCTGGGGGCAAAAGTCCCAATTCCAATTTAAAACATATGGTACAATGCTGAGACACGAGCAAGATAGGTTAAAACTCCTAAAATAGAGAAATAGCTCTATTCCTTTTATTTCTTGCTTCTTTGTCTAACGGCATAATATAACTATCTCACTCTTGAATATCGTAATGGTAGTTGGTATATTAAATCCCTCGTTAAGATTAAGCCAATTCACCCACAATCCAATCAAAATAAAACTAACAGAGGAGCTGAAACATAGAAACTCCATTGGAGGTCATTCCAGTACGTGTTAACAGAAGATAAAAAGCAGGTTGTAGTTAAGAATGGGAAAGATTCATTGGACATATTCAGAGTAGTTAATGGGATATGGTAGACCCGTGGTGGGTGGGGCAAAATTGACAGAGACATTGTAGTTGATGCTATGCTTCAAAATGTCGATGCTGGTTTCATCACTTTTGATACGACAGATATATGTAAGATGACACAGGGATATATAAAACTTAATACCTCCATTTTATTCACTAAAAAGTTATCTTTCTTTTCAACACATAAACAATTATTGAAGAAAATTGACTATGTTGTAGCAATATATTCTTACAATCCTCGGTTACAGCTAACCTTCTCACCCATTAGAATACCATTGAGCTTTAATTGAGTTCTCGTAGCATTCTTTAATACATTCTTTTTCTTTGAATTCTTATCATATGGTTCTTAGCACTAATAAACGATATGTGTCAAATTTCATATAGCACCTAATTAGAAGTTTTGCACAACTTCATGTGCTACTCAGACTGGTACCACAACACTAGTACAGCCCATACCAACGACAGTAAAGGTACCATCTCTGCCAGCAATCCCAACACCCGATGTCTAGGGACCCGATGTCTAGGGAAGTATCATTTCGGACCCCAGGAGATTTTAAAGTTGATGTGACAGTCAGGTTTAGCAGGATCTAGGAAGGAGAGACCTCTCGAGGCACCGCAGTAGGCAACACCAACTCCTATATTAGATTGGGAGAAGATGAGGGAAGTCTTCAAATATGTAAGGTGAGTTGTTGGTAATGGAGGAATGTTTTTGTATTTATCATTTGTTCTTGGTATGAATATTCATACCTCTTTCTTAATTCCCAGTTTAAATGATATTATTATTGGTGTGTTGATGGCTATATGTTGTGTTAACATGAGTTATGTGAAAAAGAAATATAAAATGCAGTGTACCAATATTTAGTTAGACCCCAATTAAGACCCTAAAATGACTAAACTACCTTCAACAGATCTAGGCAACTTAACATCTCAAAGAAATTCTCTAATTAGAAATTTAACAAGGTATGATTGGAGTTTAAACTCAAATGAAAACTCATATATCCTAGTTTTTACACAGTAGAATTTATTATTTTTTTAGCACAATGCTGGAAGTGTTGATTATGAAATCAACCTTTATGTTTCCAAAGAGTACAAAAACTACCTACAAGTAATATACTTTTCATAAACGTTACTTCTTATTTATTCTTCAAATATATATATATATATATATATATATATATATATATATATATATATATACACACACACACACACACATACTATCTTTTTATTGACATATCCTCGGCACTTTTAGAATATGTCATGTAGCATGTAGGAGTGTCTTTGTTGTGTTAGATCTCTACACTTACGATGTATTACTTGGATTAGTTAGAGCATGAAAACTAAATATTTTTCCAGTTAGTACAAAAGCCTTTATCTCTCTTGTTACTTCAAATTGATCTTGAGTGTTTCTTTTCTTTAATTCCCCTAGTCAGAGTAACAAAAGATCATCATGGCTTCCTCCGATGAATCCATGTCCTAAATGCCTTATGCTTTTAGTTTTTATATTCTTTATGTGGTTCTTTCTCACTGCATTTAGACCTTAATGTTTTGTGTCGGGGGTTGAACGCCTTTGCTCTCAAACTATACGTGACCCGAATAAGAAACATAAAAACTAAATCAAATGAAGGAGATTTAAAAGGTTTACTTCAATCCAGTTGTTATTCATGGTCCATTTACCTGATATCAGTGGCAGACCCAAGATTTTTTTTTTTTGGTTGTGGGGGCTAATGCAAAGTATTTGATTATTTTTATTTTTAAAATCAAGAACAATGAAAGATAAGCCATGTGTCTCTACTTCCTTTGTAATACACACATAAACAAAACAAACAATACATGTAAATACTCACACAAACTCAAGTCTTCAAGATACACCTACTTTTAGAAAGAGACACACTTAAAAGAATTGTAATGATAGATGCCATTCGTGAAAAGTCTAGAAAAGTAAGTCTCTAGGGAAAACCATTTTTTAATCACTGGTGGGAGGCTAGAAGCCTAGAACTCGTCGAACATGTGTCACGAAGAGAAAATGTCAAGAATCGATGGAGGCAGATCCTATTTTGTGTAATCTAACTATTTGATATGGGATATGTGTTTAGGATTCAGTTGCTTTACTTTGTATTCTTTCATATTCTTTATAAAAATACATTTAGGCCCTGAAGTCACAAGTAATGTATAATTAATTTTTAATTAGCGCTAATGGGGTGCAATTGTTGTCCATTAGGAGTGGGTAGGTCCGCACCTGTGTGTGTGTGTGTGTGTGTGTGTGTGTGTGTGCGTGTGTTGGGGGTGGGGGACCTGTAATGCTCATGAAGGATGTGCAGAGAAAGTTCCACCCAACTTAATGTATGTGGATATCTAGGTAGATCAGAGGCTTGGATAGAATAAACTCTTTGAGAAGGACACCCTCAATCTGTAGTCAATTATTTACTTTTTAGACTGAGTTAAGACTTAGAGATATCATGTATATGACATTTATTATCCACCTCAACAATGGGTCGACAAACATCCTTCAATTTTGTTTTAGCAGAACAGATTTTTTGTCAATGATGAAATAGATCAATAAAAATCATGGAAGGTGGACAATCTGCCTTCAGATATAACATTCCACTTACATTGGTTCTTCAAGGCATCATTTGCTACTACTTTTTCATGCTTTTTTTTCATTTTCTTCTTTAAATTTTAGAGAAATTTCTGAGCTCTTCAATCATTGGGATGTTACAATAATTTGTTTCTATATAAGTGGCATGGAGTGGTTCAACAAAATATTCTTATCAAAAGATGAGAGGGAATCAACTCTAGATAAGTTTGCACAAAATAAATGAGTTCATTGCTAGTGTTTGGCAACTTGAATGGCATCCATTGGGTAATCCTCTATATTGGAGCTGGAAGTCCACTAACCATCATCATAAGCTTCTTCGCTAGCAACTTAATCAATCAAGTCCAACTTCAATACAGTGTTGATAGCCAATAGCCCAACATCATTCTCTTATGCGTAATCTTCAAGGATATTAAGATCTAATTTATTAAGCATCACAGAGACTAACTGATCAACTTTTGCTTCACCAATTTGTAACAACCCTCGAATGCGGGAGGCTCATTTTATACTAATTTTACCGCATAAGGTGATTATATAAAATGTGGGGACTGGAGTAAATATTAATTAATTGAGATAGAAGTTAATATTTACTGGGATGTTGTATGTTTACCGAATATGTAGGTAAATATCTTCATGTGGTATGATTTAAAGTGTCATGTATTTTAAATGACATTTTGGTTTAAATGATATTGGAACTCAAAATAATTTATAAAACTTCCGGATGCCAGTTTAGAGGGTGTAGTTAGTCCCGGAATGTCCGATACAGTAAAAATAAGTGCCATATTGTATTTTTGGATTTCGGACACTTTTATCAGGATTTAACTTAAACGCGCATTTGGGAGTCATTTTAATGTGGTGTTAACCATTTAAGTTGGGATTTTTAACTTAAGCCACCATTTAGTCTTCTAAATCCCCTACTTCCCTAACTTATGTCTTAAACATAGAGAGAAAAAGGAGAGAAAGAAAGAGGAAGAGAAAAGAGGAGAAAGAAGAGAAAAATGAAGATTGATGATGGATTGATGCTCTTACTCAAAGAAATCTGATACTTCCTACATCAAGGCAAGTTTTCTATTTGCTAATATTTGATTTAAGTTGAATAATTTGTATGATATTTATGTATATTCATTTGGAGATCAAAAATGGAATTTATGGGAATTAAACCATAATCTTAGTTTTGTTGATAAAAATTGTGGATTATAATGGTTATTAATCGTGTAGGATAAATGTTGGGTGGATAAATGTTGTTGGTTGTGGGTAAAATTGAAGAGATTGGAGGTTTGGGAGAATTAGGGTTCATAACCCTTAAGACAAATTAGGCAAATCTGCAGAACCGAATCGATTCTGCCTGGCCGAATCGATTCGCCTTGAGACAGTTTCCAGGTCCGGGTCGACCGAACCAATTCGGATGGTCCGAATCGATTCGGCAATTATGCAGAAAGTCAGGTTTTCTTGACCGAATCGATTCGCTTTCCTGTGCCCAAATCGATTCGGCTAGGCCGAATCGATTCGGAAGCCCTGCATTTTGAGTAATTTTCTTAGTTTAATTCCAATTCATTTTCTTTAAGTCTAGGGCCTAGGAACCTTCTTTAATGAAGTAAACTAAGTGTCCTAGAGTTGTAATTGAGTCACTTACTTTCCCTACACTAGGAATGGGTTATGTGGGGACTATTCCGGGGTTATGCCTATTGATGTTAGGGCATCCTTTCTTCTAGTCAATTACTATAAAAGTAAGAGTTATAATATTATGTTCGGGAGACTTTAGGAGCTCATTCTAGCTATATTAGCCCTGATGGGTTATAATAACACCATAAAAGTATGTTGGGAGAATAAATTGGAAGTTCATTTATCCCATCGAGGTATGATAATATTAGGGTTTTAAAATAATACCCTACAATGAAATGGAAATGGTATAATTTATCGTATGGCTCCGGATAATAAGTTATATCATTCACAAGAAGTAAATAGTAACGGTTTCGGATAAAATGAAACATATACATGGAATTGAAATGAAATGGAAATGGTATTGATTTTAGTAAATGATAATTTACTTAATCTTGAAAACGGTAAATGATAATTTACTTGATTTTTAGAATGGTAAATAAATGGTTTAAACACACCTCTCTAAATGACATCATAAGGTAAGTTCGCGCGCGAGGTGATGCCCCCTGGCAAATTAACGCAGGGTGGATATAGTCCACAGGCCATGTGAGCGCTTATTGTTGTATATTTTTCTGCGATGGGTAGGACATTCCGAGTGTGGTCTTGACTACCCCGCAGGCACATGGCCGCTTCCCGACGTCTTGCGATATAGGTGCCCAGGTTGTCTTATGATAGGCCCTGGAAGAAGATGGTCATTTAGGGGCACGCACAGTGGGGAAACCCAGACGGGCGGTCTTAGAATCCGTTATATGTATATAAATATAACAGTTCATAATCAAGTGGGACTTGATGTATTTTGATATGCCATAAAGAGCATAACATTGTGATTTTACATATATTTCCTGTTAAGGAAAAAGATACATGAGATAATTGGTACCCATGATAAGTTTTCAGATTAATGTTATTTGTTTTATCTTCCTGCTTAGTTATGTTTTAAATTGTGTAGTTAGATAGTTATATCTCTCATCATGATTCATCATTCATAACTGTCATACTCTTTATTCATCTGGTAATCATATAGAACCGGGCCCTGACCCGTTTAAATTTCTTGTTTCATATGCATCTTGTCTCTGCTCAGGTACTCCGTCACAAGGATGCCTGATTTGAATCCCTATTCCGATGTCCTCGGCGAGTCGTGATGCATTGCGGGTATTACGGGATACATTTAGTATAGACGTTTTCATTTTTTTTCATTCTAGTTAAGATCAAGTCTTTTATTCGGGTGAGAGGCCCAAGCTTTTGTAAATGTCTAATGAAATGTATTATATAAATTAATGAGTTTGTTTTAAATGCTGTTATAAAGATTGTGACCAGTAGCATATTCGGTCCTTTTATAGTATTCTTGTTGTATTATTTATATATATACATTCCTGAGGTTTCCCCTATCTTTTCAGGGTTTGGGTTGTTTAAATTCATTCCTTATCTTTAAAACAAAATTTTTGGCAACCCGTTTTCTGAAATTTTGGGTGGTTATCCTGGATACTCTAAATTTTTATTTTGATGCTGAGAATGATTCCATCTATGATTCCGTTATATTGCAGTATTGGGCTGGCCACCCTTTATTTTGGTGAGCGGGTTGTCACACAATTTCCCTTTGTTTATCAAGAATTTTTCAAGTAGTTACATATTTCTTTGGGGTTGGAACCTCCTTATACGTTGTAACCTTAATATTCCCCTCATATGTTTTTGGTAGGGATTTAAAGGGGCAGTTACTATCATCGTGGCCTTTTTTAGAGCAGTTATTGTCATCATGGCCTTATTTGACTCATTGACTCATTGACCACTAAGCATGTAGTACATTTTATGTTCTGATGGGCCTAGTCTGCTATGCATATCTATATTATTCAAGATAACCAATGGTACATATGGCATGCTAATTTCACTGTATTATTTATATATTGATGTTCTCGCTATATTATTCAACATAAGTTAGCATGGCACGTGTATATATATCTATGTATAGATATGCATAGATATCTTTACTTCTCCCTGTTATGCATATCTATGCATATCTATACTATAATCTTTTTAGGAGATGATTACGAGTTGTAAATAGTTCATGAATATTTTTTTCTCTTTTGTGCAGGGGATGATGTGGAAAGCACTAATTTCATGACTCGATATCATTAAGAGCCATCTACAGGAAATATTAAAAAGGAGTACTTCTTTGTTTAAGGTAACTAACACTAAATAATTTTTATTGCACGTGGAAATCTTTTATGGACAAGGCAATACATTAAAGTCATTTTGTTGGAGGTCATACATTTCAAGCTTGCGAGTTTACTTTGCTTACTTCATTTTATGTTAAGAGTATATGGATTTTTATGTATTTTTTCTAATGAGACGAGTGAAATTGTGTAGAGATACTTAGGTTGGTGGACACGATATTAAAATTGTGTGTTTTTTCTTTATATGAACTCTAATTATAGTTCATTGAAAAATTATATGTCATATATGTTGAAATGGGATGCCAAATAAGTTATAGATTATTTTTAATAGGTTTTGTTTATAATGATCTAGAGAATATATTTGTAACATCTCATACCACATTTAACAAATTCAATTTTTGTAGCTGTTAATAGCGGTCACAAATTTATCACTTCTGTCAATTTTGTAACCGCTAATAGCAGTTACAAATATAAGATTCGTAACTGCTGACAGCAGTTATAAATATTATATTTGTAACTACTGACAGCAGTCATAAATTGGGGTCACTAGTCATAACTCCCATAGGGGTTATAAAAATTCAAGACTGCTGTTAGGAGTTACAATATTTCTTTTGTCACCCCCTTAATTATGACGATAAATAGAAATTATAAAGGTCATTTTGACTGTTAACACCACTCACAAATCACCCATTTTGGTGTAGTGGATATTGACGTGATCAATAAATCGAGATCTAAGAAGAATGCATAAATTTCAAAATTTTCAAATTTGATTTGAAATTAAATATCTCTCGTAATTCATTCATGTAACACCACTTAAACTCAAAGACCTTTAATTAAATAACATTTTGGGAGAGAAATAATTTATTTTATTGGGAAGAATTAAATTCATAATTTTGGAAATTTTTAATTTGAGGAATTTATTAATTTGGCGAATTGAGGATTAATTATTTGGACTATATTGTGTCGCATTTCGATGTCTTAAATTTGGAGGATGTTATAGATTAATTTGGATAGCAATTCGGAGTGCACGGTTGAGTCCGGATGGGTCAAAGTAGTTGGAAAAGAGTGGTTATAGGTATAGTATGGGTTTCGGGACCTTTCTATACACATTTGAGCTCCCAAATAAGTGTTTGGGCCTTTTTTTAGAAGGACCATAAGCCCGAAAACGGAATTGAACTTAATAACCCTAATTGTAAGAAGGTGATCGAAATTTAATTCATTTTTATAGACCAAATTAAGGAGAGCCAAAGAAGGGAGCAACTAGAGGAGATTTTGGGATATTAAACCAAGAACATGAGAGGAGACCATTGAATCAACCCATCATCTTCATCAAAGAAGCTGATTCTATAAACCCTAAAGCAAGTGGTTTAACTTGCATTTGATTAATTGCATTTTTTCTATTCATATTATAGAAGGTGTGGATTGATTAGGATGTTAGGGTTAGTTCTATATTTGAATTTGGGTATTTCATAATTGTGATTTAAAAATATGTAAAGATTATAAGAATATATGGGTTTTGATTCCCCAACTTGTGTAGATGATGTAGTTAGATTGAGTAAATCAAATGGGTGGATTTAGAATGAATCTTGGAAGGTTTTGGGGGTAAAATCTGTACAAAATCGAAGGTTTTAAAGCTTCAATGGCGGACTGGATTTTTTTGGCATTATTGGAGGAGAGAGAACACCAAGGTCGTTCGAATGACCTGGTTTCTCGTTCAAATGATAGCCAGAGTCGTTCCAACGACATGGATGGTCGCTTGAACGACGTCATTAATTCTGATAGATTTCTCCCCTCCCCTGATTTAGCCCTGATTATTAATTTTTGATGAATTGTTCTTGTCTGAATGAATCAGAATTTGGGGGTTATAATTTAGGGTGTGAATTTGTATAAATTTACCCATGGATTAGTAGAGAATAAATGCAAATAGAGAATTAAGGTTTATGCTGAGTAATTGGAAACCTTGTAAATTAAGTGGGTAAACTTAATTGAAAAAAATTGAATAATGAATTGTGAATTTTGAATTTCGGACCAAGCGAGATTATCGGGGTATATATGGCAAAGTGACACCAAGATAATGAAATTACTTAGTGTATGATTAATTAAAATTTGGGTTGGGCTATAGACTTAAATGTGTTAGGCTAGTGTTACGGATATAGGATACAGGTAGCCTGAATTTGATATGTATACATGATTTATAAATACTTGTGTGTATAATATTTGTAATAAAGCACATCGACTATAATGCTATCTTAGAAGGTTAAGTGATGTGGGTGAATCCCCTAGCCAGTGAATGCAGAGAGAGTATAATCCCCAGGTCATAGCTTTTGTTTATAGGGATGAGTCGTCTTTGGTATGGGACGGTCACTTTCGGGGGGAACTATGGCCGCCTCCTAGACGGTTGTAACAACATTTAGAGAATACCAGATGAGTGCCTATTCGGGAGGATAGTTATATATCTACGACATGTGTATGAATGTTGTAGTATAATGATACGTTTATATGGTGCAGATTTATATACGGATGAATACATTATGTGAATTGTATAAATTATATAACTCGTGGAAAATGATATATGGTATAAAATGAGAAAATATTTAAGCAAGTTAGCGTGATTAATAACTTATAAAATGTATACTAAACTCACTTGGGATAGAGTAGTGAGAAGAATAAGACATGCATATATATATATATGACAAGACTAATTCGGGGTAGATAGATATATGGGTCATGTATAGGTACGTTATGCGTGCACATTAGTCGAGGGGTGAGGTATCTTCAATAGAGTGTGCGACACTAACTTAAATATGAAGAGAATTCATGCATTTTAATTTACTGCAATTAAATTCACTTGTTAAATATTTTCAAATGTTTTTGGTTATAACCCTTACTATAAAATATTTTGAAAACCTTTTAGGTGTCCTACCACACGGGCGCCAATCTTGATCTTCATGTAGGGTACGTAGCTGCAACACATGTGGGTGCTGCAGGATGTTGCTTTAGACGCCTATTCCATTCTCATCTAGGTAAGGATGGTCCTAGACGTAGTTTTAGGGATGTTGTCCCTGGTTTGTACTATTTACGTTTAGTTTAGCATGTATTAACAACACTTTACATAATTTGTACTTTTAGTTGGTTTGCTTGTATTAGTCGATGTTATTTGGCTAACACTCTTATTAGATACTTGTGGCGTGATTGGATTCTCTTATTTTCACTACATCAAATCCTGTGAATGGTCACGCCCAGTTGGTCACGGCCCAAGTCCGCGACCAGCTGGTCACGGACTTGGGCCGTGACCAACTCAATATTTGGCATGACCATATTTATTAACACACTAAATTATTGATGCTCTGAAAGTGGTCACGGCCCAAGTCCCTGACCACTGTGTGTCACGTCCTTGGATCGTGACCAAACCGTGACCATTTTGGCGCTAAATTAGCACCAAAATTCCCTCCAAGCTTGGTCATGAATGGGTCACGGACTTGGGCCGTGTCCATAGGCATGACAAAGCACAAAACATACACATTGGGGGTCACGGCTGGGGGCCATGACCATTTCTTGGTGTGGGTCATGGCTATGGGCCATGACCATATGCGGTTTGATGGGTATTTTGCTTTCGTTGGTGTTTCTTCTTGTGGGTTACGGCTGAGAGCCGTGACCAGGTTCAATGTTAAAAAAATAAAACGCCGCATTGGTTCTCTCATTCAGTAGCCTTCATTTCTTTCATTTCCCCCCAATGAAATAGCCGCGCTCAAAGCTCCAAGATGGGACTGTGGCTTTTTCAGCAAACCAAAGGTCGAGACCGCCGGCGGTAAGTTGGTTAAATGGAAAACGGGGTTCAACTAACGGCGGCGGTGGTGGACTGTAGGATTTTTTTCATTTCGATTGTTGTAAACGGTCTCAGAAATAGAAAGAAGACTGTAGGGTTCTTTCACCCATACACCAATGACGGCGGTGGAAGAGAGAGAGTTCTTTGGTGTGAGGTGAAAGCCATACAAGAAGAAAGTCTGATTTAGTGCCATATAGGACAAGTTCTCAAACAATAGGATCTCGATTGCATTGTGTCCACATGTGATGGCTCGAGCACTCAATCGCTTTGCGATAAATTTACCCTCCTCAGGTACCCCCATCTCTCTAAACAAACACGAATCAATTTCTTTTGTTTTTTTAATTTAATAGTTATATAAACTGGTAATATTAGTTTAACACTGTAATTTTAAAACATGACACTCTCACACTTTAATATTAGGAGGGCTCCTGCTAAATAAAGAATCTCTCTCAGTGTTTTAACTTTAAGTTGTTATTGATTATATATGTATAAAGTGGGGATGCAACCTCAAGTATGATAGCCTAAAGGTTAAGTGGAGGAACTAAGATTTTTGGTAGGAGCCCAAAGTTTTGAGTGTTGTTGGGTTAATTCGAGTTTTATACAAATTATACCTTTTGTTTTTTTGATATATTACAATTAGTGCCCAAGTGTTTGAGTAAATGCCTCAAAGTTTGAAGGTCTTCAAAATTGCTCACTTACATATTTCTTATCATTGAAGCATTGTGCCTATTCGCAAAGATGAGTGATGTTCTATATTTTTGTAGAGTCAAAATTCACTAATTCATTTTGAAAGTGGGAATATATACGCATATATAAAATGTTTTGCATTTTTTTAATTCATGTCCTGCAATATCAAATGCGTAGTTGCTCGGTTTAGATTTATTAAAGTGGGAGACTGACTAGCCACTCTCGCTTTGCTGATATGACTTGGGTTTAATCGGGTATTGTTCGAGACTTATTTATTCGTGAAGGTAAATAGAACGTATAACTATAAGTTTTGTAAAGCAAGTAAATGAGTTTTATTTTTATTTTTTATGTACTATATGAGTATTTAGGCTTTCGGTAGTTATATATTCTCATCTTTTATATCTGATTTTGTACCACTTTGTAGGTTATCAATTTGACTATGTATTTGATTGGACTATATTGAAGTATCCTCAGATTGGTGCCAGTTCTAGAGGACTAGTCGGTGTTTGTATAATTTTCTTTCGTGTTTTTTTCTTCTTCCAAGAATGTTACTTATTTAATGCATTTGTTTTCAAAATCCCAACGGAAATGCAGGTTTAAATGCAGGACCATCTGCGAAAAGGTCAGGAAGGACCTAAGGTACTCTCTCTAAGCATATTCAGTTTCGTCCGTGAAATGTCATGTCTTTATATAATTATTCTTCTAATTATTCAATTTTGTGTTGTGAGTCTAATTTGAACTTTGCGGAATGGTTATGTTCCTAATTCAACCAAGATTGTAGTTTTACTGGAATGGCTTTTTTGGATTCCGTTAGATTTTTTTTAATAAAGCTACCTATGCTTCCGGGGAATATATTGTATATTTTATTGGGACTCATTTTAGTATCAGTGTGTTATAGCTCCAATTTATATTTCTAAAAAATCTTGTGTTATGAATGCTAGACGGACAGTAAAAAAAATTCCCAAGTATGCTCCAGCACAGTTCTACATTGACAATGTGTTGTCTCGGATCAAGGAAAAGAACATTCCCTATTGCTATTGTTACAGGTTAGATTTGCTATGCTTTACTTTAACAAAAGTAGTTATATAATTGATATGCATTATCTATTAAATCTTTTAGATGATAGAAGGAGTACGGGATAATTATTGGTTTTGTTTGGTTTTGCTGTTAGATAATTATTGGTTGTTGCTTGTTGTTGGATAGTATGTTAAAAGGAGTATGGGATAATTAGAAGGAGTACGGGATAATAATTAGATCATATGTTGAAAATATTTTAGACTCCCGATTTGAGAATACGACGGTAATTTGCATATTTTTAGACTTAAGCTTAAAAGCATGGCGTTAGAGGGGAGAAACTCGAAATAACCCCCAAACGGTCCCGTTAGAGGCATCAACACCTTGCACGAAACCAATGTAACTCGTACGAATAAGCCACACGATCACGGGACTCCCGGTTTGAGGATACGAGGATAATTTTGCATATATCAGGACTTAGGTTTAAAAACATGGCGTTAGAGGGTGAAAACCCGAAACAACCCCCAAACGGCCCTATGAGAGGCACCGACACCTCGCACGGGACCAATGTAACTCGTAGAAACTGACAACGCAGTAGGCGAACTCCCGATTTGAGAATACGACAGTAATTTGCATATTTTTACACTTAGGCTTAAAAACATGGCTTTAGAGGGTGAAAACTCGAAACAGCTCCCGAACGGCCCCGTGCGTGGAACCAACACCTCCCACGGGACAATGTGACTTGTAGGAACTGACCGCGTAGCCCCGGGACTCCCGGTTTGAGAATACGATGGTAATTTGAATATTTCTAGACTTAGGCTTAAAAATATGGCATTAGAGGGTGAAAACTCAAAATAGTACCCGTACGCCCATATGGGTGGCACCAACACCTCCCACAGGACCAATGTGACTCATAGGAACTGACCGCGCAGCCCCGGGACTCCCGGTTTGAGAATACGATGATAATTTGAATATTTATAGGCTTAGGCTTAAAAACATGACGTTAGAGGGTGAAAACCCAAAACAGTCCCCGAACGGCCCTGTGGGTGGAACCAACGCCTCCCACGGGACAAATGTAACTCGTAGAAACTGACCACGCAGCTGCGGGACTCCCGATTTGAGAATACGACGTCAATTTGAATATTTATAGACTTAGGTTTAAAAACATCGCGTTAGTGCGTGAAAATCCGAAACAGCATCCGTACGGCCCCGTGGGTGGCACCAACACCTCCCACAGGACCAATGTAACTAGTAGGAACTGACCGCGCAGTCGCGGTACTCCCTATTTGAGAATATGAAGATAATTTATATATTTTTAGACTTATGCTTAAAAACATGTCTTTAGAGAGTGAAAACTCGAAACAGGCCCTGAACGGCCCCGTGGGTGGCACCAACACCTCCCATGGGACCAGTGTGACTCGTAGGAACTGACCGCGCATCCCCAGGACTCCCGGTTTGAGAATACGATGGTAATTTGAATATTTCTAGACTTAGGCTTAAAAACATGGCGTTAGTGGGTGAAAACCCAAAACAGCAGTCGTACGGCCACATGGGTGGCACCAACACCTCTTACGGGACCAATGTGACTCGTAGGAACTGACCGCGCAGCCCCGGGACTTCCGATTTGAGAATACGATGGTAATTTGAATATTTTTAGACTTAGTCTTAAAAACATGGCGTTAGAGGGTGAAACAGCACCCGAACGGCCCCGTGGGTGGAATCAACACCTCCCATGGGACCAATGTAACTCATAGGAACTGACCACAAAGCCGCGGGACTCCCAGTTTCAGAATACGATGGTAATTTGAATATTTCTAGACTTAGGTTTAAAAACATCGCGTTAGTGGGTGAAAACCCGAAACAGCCTCTGTACGGCCCAGTGGGTGGCACCAATACCTCCCACAGGACCAATGTGACTCGTAGGAACTGATCGTGCAGTCCCGAAACTCCCAGTTTGAGAATACGACGGTAATTTGAATATTTCTAGACTTTGACAAAACATGGTGTTAGTGGCGAAAAATCTTAAATAACCCCCGAACGGCCTCGTGGGTGCCACCAACACTTCTCACGGAACCAATGTAACTCGTAGGGACTGACCACGCAGTCGCAGGACTCCTTCTTTGAGAATACGACGGTAATTTACATATTTCTAGACTTAGGCTTAAAAACATGGCGTTAGAGGGTGAAAATCCTAAAGAGCCCCCGAACGGCTCCGTGAGTAGCACCAACACCTCCCACGGGACCAATGTGACTAGTTGGAACTGACCGCGCAACCACGGTACTCCCGGTTTGAGAAAACGACGATAATTTACATATTTTTAGACTTAAGCTTAAAAACATGACGTTAGTGTGTGAAAATATAAAACAGCCCCCGAACGGCCCCGTGGGTGGCATCAACATGTCCCACGGGACCAATGTGACTCGTAGGAACTGACCGCGCAGCCCCGGGACTCCCGATTTAAGAATACGATGGTAATTTGAATATTTCAAGACTTAGGCTTAAAAACATGGCGTTAGTGGGTGAAAACTGGAAACATCCCCTGTACGGCCCCGTGGGTGGCACCAACACCTCCCACGGGACCAATGTGACTCGTAGGAACTGACCGCGTAGCCCCGGGACTCCCAATTTGAGAATACGACGGTAATTTAAATATTTCTAAACTTCGGCTTAAAAACATGGCGTTAGAGGGTGAAAACCCGAAATAACCCCCGAACTACCCCGTGGTTGGCCCAAACACCTTCCACGGGACCAATGTAATGCGTAGAAACTGATCACGCAGCCGCGGGACTCTCGGTTTGAGAATACGATCGTCATTTGGATATTTCTAGATTTGGGCTTGAAAACATGGCGTTAGAGGGTGAAAACCCGAAACAGCCCCTAAACGGCCCTGTGGGTGGCACCAATACCTCCCACGGGACCAATGTGACTCGTAGGAACTGACTGCACAGCCCTGGGACTCCCGATTTAAGAATACGAAGATAATTTGAATATTTCTAGACTTTTGTAAAACATAGCGTTAGTGGGGGAAACTCGAAACACCCCCGAATGGCCCCGTGGGCGGCACCAACACCTCCCACGGGACAATTGTAACTTGTAGGAACTGACCACGCAGCCGTGGGACTCCCGATTTGGAATACGGTGATAATTTGCATATTTCTAGACTTACGCTTAAAAACAATGCGTTAGAGGGTGAAAATCCGAAACAACCCCCGAACGGCTCCATTGGTGGCACCAACACCTCCCACGGGACCAATGTGGCTCATAAGAACTCATCGCACAGTCCTGGGACTCCTGATTTGAGAATACGATAGTAATTTGAATATTTTTAGACTTAGGCTTAAAAACATGGCATTAGAGGGTGAAAACCCTAAACAGCACCCGTACGGCCACGTGGGTGGTACCAACACCTCCCACGGGACCAATGTGACTCGTAGGAACTGACGGCGCAGCCCTGGGACTCTCGGTTTG
Organism: Sambucus nigra; assembly: GCA_949130495.1. Lineage (NCBI taxonomy): Eukaryota > Viridiplantae > Streptophyta > Magnoliopsida > Dipsacales > Adoxaceae > Sambucus > Sambucus nigra. Next base: position 242,956,211 of record OX422215.1, on the reverse strand, counting down.
AGAATATAATGGTAATTTGAATATTTCTGGACTTAGTCTTAAAAACATGACGTTAGAGGGTGAAAACTCGAAACAGGCCCCGAACGGCCCTGTGGGTGGCACCAACACCTCCCACGGGACCAATGTAACTCGTAGGAACTGACCACGCAGCCGCGGGACTCCCGGTTTGAGAATACGACGGTAATTTGAATATTTCTAGACTTAGGTTTAAAAACATCGCGTTAGTGGGTGAAATCTCGAAACAGCCTCCGTACGACCTCCCACAGGACCAATCTGACTCGTAGAACTGATCGCGCAGTCCCGGGACTTCCGGTTTGAGAATAGGACAGTAATTTGAATATTTCTAGACTTTGACAAAACATGGTGATAGTGGGGGAAAACCCAAAATAACCCCCGAACGTCTCTGTGCGGGGCACCAACACCTCCCACGGGACCAATGAAATTCGTAGGAACTGACCACGCAGCCGCAGGACTCCTGGTTTGAGAATACGACGGTAATTTGCATATTTCTAGACTTAGGCTTAAAAATATGGCATTAGAAGGTGAAAACCCCAAACATCCCCCGAATGGCTCCGTGAGTGGCACCAACACCTCCCACGGGACCAATGTGACTCGTAGAAACTGATCGCGCAGTCCTGGGACTCCCGGTTTGAGAAATGGTAACTTGAATGTTTCTAGACTTAGTCTTAAAAATATGGTGTTAGTGGTTGAAAATCGGAAACAGCCCCCGTACGGCCCCGTGGGTGGCACCAACACCTCCCATGAGACAAATGTGACTCGTTGGAACTGACCGCGCAGTCCCGGGACTCCAGTTTGAGAATACGAAGGTAATTTGAATATTTCTAGACTTAGTCAAAATATGGCGTTAGTAGGGGAACACCGGAAACAATCCCCGAACGGCCCCATGGGTGGCACCAACACCTCCCACGAGACCAATGTAACTCGTAAAAACTGACCACGCAATCGTCGGACTCCCGATTTGAGAATACGATGGTAATTTGTATATTTTTGGACTTAGGCTTAAAAACATGGCTTTAGAGGGTGAAAACTCGAAACATCCCTCGAACAGCCCCGTGGGTGGCACCAACACCTCCCACGGGACCAATGTGACTCGTATGAACTGATCGCACAGCCCCGGGACTCCCGGTTTGAGAATACGATGGTAATTTGAATATTTCTAGACTTAGACTTGAAAACATGGCGTTAGAGGGTGAAAACACGAAACAACACCCGTACGGCCACTTAGGTGGCACCTACACCTCCCACAGGACCAATGTGACTCGTAGGAACTGATCGAGCAGCCCCGGGACTCCTGGTTTGAGAATACGACGATAATTTGAATATTTCTAAACTTAGTCTTAAAAACATGGTGTTAGGGGGTGAAAACCCGAAACAGCCCCCAAACGGCCCCGTGGGTGGCACTAACACCTCCCACGGAACCAATGTAACTCGTAGGAACTGACCACGCAGCCGCGGGACTTCCGGTTTGAGAATACGACGGTAATTTGAATATTTATAGACTTAGGTTTAAAAACATCGCGTTAGTGGGTGAAAACTCGAAACAGCCTTCGTACGGCCCCGTGGGTGGAACCAACACCTCCTACAGGACGAATGTGACTCGTAGGAACTGACCGCGCTGTCCCGGGACTCCCGATTTGAGAATATGACGATAATTTGAATATTTCTAGAGTTTTACAAAATATGGTGTTATTGGGTAAAAACCCGAAACAACCCCCGCACGGCCCCGTGGGTGGCGCCAACACCTCCCAATGGACCAATGTAACTCGTAGGAACTGACCACGCAGCCGCAGGACTTCTAGTTTGAGAATACGACAGTAATTTGCATATTTTTATACTTAGGCTTAAAAACATAATGTTAGAGGGTGAAAACCCGAAACAGCCCCCGAACGGCTCCATGGGTGGCACCAACATCTCCTACGGGACCAATGTGACAAGTAGGAACTAACCGTGCAGCCGCAGTACTCCCGGTTTGAGAATACGTCGGTAATTTGTATATTTCTAGACTTAGGCTTAAAAGCATGACGTTAGAGGGTGAAAACTCGAAACAGCCCCCGAACGGCTCCGTGGGTGGCACCAACACCTCGCACGGGACCAATGTGACTAGTAAGAACTGAACGCGCAGCCGCGGTACTCTCGGTTTGAGAATACGACGATAATTTATATATTTCTAGACTTAGGCTTAAAAACATGGCATTAGTGGGTAAAACCCCAAAATAGCCCCCAAACAACCCCGTGGTGGCACCAACACGTCCAACAGGACCAATGTGACTCGTAGGAACTGACCGCGCAGCCCCGGGGCTCCCGGTTCGAGAATACGATGGTAATTTGAATATTTTTAGACTTAGGCTTAATAACATGGCGTTAGTGGGTGAAAACCCGAAACAGCCCCTGTACGGCCTCGTGGGTGGCACCAACCCTCCCACGGGACCAATGTGTCTCGTAGGAATGACCACCCTGACCTGGGACTCCCGATTTGAGAATACGACGGTAATTTGAATATTTCTAGACTTAGGCTTAAAAATATGGCGTTAGAGGGTAAAAACCCGAAACAGCCCCCGAACGGCCTCGTGGATGCCCCAACACCTTCCACCGGACCAATGTAACTCGTAGAAACTGACCACGCAGTCGCGGGACTCCCGATTTGAGAATACAATGGTAATTTGAATATTTCTAGACTTAGGCTTAAAAATATCGCGTTAGTGGGTGAAAATCGAAACTGCCCCCGTACGGCCCCGTGGGTGGCACCAACACCTCCCACGGGACCAATGTGACTCGTAGGAACTGACCGCGCAATCCCAAGACTCCCGGTTTGAGAATACGATGGTAGTTTGAATATTTCTAGACTTTGGCAAAACATGGCGTTAGTGGGGAAAAACCCGAAATAACCCTCGAACGGCCTCGGGGGTGGCACCAACACCTCCCACGAGACCAATGTAATTCGTAGGAACTGACCACGCAGCCGCGGGACTCTCGGTTTGAGAATAAGATGGTAATTTGCATATTACTAGACTTAGGCTTAAAAACATGGCGTTAGAGGGTGAAAACCCGAAACAGCCCCCGAACGGCTCCGTGGGTGGCACCAACACCTCCCGCAGGACCAATGTGACTCGTAGGAACTAACCGCGCAGCTGCGGGACTCCCGGTTTGAGAATATGACTATAATTTGCATATTTCTGTTGATAATTTTAACTCATATAAGCAATTTTTCACCTTGATTAAATTTTTTGTAAAACTACTTGGTTACTGATTTTTTTTTTATCCTATCATTTGTAGGATTTTTGCACGTGGAAGAAATAAAGGAGGCAATGGTTTACAACATGAAGATTGTTTATATGTTGTGGACATTCAGGATTGTGTTTTTTATTTGTTACAGTCGTGCGTGCTTTTATTGGTTAGTTTTATGGTCGTGCGGGCTTTTATAATTTGATTGTTGAATTTTATGACCATGCGGGCTTTATAATAAACAGGTTTTACATTTACAGGGTTTGGAATGTCAAGAAAATAGAGGAAACTCTGCCCAATTTTTTTTGGGTCTGTGAATTATTAAGAGTTGTAATATTTTTAAGTTTGTATATATATTTATTTATTAACAATGTTCTCGATTCGCAATTTGTGATTTGTTTTATTATTTTGCCAGTAATAAATATTTGTAACACCTCGTACGCGTCCAACGTTACACGTAGCAACCGACGGTGCACTCACAGGACCCTCAATTTTAGGATTTGACCAAAAAAATACATTTTTTTTAATTATAGTTAATTATAGTCATGTACTTTGTCCATGACCTTTTTTATTTTTTCCGTCGCGCATAAAAATGGTCGTGGCCAAAGTTCGTGACCATTTTTTTCCTTTTTTTCGTCACGGTTGTGGGTCGTGACCCAAGTCCGCGACCATTTTGCCACGGTTGTGGGTCACGGACTTGGGCCGCGACCATTTTTTTTTAGTTTTTTGGTCACGGTTGAGGGTCGCAAACTTTGGCCACGACCAATTTGTCACGGTTGTGGGTCACGGATTAGGTCCGCGACCATTTTTTTTTTGTCACAGTCATGGGTCACGGACTTTGGACGCGACCAATTTGTCACGGTTGTGGGTCACGGACTAGGGTCGCGACCCTTCACGGCATGGGTCACGGCCCAAGTACGCGACCATCTGTCGTGGCCCCTCTTGACCGTGACCATTTTTTGGTCATGGACTTGGGCCGCGACCCACGAAATTGGTCACGCCCAAAATGGTCACCGCCCAAGTCCGCGACCCACAGTTTTGGTCAGGGATTTTGGCCGTGACCAATCGCCAGTTTTGGTTTTGTGTGTGTTGGTTATTTTAATTCTCATTTCGTTGTTAGTTTTGGTTAAAAAAAAAGATAAAATTTGACACCATGTATTTTGAATACTATGTGATTAGTATGTTTTAAAAAGTTTTTGACAGTGATGCTAAGAATGACCCAGATGAGATTCCTGTTTAATTTGATATTGGACTGATCACCCGATATTTTATTCGGCGGGGTGTCACAACTGGTATTAGAGCATCAGGTTCTATTGTCCATAGCATCGGTACAGCTTGCTTTAGTTTCAGCGTTACGTTCTTTGGCATCGAGCCCTATTATTAGGATCGTTGACTAATCTTTATGTTTATTAGTGATCTCACTTCTGCTATTTTAAGATTTGTATTAATCATGAACTCATGCAACTCATTCTATATTTCAGTTGCCACCTGGGGGAGAGAGAGGTAGACCCTTAAGGGCAGTCGCCAGAGGTGGGAAGGGAGAGGCACCTCAAGAGCTGGATGTTCCACAATCCCAGGCCCCATAAGGGTTGTATCCATCGAAGAGTTTGAGTATGGGAAGGCACAGCAAGGTATTTAAGCACCAAAGGTGACAGTGACAGTCATAGAAATGGACGAAGCTGTAGCACAAGCAGTGACTACCACACTATTACAGTATCAAGTTAGTTAGGCCCAAAAAATTGGGAGCAAGAGAATAAGGGGAAAAGGTCAGGTGGGTGATACAATGGGTAATAATGATAGCGGGACCCCACAACTAGGATAGGGTTCTAGGCAGAGGGATACAATCAATAAACTTTGATCAGTAAGACACCATCTAGAGGGCTGCAATCCCACAAAGGGCTGGAAAGGTCCTACTCAGCAATAATAGGTCTATCAAGGCAAATCTCAGGGACAGTCACGTCAGGGCTAACAAGGACCGTATCAGGGAGGTACCCCGAGGCGATGCTATGTTTGTGGCCTGCTAGACCACTTGAAGAAAGAGTGCCCACGTTGGAGTTAACAGAACTTGCATCTGCGAGGCTTTAAGAATCATTGTTAAGTTGTCAACAACCGGACCATTTGAGGAGGGAATGCCCACAGAGAGGTAGGGGACAGTAGCAAGGTTCCCCATAGGGATATCGGGTGTAGGAATCTCCAGCAGCACCAACTCCCCAGATTCTGTAACAGTTAGGGCAGTTGCAGTATAGAAGTGTGTACAACATCCGAGATATTTCGATTCCCCCGGAACATCAAGCGCCACCGGCAGCAGATGGTATATTCCCCTATTTATGGACATTATGGTAGAATCCTTTTTTTATACTGGTGCATCACATTCATTTGTTAGGATCTATTTTATTAGAGTCGTTGGATTACTAGATACGGCAGATAGTCTACTCATGTATGTGGAGTCACGGATAATGGGTGAGTCACTCATTCACTCGATTTGTAGGGGTATACATTGTAATTGGAGGATTGAGTTTTTCGGTAGACCTCTTACTATTAGATTTGGAGGGGTAAGATGTTAGCTTGAGAAAATATTGGCTATCCAATTACAAGACGATGGTGCAAGGTTAAAACCCCAAGTGTAGACACCAAGGTGTAAGGGTCAAAGAAGATTTTGTTTCAGAATAAAGATCCACTAGAATTTGGGAGAGGTGCGAAAGGGTGATTTACCAATGGGGGGAGAACATCCAATGGGGATCACATGTGGGGGAGTGTAGTGACACTAAATTCTAAATTTCAGGCAAATAAGTTTACTCTTAGAAGTAGTATGGTGTGATGGGAGCCAGTCAACACATTCATGGGGATATACCATAGATAATGAAGAATTTGGGGTGCAGGTTATTATGAATACTCTAAGTAGAGGTAAATGGAGAGGTATGAAAAATTTTAGAAATTTTTCAAAAAGGGTTTGTAAATTAATAAAATAGACCCGTGGGTAGATAATACAAGCACATATAGTAGGTCCGACTATGATGATGGGTGTGATTGTTGTCAAGGTTGTACATTTACATTTGTATCAATGCTCTCGAGAGAGGAGGGATAAAGGAATTGGAGAATCTATCAGAAGAGGAGACTGGATTTTTGTGCTAATAAGGCACTAAGGGAAGGGATACCCAGAACCCAGATTTATATTTTAGATCAATAGAATTTCTACCAAGTGACGGTGGGTTCAGTTAGGCCCATTAAGGCCATAAACTAGTCCCAAGGATCAGCAGATCCAAAGGGATATAGGAGTAGCAATCAGGGTCAAGGCTACTCGATCCGTAAAAATGATAATCCCATCATAGACGGTGGGGTCGGAGAAAGGGGAAAGACACAGAGAGGTGTCTTGTGGGTAAAATAGTATAAACACATGGGCAGATCTTGTCCGTGGTGAGGCAGGGGACAGGAGTGGGATGTCTAGCAAGGGAATCAGTAGAAATTTTTTTAGTTTGGTTAGTACGAGGGTGTTATGTCTAATAACCATTGAGCCGACAGTGTTATGGGCAACTGAAACTATGAGTTTTATTCTGAGATGATTGGGGTCTATTTTGTGTAATGCGATCGGGCTACAGTAGTGTATTAGTACTAGATTCGGGTAAGAAACGAATTTAGTAGAGGCATTATTAATATCACTAGTATGTGTATTTTTACCACGGAGTAGGGGGTACTCTTCGCTTCCACATGAAAGGAATGGGTGGGTACATTGGTATGATATATTTTTCTAAGGATTAGCTCATTTTAGAGGTGATATTCAAGGTGTGGTTTTATCCTGGGTACGAATGGGATCGCAATGGTGGGCAAAGATAGCAAGGCTATCGTGTTCGTTGTTCAATGACATGAGGTATATTTGTGTGATGTCCCACCTGAAAGGGGATCGAGCTCACGATGATATTTTTTGAAGTAGACTTTAGAAAGTACAATTGTTTAGTTATATTGGATCCTGGTGTGCAAGGACATTTACTGATGAGATTAAGGGTATGTTGGGTTTTCGTTGTGGTGAGATATTTAACTCGTTATTGCTGTTTAGCGCTTATGGCTTAATGATAGTGCAAGCGCATTAGTATATGACTCCTTTAGAGATGCAGGAGTCCATGATTTGACATGTGAGTTTAGGGACAGAGTTTGTGTGTCATGGTTGTATAGGTGGAAAGTATTGCGAAAGAAACACTATGAGGATTTGCACTATGAGTTGATAGGTGGGGAAATATCGGGAAGAATCATATAGTGATTGGTAAATTCATTGACAATATTTTGAGGTTTTAACCACGTCGAGAATGCAGGAGCTAAGCGTGAGATAAATATAGTAACGTATGTGATGATTGGAGGTTTGTGAAAATATGCACGAGATATAGGGTGTATGGGCACCCTGAGAGGAGCCAGAGTCTCTACTGTGTAGATACTTAGCATATTCAGGTAGAAGACGCAAAGGAAATGATGTTGGGTATATTCCAGAGGAATGGGAATAAGATGTTCCTTGGATTATGAAACGTTACAGTGTGGGGGTGTGTTTGGAAGGGACATTGAGTGTGCCACAACTTATGGTTTATTACCACTAGGATATGCGAGTGTGACAGGTACTAGGGAATGTGTTGGATGAAATATCCAAAGTGTATATATTTAAGTAACATGGCAGATCGGGTTATCTGGTGTTAACCACAAGAGAGTGGAAGGTACACTAAAAGGAAGGTTGCATTATCACAGATATACAGATATTTCTACTTTCGAGAATTATGGGAGTAGCGTGGATGTTTTTCCAAGTTTCATCCGTGTAGCTATGGTTTGGGGCTATAGTGGATAGTTATAGTAAGTCTGGGTATTCACAGTACCAGGGTATGAATTAACGTTGTTAGGTTTCACCTGAGATAGGGTCTTGCGCATGTATAAGGTTATATATGTTAAAATGTGTTGCATATTAATGTATAAATATTGTTAATTGAAATCTCGGGGAGTAGGGACATTTCTTAGATGATTCAGGGTGGTTGGACTTATTGTTGAGAGGGGAGATATAGCTCAGGATTTATTTTCACACAAGGAAACTAGTGATAGTAAGATAGCGGTAGTGTATGTTGTCTTTATAACATAAGAGAGGATATGTATACTTTTATGCCGAGAGGAGGGTATTTGATTGCTATAACTGTGGGATTGAAGTTATATTATGGTTTAACAGTTGGTAAAAGCCGGATTTTTATTTCTTGTGGTTAATCATGAGTATAGAGTGTTGGCCTCTCTAGTTAGTTGCATACGTTTAAGAAAACTATGTAGCAATGATAAGGGTAAGTGATTACGGAGCTATTTGAGACTGGGAGTACTAGGCTTATCCGAATTTCGAGGATAAAATTCCATTGTAAGTGGGGAAGTATGTAAAACCCTGTAAATTCAAGGACTTTTAATTAAATAACATTTTGAGAGAGAAAGAATTTATTTTATTGGGAAGAATTAAATTCATGATTTGTGAAATTTTTAAATTGAGGAATTTATCAATTTTGCAAATTGAGGATTAATTATTTGGACTATATTGTGTCGCATTTCGAGGTCTTAAATTTGGAGGATTTTATAGATTAATTCAGATGGCAATTCGGAGTGCACGGTTGAGTCTGGATGGGCCGAAGTAGTTGGAAAATAGTGGCTATAGGTATATTATGGGTCGGGATATTTCTAGGTACATTTGAGCTCCCAAATAAGTGTTTGGGCCCTTTTTAGAAAGCCCATAAGACCAAAAATGGGATTGAAGTTAATAACTCTAATTGTGAGAGGGTGAGGTAACTTCAATTCACTTTTTTAAGACCAAATTAAGGAGAGCCAAAGAAGGGAGCAACTAGAGGAGATTTTGGGAGATTAAACCAAGAACAAGAGAGGAGACCATTGAATGAACCCATCATCTTCATCAAAGAAGTTGATTCTACAAACCCTAAAGCAAGTTGTTTAACTTGCATTTTATTAATTGCATTTTTCCTATTCATACTATAGAAGATGTGGATTGATTAAGATGTTAAGGTTAGTTCTATATTTGAATTTGGGGATTTCATAATTGTGATTTAAAAATCTGTAGAGATTATAAGAATATGTGGATTTTGATTCCCCAACTTGTGTGGATGATGTAGTTAGATTGAGTAAATAAAATGGGTGGATTTAGGATGAATCTTGGAAGGTTTTGGGGGTAAAATTTGTACAGAATTGAAGGTTTTAAAGCTTTAATGGCGGATTGGGTTTTCTAGGCATTAATGGAGGAGAGAGAAAACCAGGGTCATTCGAACGACCTGTTGTCTCGTTCAAACGACAGCCAGAGTCGTTCGAACGACATGGTTGGTCGCTTGAATGGCATGGTTAATTCTAACAAATTTCTCCCCTCCCCTGATTCAGTCCTCATTATTAATTTGTGATGAATTGTTCCTGTTCTGAATGAATCTGAATTTTGGGTTTATAATTTAGGGTGTGAATTTATAGAAATTTACCCATGGATTAGTAGAAGATAAATCTAAATAGAGAATTAATATTTATATTGAGTAATTGGAAACCTTGTAAATTAAGTGGGTAAACTTAATTGAAAGAAATTGAATAATGAATTGTGAATTTTGAATTTTGAATGATGGGCCAAGCGAGATAGTCCGGGTATATTTTGTAGAATGACACCAAGACAATGAAATTAATTAGTGTATGATTAATTGAAATTTGGGTTGGGTTATAGACTTAAATGTGTTAGGGTAGTGTTACGGATATAGTACACGGGTAGCCTGAATTTGACATATATATATAAATATATATATATATATATATATATATATATATATATATATATATATATATATATATATATATATAGTCATGTGTATAATATTTGTAATAAAGCATACCGACTCTAATGCTATCTTAGGAGCTTGCACGATGTGGGTGAATCCACTAGCTAGTGAATGCAGGGAGAGTATAATCCCCAGGTCATAGCGTTTGTTTATAGGGATGAGTCGTCTTTGGTATGGGACAGTCACTTTTATGGGAAACTATGGCCACCTCCTACACAGTTGTAACGACATTTAGAGAATACCAAATGAGTGCCTATTCAGGAGGATACTTATATATCTACAACATGTGTGTGAATGTTATAATATAATGATACGTATATATGGTGGCGATTGATATACGGGTGAATAAATGATGTGAATTGTATAAATTACATAACTCGTGAGAATGTTATATGGTATCAAATGAGAAAAAATTTAAATAAGCTAGCGTGATTAATAACTTATAAAATGTATACTAAACTCACTCGGGATAGAGTGGTAGGAAGAGTAAGATATATATATATATATATATATATATATATATATATGACAAGACTAGTTCGTGGTAGATAGCTATATGGGTCATGTATAGGTACCTTAGGCGTGCACATTAGTCGAGGGGTGAGGTGTCCTCAAGAGAGTGTGCGACACTAACTTAAATATGAAGAGCATTAATGCATTTTCGTTTATTGCAATTAAATTCACTTGCTAAATATTTTCAAATATTTTGGGTTTTAACTCTAGCTATAAAATATTTTCAAAACCTTTTATGTGTCCTACCACAGGGGCGCGAGTCTTGATCTTCATGCAGGGTACATAGCTGTGGTACATGTGGGTGCTACAGGATGTTGCTTTAGACTCCTATTCCATTCTCATCTAGATAGGGATGGTCCTAGACGTACTTTTGGGCTTGTTGCCCGTGGCTTGCACTCTTTACGTTTGGTTAGCATCTATTATAGCTAAACTTTACATTATTTGGACTTTTTATTGGTTTGCTCTTATTAGTCGATGGTATTCGGCTAACACTCTTATTAGATACTTATGGAATGATTGGATTCTCTTATTGTGTTGGTTATTTGAATTCTCATTACGTTGTTAGTTTTGGTTTAAAAAGGGATAAAATTTGACACCGTGTCTTTTGAATACTAGGCGGTTAGTATGTTTTAAAAAGTTTTCGAGAGTGATGCTAAGAATGATCCATATGAGATTCTTGTTTAATTTGATATATGACTGATCACCTGGTATTTTATTAGGCGGGGTGTCACAATTCCAATTTTCACGTTCACTCTTTTCTCCGGCGAAACATCTTATTGAGATCTTTCAAAAAATTCAGAAAATAAAAGGTAAAATCGAAATGTTAGAAATTTTATGTTGAGAAAATTACATTTATCCCTTGAACTTTACAATCCAAATTATAATATTTCGAACTTAACCCCATGAACTTACAAAATGAGTTCAACTAACTGTCTAAAACTAACATTTGTTAAAGTTTTGCACAGGATATTGGTCATGTGTCATGTACATGAGGATGATTTTATCCAATACAATATAAAGTTTTTTGAAAAATTAAAAATTATAGAAAATATCTAATAAATATTTACAAAATCTATTAACGACATAAAAATATTTAAAAATGAAAATTATAGAAACATATTTTCAAATTAAAATAAAATTAAAAATCTGAAAAATTAGAATCGCCTCAATAAATAAAGTCAGGATGCTAAACTTTTATTTTTATCAATTCAAAATACTAAAATTTAAATTAATAATATTCCTAAAACGAATTTTAAAAAAATGAGATATTTGCAATATACTAACGTTAAAGAATTTTCTTTTGTCCTAAAAATATAATATTATTTTTCTTTACCAATTACTCCTCTTACGAATTATGTTATTCAATAGGTCCTACTATATTGTTTTCTCCTAAAGGTCTCATTAATTGTTTTAGCTCTGTTAGGCCTTATTTGTAAATATGTAGTAAGTATTCATTAGATATATAAATAGGACCTATTGAGAATAAAATGTTTTAATAGGACTCATTTGGATATATTTCTTTCTAATAGAAATATTTTTCCTATCTTTTAAATTCCCGAAATTTTGGAACTCAAGTCAGCAATACAAAAATCTACAAATAATTATGTCAGTAACCGATTAAGTTAGGATGTGGTAAACTCCTATTTCAGCGCTTTTATCCCTCACTACCAAATATCCCTTAACTCTTCCATATGTTTGAGGGAGAGTTAATGGATTCCTCCCCCCCCCCCCCCCCCCCCTTTTGTAGTATTTCCTCCCCACTTTGACCCGTTTATGAGTTTTACAATGAGTTTATGGTACCCATTATGGATAACCTACAACAATAGTTTTATGTAATTCTTGTATTGATAAGTAATAATTGTAGGAAAGTAACAAACTTGATTTTCTATGTAACATGTATTTTTATCAAAATAGTATAGCAACAGTAAGAGAAAAAAATTATTTTTATATATATGTTCTATTATCAAATGCCCAGAAGCTAGCTTGTCTAATAGTACAATAGGTCCTAGTGTATAGGAGGAGTTGGAATAAATGTTTAAATTTAAAATTTAAGATTTGAATTTCAAACTTGAAGTGATGGTAGGTCCGTAAATGGTGAGTCTTTGACTAGGCTGTTATTGACTGGTTACCATGCCCCCGTAAGTTGATGGTGGACGTGAGCAAAGGATCAACTTGTCTATAATGTATATAAATTTGGCAGGCAAGAGCCATTTGGTGAATATATCGGCGAGTTGATCATCCGTAGAAATGAAGTGAATTTTAAGAGCTTTCTTGGCAACTAGAACACAAACAAAGTGAAAGTCAATCTCAATATGTTTTGTGCATGCCTGAAAGATCGAATTTGTCGAAAATAGGTTGCACCAATATTATCACACCAAAGTATGAGAGGATTTTGAGTGGGAACACCTCGCTCAGTTAATAAGGATTGGAGCCAAATTAATTATGTGGAGACATCGGCAAGAGCTTTGTATTCGGCTTCAGTGGACAACCGTAAAACAGTCTTTTGCTTCTTATATCAATACACTAAAAACAACAATTTAGCACGGTTTAAAATCATGCCAGATCAAATCTGGCACGGTTTTCAACTGTGCCAGAATCAGGTGTTCCAAAATGGCTATTTATCCTAACACGGTTTAAAAGTGTGCCAGATTTAGCCAAACAGGAACACTCCTAGCACACTTTTAAACCGTGCCAGAATTTGGTATTTCTGACACAGTTTATAACTATGCCAAATTGAGTAGATTTTGGTACACTTTAGACACAGTTCAAAACCGTGCCAAAATTTGATACACTTTTGGCACAATTTTGAACTGTACCAAATTTTCGAATCAAAGAAAAAAAATTAATTATTTAAAAACAAGAAAATTTGCAAATTCTGAATCTCTCATGATGTGGATAAACTAATGTACATACAAACTTCAAAATATTACAAGTCTTAACAGTTCATAAACGAAAAAATGGGCAGAATTTTCTTTATTTTCTGGACATTCTAAAACTTGCTAAAATATAAAACCTGCATAATGTAAAGCCCACACGGTCATAAAATATAACAATAAAATTATAAAAGCCCGCATGACCATAAAAGTTAACAATAAAACTACAAAAGCCCATACGGCCATAACTCAAAAAAATAAAATTTTGAATATTAATGACGTTAAACAAATAATCCCCTTGTTGCAAACCATTGACTTCTTCATGTGTTCCACGTGGATAAAAGTTAATAATAAAATGTTATCCTGTAAAAAAATACGATTAAAAAAGAGATTATGTTAGTTACCAAGTAATTTTTAAAAAAAATCTCATTCAAGATGAAAAATTACATATACGAGTTGCAATTTCTATTATATTCTCAAACCGAAAGTCTTGTGATTACGTGGTCAGCTCGTACGAGTTATATTAGTCTCATGCGAGGTGATAGTGCCTCTTACGGGGCCGTTTGAGGACTGCTTTGAGTTTTTACCCTCAAACACAATGTTTTTAAGCATAATCTAAATATTTTCAAATTATCGTCATATTCACATACCGAAAGACCCGTGACTATGCGGACAGTTCCTATAAGTTACAATTATTGCCCAGATTCTACTCAAGGGGAGGGGGGTCAATTGAGTTTTTGCAAAATTTTTAAGTCAAATTAAAATTTCAGAAAAAATATTTAATTTACAACACCTTAACAATTCGACTGTTTTAAGCTCTCATCAGAAAGTGTTAGGGGAAATTCAACTGTTAGCTAATGGGGGTTCCCATGACGTGTGGTCTAAGCAGTACGCTATGAGTGAAACCACTCTATTATAAACTGTTATTAGATTTACAGGGGCAATTGTATGAATTTTCGGTCCCCAGTACGGAAGAAATCCGACACAAGGCGACGTCACAAGATTACTCGAACAAAATGCAAATAGAAGTTTCCTAGGAATGCTAGGCAGCATTGATTGCATGCACTGGCATTGGAAAAATTTCCCCACATCATGGCACGCTCAATATAGTGGACGTAAAGAGTCACCTACTATAATCCTTGAAGCGGTTGCCTCGTACGACCTTTGGATTTGGAAAGCGTTCTTTGGTGTGCCTGGTTTTTGCAACGATTTAAATATATTGCACCGGTCTAACATCTTCCAGGAATTATGCAATGGAAGGGAAGCTCCCATTAATTACACTATTAATGGAAATTCATATAACATGGGGTACTACCTTGGTGATGACATTTACCCTCTCTACGCTACAATAGTTAAAACTTTTAGGAACCAACAAGGGATTACACAAAAACATAAATTATTTTGCAAGTACTAAGAAGCGTGTAGAAAAGATGTTGAACGAGCTTTTGGTGTACTATAAGCCCGATTCGCTTTTGTTCGGGAACCTTGTAAATTATGGAATAGGGCATCACTATCAACCATAATGAAATCTTGCATTATAATACACAATATGATTATTGACGATGAACTTAGAGATTGTCCATGGCAAAATGAATACGAACAGAATGATATAACACCTCATATTTTGAGGGTCCAAACTAATTTCTACGACTACTTCACGCGGGATGCAGAGATAAGAGATGCAACTAAACATCAACAGTTACGGAATGATTTAGTGGAGCACATTTGGAACACCCACGGTGATGAAATGGTGGGTTGAAGATATGTTAACGTATTTTTTATATTAATTGTGGCTATTCGGTTTATTAGTTACATTTTCAATTCGTAACTGTATGATTTTTAATTTTTAATTGTACGACTATTGTATTGAAACTAAAATTAATAAACAGTACTGACATTACATATATTTAAAAGTTGACATTGGATTTATTAAAATGCAAACTGGGTCAGTGTACATATACTGAAAGTAAATAACGAAAATAAAATAACGAGGATTCAATACAACTATAATAAATACTACTAGTCATTAATTGAACCGCTTGGACTTGACGTAGGGTTAGATGACCCGGCATAGTTCGATTGTAACTCGAAAATCGCAACTTCGGTGGTAGTAACCATCGTTGTTAGGTAATTGAACCTTTTATAATGAAACTGCTTTTGCATATCATTCATATTGTTCATATCTAGATCCATGATGTACTACTGCTCTCGGCCTAGGCACACGAGCTGATCTTATTTTTTGGTGACCTGATCTTCTTTTTTGGCGGGTATATCAACTCGCTTCATCTCGATGAACGCATCCATTTCAGAGTCAAATTTAAGGGCACGATTATTCTTCCACTCTTGCTTGCTTTTAAACATTGCATTGAAGTCTTCGCAATGTTTGAGTACTGTCGTGTTACAATTCAAGCTGTTAGAACGCGCTCGTTGATGTGCACGTTATTTCTCACCCTTCCTGTCTGGGGGTCTATCCGGTACATCTTGTACCCCCAGAGTGTCATCTTTGCGTACAGGTGTAGGGATTTCGTCGTTTCCCGCTGTGTTTTCCAAGTCAAATTTTGTTAAATCTTTTAAAATTTAATAGCAGTTATCGAACGTAAAATGTTTGTTGGTTTCGGCGCGGTACGCGTCGCGTGCATTAGTAACCGCTTGGAATTCGTTCGTCCCGCTTCCCATATTCTTGATTTGGTAAGAAAGCTTTGCAATATATAGCATTATTTGATGCGATATATGATTATAATGTGTTGATAGCATGGATCTCATACAAGTAATTATAACTCCATGCGTGACGTTATACTCATATTTCACGGTGTCCCAAAATGTACCCGATGATATCGAGTTTCCTTCAATACTTCGGGCAGTATATTTTGCATAAATGGTACATAATACTTCGTCCTCAAAAGGAGTCATATTAGGTTGTCGAGTTGTACAGGAACTAATCGGTTGAGAGGAAGACATATTTTCTGTAGAAATAAAATATATTAAGAATGGAAATAAGTAAATCAGAGAGAGGAAATTATACTCTCAAAATTTATAAAGGGTGATAATGAAATTTTGTGAGGAAGGTGGGCTCTATTTATAAAGAAAGTCTCCAACGACCGTTAAATTTACCAAGCAGTAAAAACAACTTCCTACGAACTTCTTTTATTCGTAGGAATTCTTACGAGCTTCTGAAGTTCGTAGGAACTTCTTACGAATAAAAGAAGTTCATAGGAACTTCTTACGGACAAAAGAAGTTCGTAGGAAGTTCCTACGAGGATCAGAAGTTCGTAAGAAGTTTTTACTGATTCACTATACATCTAGTAACTTTGCAAATCCTTTACCTTTCCTCTTGCAAATTTTGCCAACTACCTATCCCCATTGTACGTGTCTCAATTGGTAATTTTACAATTTTTTTTGTCCAAACTCTCCACCATTGTGGATGCTCTTAGGATTAGAGAGAGAGTTGACACGCAAGCCAGCCAAGATGGGACAAGACAAGGGGCCGTGCAAATCTTCCAAAAAGAAATTTGTTATAAATCTCAACTTTCAAAGACTAATAAAAGCAATGATAAAACCTTGCATGGGCTATATGTAGATCTATTAAAACCATTGATTTTTTAAAAAATTTGTGACATATATATATACTAGCGGATACCCGTGTCGAGGGCACGGCGATAAATTTATCCCCGTGATAAAACTCAACCCATAAAAAAATAAAAAGAAAAAGAAAAAAAATAGTTAAAAAAATCCATATCTATTTATTAAAAAAAAAAGCTTTTAGCATGACATTTCATGCATGCGCATGAAATGTCAAAAATATCATACATGAATTTTGGTCATCCCCATTCGGTGTTATATTATATGGATATATATAAATAAGATAGATTAAAAAAATCGGGCAAGTCTATAATGTGATTGAGGTGTGTCTCTCCTAATAAAGCTATATATATAATATGAGTATTAATTATATAAATTTTCAGAAGATAGTATTTATACTAATAGAACTATTACACAACATATATTATGGGGAGTATATCCATATAATATAACACCATATGGGGATGGCCAAAATTCATGTATGATATTTTTGACATTTCATGCTAAAAGCTGTTTTTTTATATAATAAATAGATAAGGATTTTTTGAACTATTTTTTTTCTTTATTTTTTTATTTTTTTATTGGTTGAGTTTTATCATGGGGGTAAATTTATTGTCGTGCGCTCGGCACGGGTATCCGCTAGTACATATATATTATAAGATAATATTTAAGTAAAGGTATACAAACAAAATTATATCCATATCCATAGTATGATATTTTTGACATTTCATGCCCATGGATGAAATGTCATGCTAAAAGATGTTTTTTTTTTTTTAATAAATAGATAAGGATTTTTTGAAGTATTTTTTTTCTTTATTTTTTTATTTTTTTATGGCTTGAGTTTTATCACGGGGGTAAATTTATTGTCGTGCCCTTGGCACGGGTATCCGCTAGTACATATATATTATAAGATAATATTTAAGTAAAGGTATACAAAAAATATATATATATATATATATATATATAGGGAAAGGATCAAGTGAGGGCCCAGTTTGAGGACCCTGAATGAGGACCAATTTTTTAAAATAGTAAAAAAAAAAAAATTGAGCTGATTTTTTTTTATGATTTATAAACATTTCAATAGGACCATAAAAAAAATAATCAACTCAAAATGAATTTCTTTGCTATTTTAAAAATATCAGTCAAACTTTGTCAGTTTTTAAGTTGTTTTTAAGTTGTTAAAAACTGACAAAGTTTGACCGATTTTTTTAAAATAGTAAAAAAATTCATTTTGAGCTGATTTTTTTTATATGGCCCTAATGAAATATTTAAAAACTATGTAAAAAAAATTAGCTCAAAAATATTTTTTTACTATTTTATCAAAATTGATCCGCGCCAGCGGTATGCATGAGAACCTCTCTCTCTCTCTCTCTCTCTCTCTATATATATATATATATATATATATATATACAGAGAGAGAGAGAGAGAGAGAGAGAGAGAGAGAGGCAGGCTCTTGTGCACACTAAGTTTGCACACTAAGTTTGCACATTACCTTTTATATATAGTAAAAAAAATATTTTTGAGTTAATTTTTTTTTTTGTGATATTTAAACATTTCAAGGAACCCATATAAAAAAAATCAGCTCAAAAAAACTTTTTTTGCTATTTTTAAAAAATCGGTCAAACTTTCGCAGTTTTTAAGTTAAAAACTGCGAAAGTTTGACCGATTTTTTAAAAATAGCAAAAAAAGTTTTTTTGAGCTAATTTTTTTTATGTGAGTCCGTTGAAATGTTAAAATATCACATAAAAAAATTGGTGTGCGCCAGCACTAAGTTTGCACACTTTTAAAAGGTAATGTGCAAACTTAGTGTGCACAGGAGTCTGCCTCTCTCTCTCTCTCTCTATATATATATATATATATGTATATATATATATGTATATATATATATGTATATATATATATGTATATATATATATATATATATATATATGTATATATATATATATATATATATATATATATATATATATAATATGAATTAAAAACTATTATATAGTATTTAATAAAAGTTAGTAGAAATATAAATAGCACACACACACACACACATATATATATATATAAGTTAAGAAATATTTACATAATATTCAATAAATATATGTTTGGAATTATTAAAATCAATATATTACATTGAACTAAAATGTACATTAATTATAACTAAACTAATTAAATATTAATTAAGGGATACTTACATTTTCGTTTAACAATCACTCCTTTTTTATGATGACAAACAATGATTCAGAATAATACATAAAATGTATAAATCAAGCACAAATAAGTGAAGCGTACATATTTCTTCCCCTTTTGACATTATCAGAAAGATTTTTCAATTTAAATAGAGTATCATTTGGTCAAAAGAATCTCCCCCTAATAAAGAATAATTTGAGCCTATGATTCAGCAATAAAATTGCAAAGAGGCATAAAATTTTCAATATCCACATGTGTCATCATAAATTTTGTCATAGCATGTATTTGAATTTCGATAGGCATGAATATCGTCAAATAATGCACAAGTCGCCAAAATGATAAAATTAATAAATATCAAGCACACAATGGTTTATTTATCTCACAACTCAATACTTTTCAAATAATTTGTATAAGGCACAACATGAGTTGAACTATAGCGGCATAAAAAAATATTGTGTTTTGTTCAAACTTTTGTGGCATATATGTAACGACACGAATTTTTCAATTTGTTCATTCTTTGCCATTTTGAAGATACGAGCATAAAAAATTTCGAAATATTCAATCCTATTGCAATAATAACGCATCAAAAATCATGATCAAGCATATTTCTAATAATCAGCTTCAATAAATAATTTTTTATAAATATTCTTTCATAAATAATTTCCAATAAATATGTATCTCCCCCCTAAGGCATACCAATGAAGGCATATATGCGTATAATAAATATGGTGCATCTTTTTGCTTCATAAACTTATTTTCAACTAGTCCAAAAAATATTCATAAATCATTTTTGTTAATCATAAGATTTTTCAAATCAAGCACACATAACACAAATGTTACTATATTCAAAAAATAATTATCATGAATGTCACAAATATTCAAATAATGGAACTAATTTTAAAGCATGCTATAAATCTAACTAAACAAGATTAATATATTCTTATCATCCAAATCAATGAGTGAATGTCTATATATTAACATGCAGCTCATATCACTAGTATACTAGAATATTCTCAAATGACAATTTCGTTTTAAATTAAGATACAAGAAAGTTATGAAATAATCAAATATCATTAAAAACAAATATTTGTCAAGATGTACCAAAAAAAATATGAATTTTTATCTCAAAATTTTATTATTAAAAATAAAATGCATGTATTATAACATAAAATCAATAATAATAAATATACAAATTTACATGAAGACTAAATTATCAACAACAAACTCATATGCTTTATCAAATAATTTAGGCATGAAATAATTATCAATTAAGATCATAAAATCAAATCATCAAGAAACATAAGATATGAAATTCAAGAAATTTATTTCTTACCACCTTACCAATACCAATGATATATCAATGAAAATTTTCTCCAAGTGTGGCATTTTCAACATTAGGCAATAATACTTGAAATTTGGAATGATACCAATTCATGTGCCTTGAAAATTCACATTCCATCTCAAAATGCAACCTACACAACTTTGAAAATTTTCTCTTTTGGTACCAAAAATGTGTTAGGTCCATAGGGGTTAGTATACATTTTAGTTCCTTTAGGAATCCAAGCTAATTTTCTTTTTCTAAATCTATATGGACACAAATCTAAAAAATATGTGTGTCTAGCACAAGAAGTGCACAATGAGTTAACTTGATGATTGGAATAATTTTGAAGGTTTTTCTCATTTTCATTAATATTATAACTAATTCCGTCTTTATCAAACATCCATCTTTGACTACCTAACAACTTGTCTAAATAATCTCTACCATTTACAAAACTTGACAACATAGGTTATAGTATGTCAACTTTATTTTTCAATTCAGAATTTTCTAGCTCAAGTTTCTCAAAAGATATGCTACTAGTATTTTCTAATTTAAAAAATTCAACTTCTTTTCTTAAAGAATGGTTAATTTATTTTAAATATAAATCACATTTTATAGATAGTAAAGAATCAGATTTTTTAAGTTCAACATATTTATTTTTAAGTTCTTCAAAACTTTCACATAATTCATCAAAAATATTTTGTAATTCCTCATAATCATCAACATAATTATCATCATTACTATCACTAAAAGTTTAAAGGTTAGAATGTATCCCATTTTTCCATAGCCATGAAATAAAGATGAGCCACTTTATTTTCGTTTGAATTTTCATCGGAAGAGCTAATGTCATAGTCACTCCATGATGTGTCCTTCAATGCCTTCTTCCCTTTCTTATACTTTGGACAATTAGGCTTAATGTGTCCAACTTCATCACAATGATAGCATCTTAATTCAGAATGAGTATCATCATTGAACTCTTTTGAAGAATTTTTTCTGCTTCTTTCCTTGGCTTTCTTTTTGGAAGAAATATATTTTTTGAAGTCTTTAGCCAATAAGGACATATCATCATCATCTTCACTTTCTACATCTTTGCTTGACGATTTGAGAACAATAAATTCGTTTGCTTTAGGCTTCTCTTCTTCAACAAATTCCTTGAGTTTCATTTCATGAGTGATTAAAGAACCCATTAGCTCATCAAGAGACATTGGTCTTTCTCTTATTACTTCTTTGATAGCCAACTTTTCGATCATCCAAGTTGCCGGTAATGACTTAAGAATTTTACTTACCAACTCATTATTAGTATAGATTTTTCCAAGAGATTTAAGACCATTGATAGTATTTGTAAACCTAGTGACTATATCAGAAATATACTCATCGGATTTCATCTTGATTTTATCTTCTTTAACTTGACTTGTTCCTTCATATGTAACTACTAATCTATCCCAAATTTCTTTATCAGATTCACAATAACAAATTCTATTTTACTCATTTAGATCAAGGGCACAATGCAAAATATTCATAGCTTTGGCATTTGTTTGAATTTTCTTAATATCAACTTCATTCTATTCATTTTCATCTTTTGGAACAGAAATATTATTTACCATTTTCATAGGAACAAAGGGACCACTTATAATAACTCTCCAAACTTCATAATCATGTGGCTGAATAAAAAATTTAATTCTATTTTTCCAATAGTTATAATTATTTTCAAAAAATAGAGGAGGTTTAAAAATAGATTGGCCTTCACCAAAGGATGTTGTAGCATATGCCATTGATCTTTAACTCTAAGATTGTTAAATCAAAAAATAAGAAGAGCACTGACTCTGATACCAATTGTTACGAAGATTATACTTAAGAGGGGGGGTGAATTGAGTTTTTACAAACTTTTTAAGTCAAATTAAAATTTGGAAAGAAATATTTAATTTACAACACCTTAACAATTTCCAGATCAATAAATATTTAAAGAGTAAATCCCAGAATATCAAATAAATGCAACTAGTTAATTTAGACAAGCTAAAATGCAGATTTTAACACTTCACAAATATAAAAATTAATTTTAGTATTTAATATAAATTAATATTTTGAAATTAATTAATTAATTAGAAAATAATTATTTTAACCTTAAAATAAATTTACCAATTTTCGGAATTAATATATTTGCAAATTTAAGTGCTCAAAAATATAAATTAAAGCAAGCACAAATAAAATGCGAAAAATAAATGACACCGTATTTTAACGTGGTTCGACCAAAATCCGGCCAACGTCCAAGCGCCTAGAGCTTCCAACTCTCTTGCGCTTTACCACCGTGATCCACTTTAAGGGTAGGATCAAACCACCGCGTACATACGTTTGCAAGCTAACTCCGAGCTTCAAGCACCGTGGCCCACTTGCGGGTAGGAACCAATCGCCGTTATAATCGAAGCTTCAAACACTTCTCAATTTTGGGTACAATGTAGAATAATGAAACTTTCCAAAAAATACAATTTATATTCTGAGTTTCTTCTTCTTCTTCAATAAGACTTCAAGAAATGATATTGGTGTAGATATAAATCTTCTTCTTCAATGATTGAGCAAATAGTGTAATTAATTGTTCTCTTGAATATGTAGTAGTAGGTGAGTAATAAATTTGAATGATCTCAATAAATTCTCAATTCTTGCATATAATCTCATTCTAGTTGGAGTCTTCAACGGAGACCTTTGAATGCTTTGACTCTGATGTTAGACACAACCATTGTAAGCATTAAATGCTCTTGATTTTTTGCATTGATGAAAAGTAGACTGAAATTGATCTTCTGATTTCTCATTTGGGTTCTCAAGAAAAATATAGCTGTTAAGACATGGATATGGGGATCGGAAAATGTAGGATTGAGCATAGCTTCTTCAGATATCTTAAAATGACTACTGCAAAATTGGTTAGTTCAAGAGAAAAAAAAAAGAAATACAATGCTCTGATATATAAAATGATGCTATTCATTTGGTGTAGACAGAGATAAAATTATTTGACAGAAGGTTTAAATCGTTGTGTATAAAACTGACAAAAAAAATTTATAGTAAATATATTAATAACACTGTTCAAGAAATTAACAAATTTGAATCACAGATGCACATGGTAAAATTATACTGTCATTGGAGGTAGCACCAAAAAGAGATTTTTCTCAAAACGTTAGATATGTCCGTACACAAGTGACACTAATAAACACAAGTTGATGGAAATATTCAATGAGTAAAAAAAATATCATGCACTGATAATTTAGGGTCAAATATATATATATATTAGCGGATGCACGTGTCAATGGCACGGTAATAAATTTGTCCCCATGATAAAATTTAGTCCATAATAAAAAAAAATTTATAGAAAATAATAATAAAAATAAAATAAAAAAATATTTTTCAAAAAAATATATTTAATAAATTTTAAAAAATATATATTTAATAAAAAATTAAAAAAAAATTAAAAAATATTTTTCAAGAAAATATATTTAATAAATTTTGAAAAATATTTAAAAATATATATATTTAACAAAAAAATTAAAAAAAAATATTTAGTATGACATTTCATGCATGCGCATAAAATGAGAAAATGTCATACATACAAAAATAATAAAAATATTTTTACCAAAATCATGCTCCTTTGTTATATGGATATATAACATCTATCAAGGATTATTTCTTCGATTTGAAGAGGCACTGTGAAAAAATCGTTTCATTGAGGTTGTCAAATTAAATATTTAGTATCAGCACAGGGCCAATATATAGTAGTCAGCAAATGAAAAGAAACATATATATATATATATATTTTAAATAAAAGAAAGGAACCGATGGACAAGAAAAAAACGGATGGGACAACAGCAGGTAGCGTTCGAACAGTTATAATAAATTAAAGCAATTTCTGTAAAAATATATATTGAAAATAAAAAAAATAAAACGGACAACAGAAATAAAAAAACGTATATTATAGAAGTAGTAAAAGAACAATTATATTAAGTATATAAATATGGTGGAGGTGAGTCCACTTTAGGACTAGAGAGAGAGAGAAATGACATGTAAGTCAGCTAGGACGGGATGGGACAAGACAAGGGGCGTTGAAAACCTTCCAAAAGGAAATCTGTTAAACTTTCAAAGACCAATAAAAGAAATGATGAAACCTTGCATGGGCTATATGTAGATCTGTTAAAACCATTAGTTTTTAAAAAAATTGTCACCTAATTGTTTCCTTTTATGTATAATAAACTTTATAAAGTAACTATATAGTATATGAAATATATAACTTACATGCATACAGAAAATCACTATTCTCACTTCAAAATATTCTTTCTTTACTTTATTTTTAATTTTAAATATTAAAATGATTAAAATATTCTTCAATACATGTATACTTTAATTTGAGCAAATACAATATTTTGTTAAGAATCTATTATCTATTTTTAAATACGTAATATTTTAGAAATAAAAAACATAATGTTTTGAATATAAAAATCCTGATATTCAGAAAAATAATTTTTTTAATATTCTAAAAATATAAAAATCATAAAAGTAATTTTTTATTTAAAAATAATAGTCGGTTATTTATAAAAAAAAAAGTATTAATATTTTTTTATTGAAACGAACATTAATAAAAAAATTGTTTTATTATTTATATAAAAAATGAACATTCTTTGTATAAAAAAATATTGATGATAATTATATCAAATAAAAAACTGCACATCATTTTTATAAAGAAAACATGGACGAAACTTTTATTATAAAACTTTTTTGCAACCTTTGTTTTTTACAAAGTTTTATTAAACATAACTTTTTCATGAAACTGTATTTTTTTTTTGTAAAAAACTAAGTTGTGATTTTGATAAATTAATATTTTTTGCATTTTGTAATTTAATGCACAACACAACCCGACACGACACGAATAGTGTGATTTATAATTTTCACACCAAATTGAATACAATATATCATGAATAATTTGGTGTCAGTGGCACAATATTAAATTTATTAGTTTACTCGTGTTATTTGTGTTATGTTTGTATTAATGTGGTGTGAAAATTATAAAGCATGCTATTTATTTCATGTCGTGTATTAAAGTATAAAATACAAAAGTAGTAATGTGTCAAAGTCACTGTTGATGTAAAAAATTAGATCACTCTAATTATTCAATCACAGATAAATAAATGAGACAAAGAATTTTAAAGTGGTTCAGCCTTATAAGAATGACCTACGTCTACTGTTGTTTTATTGCTGAATATTTGGGAATTCTCGATTACAAGTTCTATCAAGAAATTCCGGTCCCTTACAATGAGGATTATACAATGTATTTATAGCCCTGAAGTTGTAATGTGAAAGGGTAATACATTAAATGAGGTACATATGAAAGGGTAATACATTTAATGCCCATTCAGCGTGTGCGTCTGAATGATAAACATTTAATGAATCAGTTGAACTGTTGGTTATCCAGCTATTAAAGCTTGGTTCGAGGTGCAGTTCGGACCGCCTGAGTTGCTCGGACCGCCTAAGCTTCTCGGTATTCAAGAGTTCCTCGGAGAGGTCTTGTTCCTCGGAGTGTCTAAGTTCCTCGGAGTGTCTGAGTTCCTCGGGGAAGCAGTGTTCCTCGTTGTAGTATGGTTCCTCGGAGTGTGTGAGTTCCTCGGAAGTATTTATTGTTGCCACGTAGATTGCCACGTGTCATCATTCAATTGAGCCATGTCAGCAGACTAAATTTGGTATCAACAGAAGCCCTCAATGTTTCATAGTTCGAAATTTGAGGAGTATGGAACATTCTTTCTCGGAATATGGTAGCTTTAAATAGTCTTCCTGATTTTTAGGAACGTTCCCCTTGTATTTATTTCTCCTTCCAAATTCGTAGAATCAGGCTTTTTGAATTTTTCTATGACCGCCTCGATCTCCGCATACTTTTTGTCTTTTTGGCCGCCAGTAGCGTAAGCATTTCTTTTCACTTCGATTGCCACGCCCTTTTTGTTTCTCTAGCCGCCGGTAGCGTAATTGTTTCTTTTTGTAATCATTACTTTACCATTTCCCAAGGTAGAGTATTTAAACGCTGCAGAAAATCCCATCGTCTTCTACTTTTCCAAATTT
This sequence comes from Sambucus nigra, assembly GCA_949130495.1. Lineage (NCBI taxonomy): Eukaryota > Viridiplantae > Streptophyta > Magnoliopsida > Dipsacales > Adoxaceae > Sambucus > Sambucus nigra. Next base: position 242,929,596 of record OX422215.1, on the reverse strand, counting down.
GTTTTTTCGAGTTTTCCATAGTCTCTTTCTCTCCTGTGTGTTCATCTTCTTCCATTGATCGTTGTCAACAGCTCCACTCTTTTTCTGTAAGATTTTCTTCCTTCTTCTTCATTTCCTTTATTCACCATGGTTTACCCTGTTGAATCTCATGATAAATTTCGTTCTGATTTTTTCATTCCCTCTTGGGTTGTTTTGAAAGAGCTTTCTGAGCCTTCTAATTATTTCCGTTTGGCTGAGGGACATTGGTACCCCAGCCACTTTATTGCTGAGTGTGGATTTTCTTTTCCACCCAATCCCTTGTGTCTAGAATTTTGTCATTACTTTGACGTTGTTCCTGCAAGAATAGCCCCCAACACATGGAGGATAGTTAATGGGGTTTATAAATTAAATCAAGTCCGTGGAACTCGCATAGGAATTCCAGAAATCATGTACTGCTATAGATAGGCAGTTGATGATAACATTTTTTTATTTAAAAACTAGATTTTTAAATAGAGCCCTAGTAGTCAATCTCCCTGATGCCAATAGGGATTATTTTGAACACGGGGTTGTCATAAAAAATTGGCAACACCCTCCATTAACTGGAGATGAGGTTTACCAGGGTCCCAGATGCCCTCCTTATGGCAATGAGATAGGTTACTTTTATTTCATTTTACTTATTTTAAAATCATGCTTCTTTTGTGTTTGATAAAATGTGTCACTGATGGCAATATTTATTTATTTGCAGTTGACAGTAAAAAAAAGTGTCCAAAGGAAGCAGACGTGAATATAATACATCTGAAACTTATCTGGAGTCTGCATCAATCTGTTGCCGACGAGCATATCAGGTCGGCTTCATATCTGCTGCAATACAAGAGTTACACCACTTCTTTCACTGCTCGTCCAGTGATAAGTGAATCAGAGCCAGTACCAGCTTCCACCAGCTCCTCGCCTGAATCTCACGTCCCTTTAAGCGAAAGGATGAAGAGAAGAAGACCTCCCACTTTGTTCGAGAAACCTGCCTCTGGTTCTGGAGAGGCAAAAAGAAATAAAGTTGATGTCCCAGGGGAGGGGACAAAGAAGAATGATGCACCTTCCTCTGCTGCTGTTGTGAAGGTTGTAGAGAAACCCGCAGTGGCTACGAGCAGGTCTGCTGCTCCTGGAGAGGTGATTGTAATATTACCGACCAAGGGTTCTTCCTTGGTTGAATATGTTTCTGTTCTCCCGAGGAGGTTGAAGAAGAGCTCCTCGGTCAATTTGACTGACACCATCACTCAGCCCACAACTGCTGGGATTGGGATTCCCACTTTTGTTCCTCCGAGCTCTGCCATGAGCTCGGTAAAGTCCTGGATCATTCCCGAGGTCCAAGGTACTGAAGAAAACCTTACTCGGGATATGGTCACTTCATTAGTTGCTCGTCACCTTGCTTCTGTAAGTCTTCTTACTTTGAACTTTTCATATTTCCTTTATTATTTCTATTTCTGACTTGTTTTCTTTTTACTTTCACAGTTGACGAGCTGCTTTAATATAATTCTGAAAAAGGATGAAGCAATCAAAGCTTCATGCTCCTCGTCCAGTGTGGAGGGAGCTCTGGAGGAAGCTATGAAGTCTCTAGAGGATTCTCGCCAGACATATGCCACTGACAAGGCTATTTGGGAGAAGAAGCTTGCCTCCACCGAGCAGGAAAAAGCTCGAGCTGTTGATGCCTCCAAGGAGTTGGAGAAGAGAATAAATTCCCTGGAGAAAGCAAATAATGAGCTCGAAGAGAAGCTCAAAACTGCTGGGGAGCTTGAAGATAAGCTCAGGGCTACTGAGGAAAAGTTAGGCCAACTTCAGGAAGTAAGTCGGCAGAAGGAGAAGGTAAAAAATAAACTAAAAGCTGTTGATGACCTTCTGTCCGAGAAGCTTTCCTCGGAGAAGCTGAAGAGAAAAATGGCCGTGAAGAAGTCCTTCAGCACTGGCTGGGACAAGGGGTGGAACAAGGGGTTGGCTACCATGGTATCGTAAGTGGACTATGGCAGCCTCAAATACTTTAGGGATGGCTTCTCTCCAGGAAATAAAAGTTGATGAATCTTATGAGCTTTTCCAGCAACACATTCCTGGTCCCCCTCCAACTCCAGAAGATCTTGAAGAGGACGAAGCTGCCTCAGAAGAGTCTTCTATGGTGATGGGAGATCATCCCCCAGCCATTCAGCCTGCTGCCGAGGAACTTCAGCAGATCGTCATTTCCTCTGAGCAATTGCCAGTGCTGCCCGAGCAACTATCCATTCCATCCGATCAACCTACTTCCTCATCCTAGCCTCCCGAGAAGGTCTTGGGAGATAAGGAAAAGGTGTAGAGTTGTTCGGGTTTATCTTTTTCTTTTTCTTTTATCAAATGTAACCCAGAATTTGTAACTATGAACTTTATGATCTAATAAAACTTGGACTTTTTTCATATTGTTGTCTATCTTCATACTCTGTCTTGATTCTTATTGATTATTACTTTTTCTTTCTCTTCTAGTTTCTGGCCAGGATGGAATTATTATCTGCCCATGGCACAAAGCTGCTGCGATAATGTAATGAATACTTTAAGACTGGTCACACAGACCTGAGTGCAGCACAAGTTGTAGACATCCTTGGCCAAGATGCTTCAGAACAGACAGTGGAAGCATATCAATATCTGAAGTGTCTACTTGATCGAGCGGTGGCCAATAATGTGGCATATTATGATATGATCGAGGATCTCCAAGGCACCCTCGAAGACCTTCAGCTTCAATACAAAGAATCCACTGCCGTGTTGCATGAGGGGTATGAGAAGAAGTACAAGCTAATCATTGCCGACAAGGGCTACGATAAGCTTTTTGCTGGGTATGATGTGAGAAATAACTCTGAAGGGTGAGGTCGAGGAGTGCAGACAGATCGCTGAGTTACTAGAGCAAGAGAACAACAACTTGCAGAAAGAGCTATCACAGTTTAAGTCTGCAGCCTCTTCTTCAAAAGCCTTAATCCCAGTGACCGATGAGGGATTTTCATTCTTGGAAGTTGAAAATGCCAACTTGAGGGACGAGTTGGAAACTTTGAAGAGGTTTGGCCCTTCCACATCTTCTCGGGGATGAGCAAGAGCAGCTCGGATTCCTATCGAGGAACAGAGGACTTAGTCTGCCCTAGAGAACCAGGCCTTCCAGTTAATAGTGAAGAGCCAGGCTTTGGCTGAAATGTCAAAGAAAATCAGAGACCTAGAAAATCAACTCTCCATGCAGAAGTCTACCTTGGAGAACAATGAGATCTTCATCAAAAATCTCCACGAGCAGCTAGCCAGGCTAACATATCAATTCCACAAGCAGCCCAGGGAGTTCTGGATGGCTGGATACAACGAAGCGCTCTGCCACTTGGACGATCGTATCCAGAATGCCAACAATGAGGGCTACAAGTAAGGCTGGTTGAATGCCTTAGGTGTGCTGCAGCTCGAACAGGGTCATTACTTGTGGGACTACCACAATCCCGGGTTGCTTGACTTACCTGTGCCACCATACAAATTGGATATGAGTTGGATCCCTACACGGGCCATTCCTCGGAGCTTGATTTCAAAGTATCTCGGTGACTACAATCTCCATTCAAAAATCGATATATCTCGTCCCGAGCATCTCTTGGATCGACCATCCGTGATGAATGTAAGGATGTTGAAGGATCTCAACTTCATCAATTCTCCTCTGGCTTTAAATGATCCGCCTGCTGGAGAGGAACCCGTGTCAAAAGCAGAGGGGAAAAGACCAGTAGAATAGGAATTTTTGATGTAATAGTTAGTATACATTTCAATATCAATGTACTTTTTATTTTATTATCAATGTAATTTATTTTGAATTCAATGAAAGACTTTCATTTTTGTTTGCAAATCTTAATTGCTATTGTCTTGTAATTATCAAACACTTTATATTTGTGCATATCTGTTAAAAAGATAACAATATTGTGTTGTTTGTTGACCAACTCAGTGATAATTAAAAAGTTACAAGTATCAATAATGTTGCTCGATCACTTAATAAAGTCACGAGTAAAAAAAATGTTTAAAATGTTTCCAACCAACCAAGGTCGTTAGATTCTCCATATCGATCAACTACAGTTAGTGGGTTTTTGTCCCCGACCAGACATAGTTAGTAAATTTTTCTCTTAAATGTTTCCGACCAACCAAGGTCGGTAAAGTTTCTTTGTCGACCAACTACAGTTGGTGGGTTTTTATCCCCGACCAACCATAGTTAGTAGATTTTTCATCTACGAGCAACTTGGGCGCTTCTGAAAGAATCTTACCTTCCGACCAACATAAGTTGGCATTTTCGAGAATATATTTACCTCCCGACCAACATAAATTGGCACTTTCGAGAATATACGTACTTCCTAACCAACATAAGTTGGCATTTTTAGGAATATTTTGTTTCCTAGCCAAACAAATTGGCATTTTTAGGAATATTTTGTTTCCTAACCAAACAGGTTGGCATTTTTAGGAATATTTTGTTTCCTAATCAACTGAGGTTGACATTTTTAGGAATATTTTGTTTCCTAATATTTTGCTTCCTAGCCAAACAGGTTGGCATTTTTAGGAATATTTTTGTCTCAGTAGTCTGAGATTATATTTTGTTTCCTAACCAACCGAGGTTGGCATTTTTAGGAATATTTTGCTTCCTAGCCAAACAGGTTGGCATTTTTAGGAATATTTTTGCTGAGTAGTCTGAGCTTTGCCGAGTTTTGCCGAGTAGTGTGTAGCACTAGTATTCCCCGAAAAATTTTCAATAAAAAGAGATACTTGCAGAATATCTTCATTTTATTCATACCGATGGAACTGCGCTACATGGAAATATACATCACTAATAATACTTGCGCAGGTGCTCTGCGTTCCATGCATTCTTAAACTCCTCCCCCTCTAGAGTTGCTATTCGGTAAGTTCCTGGTCGAACAACTTATGTAACTCGGTATGGTCCATGCCAGTTTGCCTCCAGTTTATTGTGCTTTTGAATTACTTTCTTCAGCACATAGTCTCCTTCTTTCAGGTCGTATTTCTTCACCCTCTTATTATAGAATAGAGTTGTTCGTTGTTGATATGCAGCATTTCTGATGGATGCTTCTTTTCTAACTTCCTCGAGCATGTCTAAATCCAATCTTCTCATTAAGTCACTGACAGGGGAATTGAAATTCAGTACCCTGTATGTTGGGAGGCCCAACTCGGCAGGTATAACGGTTTCACTTCCAAATGCCAGCATATATGGTGATTCTCCAGTTTCTACTCGGGGAGTAGTTCGGTAAGCCCAGAGTACTGATTGTAGCTCGTTGATCCAATTCAATTTTGCATCATCCAGTCTTTTCTTCAAGCCATTTAGCAGAGTTCAGTTTGTCACTTCAGTTTGTCCATTGCTTTGAGGATGGCCTGGTGCTGAATGGACCTTCAAAATATTTGACTGATGACAATAGGCAGCGAACTCCTCGTTATCAAATTGTGTTCCATGGTCTGTGATGAAGGCATGAGGAAGACCATATCGACAAATGATGTTCTTCTAAACAAATTGGTACACCTTCTCATACGTTATGTCAATGAGTGGCTCAGCTTCTACCCACTTAATAAAATAATCCACTGCGATGACGAGGTATTTGAACCTTCTTCGGGTCGTTGGCAGTGGCCCAACCAAATCAATTCCCCACATGGAAAATGGCCAAGGGGAAGTTATGGGTGTCAACAATGCTTGTGGAGTTCTTAGGATGGAGGAAAAGCATTGGCACTTGTCACATTTCTTGGCATAGGCTATACAATCAGCCCTCATCGTCGGCCAGTAGTATCCCTGCGTCATCACCCTTTGCAAAAGCGTCCGACCTGCTACATGTGCTCCACAGGACCCTTCGTGGATCTCTTTAATTAATTCTTTCACCTCGGAGGTATGTACGCATCTCTGCAAACCCGCCATAGTTACTCGTCTATAAAAAATACCATTAGTTAATACATATCGAGCAGCTTTAAACTTCAATTTTTTGGCTGCGAGCTTGTCAATTGGCAATTCTCCCTCCTCAATATATGCCCTGATGGGATCCATCCAAGATGGTCCTAAATTAAGGGTAATAAAGTTCATCGTCAGATCTTCATCTACACTCCGACCAGCTGAAACTTCAATTGGGATTGTTCGTCGTAGCTCAGTACGAGTAGCTGATGCTAGTCGAGCTAGTGCGTCTACTCTCACATTCTCCATTCTTGGTATTCTGACCAGCTGAATAGCGGAAAATTCTGACACCAACTCCTTTGCCTTTGCATGATACCTGATCAGTAACTCTCCTTTGACTTCATATACTCCCATCATTTGGCTTACGATCAATTGAGAGTCGCTTAAAATAATGACCTGCTGTGCCTCCATAATTTTCGCCAATTTAAGTCCTGCAGTCATGGCCTCATACCCAGCTTCATTATTGGAAGCTTTGAATTGGAAACGCATGGCATATTCCATGTCGACCTCATTCGAAGTGCTCAAAACTATCCCCGCGCCACATCCTGCAGTGCAAGATGAGCCATCTACATATAGCCTCCATATAGGTAACTCGTCTTCAAATTTCTTCTCTATCAGAGTTCCTTGATGAAATATTTACTGCTTCCTTTAATCTTCCCCGAATATTTCTCGCTCTTCGTCAATCATCTTTTCTTTCCCTTTTACCAACCGGAGTTGGTCTGAGCTCGAATTTAATGATCCTGTAACATCCACTTACCCTTCTACCAACCGGAGTTGGTCTGAGCTAGTGTTTATTGATCCTGTAACATCCACAGGTTGATCAGCAAGCAACTTTTGCTCCTCGGGGGTATCAGGATAGGTGAACTCTGCTATAAAATCTGCTACATCTTGCCCTTTTAGCGATGATCTGGGTTCATAGACTATATCGTATTCTCCGAGCTCTATTGCCCAGTACATCAATCTCCCTGATTTTTCTGGTTTTTGAAGGGCTTGTCTCAACGGCATATCAGTATATACGACTATAGTATGAGCCTGGAAGTATGGCCTCATTCTCCTACTCGCCTCAATCAGCGCCAGTGCCAATTTTTTCAGCCTTGGATATCTAATCTCTGCTCCTCGGAAGGCCTTACTTGTGTAGTAAATTAGTTTTTGCACTCCATTCTCCACTCTGATCAACGCCGAGCTAACTGTATTCTCGGACACTGCAAGGTACAAATACAATTTTTCTCCCATCACCGGCCTAGACAACAGTGGAGGTGCTCCCAAGTATTTCTTCAAGTCTCGAAAAGCCTTCTCACATTCATCATTCCACTCAAAATTCTTTCTGAGTGTCTTGAAGAATGGTATACATTGATCAGTTGTTCGTGACACAAATCTGTTGAGTGCTGCTACTCGTCCTGTGAGACTCTGTACTTCCTTCTTCGTCGTTGGAGATCGCAGCCCTAATAGAGCTTTGATCTTTTCAGGATTTGCTTCAATGCCTCGTTGATTGATAATGTACCCGAGGAACATGCCTTCTAGTACTCCAAATATGCACTTTGTCGGGTTTAGCTTCATTTGATATTTATCCAGTTGATCAAAAGTCTGACTTAAGTCAACTAGATAATCGGCAGCTTTCTTGCTTTTCGTCAGCATATCGTCAACATAGACTTCCATATTGCAACTGATTTGTTCAGCAAAGACTTTGTTCATCAGCCGCTGATATGTCGCACCTGCATTTTTTAAACCAAAAGGCATAACATTATAACAATAAGTTCCCCTAGGGGTAATGAAAGAAGTACTCTCCATGTCTTCAGGTTTCATTTTGATCTGATTGTAACCAGAATAAGCATCCATGAATCTCAGCAACTCGTGTCCCGAGGTAGCATCCACCAGTTGATCAATTCGGGGCAATGGAAAGTGATCCTTTGGGCATGCTTTGTTGAGGTCAGTGAATTCTACACACATCCTCCACCTGTTATTTTTCTTCTTTACCATCACCACATTGGCTAACCAATCTGGATATTTAACATCTTCAATGAAACAAGCTTTCTGGAGCTTCTCGACTTCCTCCTGTATAGCTTGATTCTTCTCAGGACTGAATACTCTTCTTTTCTGCTTCACAGGCTTGATCTCCTTATTTACATTGAGCTCGTGACATAAGAAGTTTGGGTCTATCCCAGGCATATCTTCATGACTCCATGCAAAAGTTTGTCTTCTGCTTCTTAGGAACGTTATCAATTCCTATTTTAATGAGGCTTCCAACGATGAACCTATTTGAGTAGTTCGCTCAGGGTGCTCGTCGTCCAGAATGATGTTTTCAGTAGCTTCCAGCACTTGACCCTTCACGAGTTGCGACTCATCTCGAGGATCTAATGGTTCAATCTCTGCACCTTCATCCACTTGATAGGTAATAGTCTTTTTCTTTGATTCCTCCAATTCTTCTTGCTCGGTGGATGAATAATATCATTCCCGGGCTACTTTCTGATCACCTTTCACAACTCCTACTCCAAAGTTTGTTGGAAATTTTAGGCACTGATGCACTGTAGATGGTACAGCCTCGAACTTCTTCAATCCTACTCTTCCCATGATGATATTGTACGATGATTGGACATTCTTATCCATCACGAAGAAACGTATTCTTTCTGTCCGACAAGCGGGCCACGTACCAATGAATATATCCAACTTGATCATCCCAAGTGGAAATACTTTCTCGCCAGTAAAACCGATGAGGGGTCTGTGGTAAGGCTCAAGTTGAGATAGCTTTAGATTTAAACTATCGAAGCACGAGTAGAACATGATGTCTGCCGAGCTACCATTGTCAACCAGTACTCTTGAAATCATAACCTCCTTCATCCTCATTTTGATCACCAATGGATCATCGTGAGGATATAAAACACCTGCAAGGTCATTCTTTAAGAAATCGATGACCAATTTCTCCTTGTTCACCTTTCTCGGGCGATCTTCTTCAGCTAGATTTATTCGCTGAATGTACGAGCAAGCTTGAGCCTCACCGAGGTAAGCTTTTCTCTCTGCAGTAAGATCTCCTCCTCCTGTATCTCCACCTGTTATAATATTACAGTCAAATGACCCAAAGCGTATTGAAAATACCTCTCGTTCTGTCTGTCTTGGTATCTTGGGAAGATCGGGGTCGTCTTCTGGATCAACTTCATGGTTTCTTTTCTTGTTCTCCTCTGTTCGACGAGGAGATCTAGACCTCTCGCTTGCTCGATCGTTGTTTCTTCTTTCGTTTCCACGATCAACATACTTTGACAGTTTTCCTCGTCTAATGAGTGTTTCGATCTCATTCTGAAGAGCTATGCAATTTTTGGTCATATGGCCATGATTTTTGTGAAACTCGTAATATTTTTCCCTATTCCTCGTGTCAGGGTCTGCCTTCATTTTCTTTGGCCAGTTTAACTCCTCGCTGTTCTTAATTTCTTCCAAGATGTGGTTGATATCTACCTTCAAAGGAGTGTAATTATCAAATTTCCTCAAGACCTCCCATGACGACTTATTTTTGGATTGTTTGTAACCACCATTATTCTTATGCTCTTTCTTCTTGGCTTTGTCGACTTCCACCTTGGTTTCTTTATCCATATTTTTCTTCGCAGCCATAGCCTCCTCGACATTCATGATTTTGGCCGCTTTCTCCATCAATTCTGACATAGTTGTGGGTGGATCTTTGGCCAAAGTGTAATACAACTTATTAGGCAACAGCCCACTCATCAAGGCAGTGATCGCTGTCTTCTCCTCATAATCAATGACTTCAAGTTTCTCGTTATTAAAACGAGTTATATAATCTCTGGTACTTTCACCAGCTTTTTGTCTGACACTTAACAAATGTGCTACTCGTTTAACTGGCTTTGCCCCAAAGCAGAAATTTCCAATGAATAACTCGGCCAGTTGAAAGAAAGTTGAGATCTTAACCTTAGGAAGATTATTATACCATATTTGAGCAGATCCAGTAAGAGTTCCGGAGAATGCCTTGCATCTCATCTCGTCTGGGACAGCATAGATGTCGGCAGCAGCTTGATATTGTTCTATATGAAGAACAGGGTCAGTCTTTCCATCATATTTGGGGGTTACAACAGGTGCTTTGAACTTTGATGGTGTTGGAAAATCTACAACGGCCTGGACAAAAGGTGTTCCTCGAACAAAGGTTCATTGTAAAGGATTCTTGGTTTTAACCATTTCCCCTAATCTATCCTCCAGCCTCTGAATAGAGCATTTCCATGCATCATTCCATTCCTCGGGCCTATTGGCTCGAGCAGCTGATCGCGTTGAAGTGGCTTCCTGGGATTTATCTTGACGAGCAGCTGGTTGCGACTGGGCAGATCCTTCCCTTAAGGCTGTTGATCGTCGAAAGCTCCTCGACGCTGCATTAAGAGGACTTTTGTTCCTCCTAGGGCCTAATCGGTCGAAATGAGAAACCCTACTTAATCTTTCCAATGCGCTGGTCCTTTCTGGGGAGAGAGTGACACGTTGTTTAGTATCTGTGGCTCGCACTGACGAAGTTCGTCTAGGTTGATAAGAGAAATCATCAGATTCCTCATTACCATACGAATTGGTACGCCTTGTACGTGAGGATGGTGCACGAGTGTTTCTTTGAATACTCCTTGGTCCTGAATGGGCTAACGCACAACCATGGAGAGTTTGGATGAGTTGTCGCATTGTTTCTTGCATAACGGTCTGGCCCTGAGCCAGATTTGTCATTATTCCAGCCAAATCTGGAATATTTGGCGGAGCAGATGGGTTTGGAGGGGTTCCAACGTTGCGATTGCTGGATTCAGGAATATCAGCCATTTGTGATGGATTGTTTTTGGTGAAAAAATGATATTACCATTCGTTCCCACAGACGGCGCCAATCTGTTGATGTAAAAAATTAGATCACTCTAATTATTCAATCACAGATAAATAAATGAGACAAAGAATTTTAAAGTGGTTCAGCCTTATAAGAATGGCCTATGTTTACTGTTGTTTTATTGCTGAACATTTGGGAATTCTAGATTACAAGTTCTATCATGAAGTTGTGGTCGCTTACAATGAGGATTGTACAATGTATTTATAGCCCTGAGGTTGTAATGTGAAAGGGTAATACATTAAATGAGGTACATATGAAAGGGTAATACATTTAATGCACCTTCAGCGTGTGCGTCTGAATGATAAGCATTTAATGAATCACTTGAACTGTTGGTTATTCAGCTATTAAAGCTTGGTTCGAGGTGCAGTCGAGGAACTCAGACGCTCCGAGGAACTTAGACGCTCCGGGGAACAAGACCTCTCCGAGGAACTCTTGAATACCGAGAAGCTTAGGCGGTCCGAGCAACTCAGGCGGTCCGAATTGCACCTCGAATTAAGCTTTAATAGATGGATAACCAACAGTTCAACTGATTCATTAAATGCTTATCATTCAGACGCACACGCTGAAGGGGCATTAAATGTATTACCCTTTTATATGTACCTCATTTAATGTATTACCCTTTCACATTACAGCCTCAGGGCTATAAATACATTGTACAATCCTCATTGTAAGGGACCGGAATTTCTTGATAGAACTTGTAATCGAGACTTCCCAAATATTCAGCAATAAAACAACCGTGGACGTAGGCCATTCTTATAAGGCTGAACCACTTTAAAATTCTTTGTCTCATTTATTAATCTGTTGATGTAAAAAATTAGTTCACTCTAATTATTCAATCACAGATAAATAAATGAGACAAAGAATTTTAAAGTGGTTCAGCCTTATAAGAATGGCCTACGTCCATTGTTGTTTTATTGCTGAATATTTGGGAATTCTCGATTACAAGTTCTATCAAGAAATTCCGGTCCCTTACAATGAGGATTGTACAATGTATTTATAGCCCTGAGGCTGTAACGTGAAAGGGTAATACATTAAATAAGGTACATATGAAAGGGTAATACATTTAATGCCCCTTCAGTGTGTGCGTCTGAATGATAAGCATTTAATGAATCAGTTGAACTATTGGTTATCCAGCTATTAAAGCTTGGTTCGAGGTGCAGTTCGGACTGTCTGAGTTGCTCGGACCGCCTAAGCTTCTCGGTATTCAAGAGTTCCTCGGAGAGGTCTTGTTCCTCGGAGCGTCTAAGTTCCTCGGAGCGTCTGAGTTCCTCGGGGAAGCAGTGTTTCTCGTTGTAGTATGGTTCCTCGGAGTGTGTGAGTTCCTCGGAAGTATTTATTGTTGCCACGTAGATTGCCATGTGTCATCATTCAATTGAGCCATGTCAGCAGACTAAATTTGGTATCAACAGTCACTACTTAATTTTTTACAAAAAAAATACAGTTTTATAAAAAAAGTTATGTTTTATAAGAAATTATAAAAATAAAGTTTTAAAAAAATATAGTTTATAATAAAAGTTCCGACCATTTTTTCTTTTAAAAACAATGTTGTCCAGTACTTTTGTTTGAAAAAGAATGTTCATTTTTTAAAATAAATAATATTACAGTGTTTTGATTAACTTCCACTTCTATAAAAAAATAATAATAAGTTTTTTTCCGAGAATATTTAAAATTATTTTGAGAATATTAGAATTGTTTGTATTCAAAATATTATGCTTTTCTATTTTCAAAATATTATGTATTTAAAAGTAAATAATAGATTTTTTTACAAAATATTATATTTATTGAAAATAAGTTTTTTTTATAAATAAATGTATTACTAATTGTTCAACCTAAGTTTTATATATACAAGGACACTTTAGTCATTTTAGTTCTTAAAGTTAAAAGTGGAGTGGGGAAAAAAATTTGGGAGTGGGAATAGTGGTTCCCTATATATATATATATATATATATATATATATATATATATATATATATATATATGGGAGAGGGGTGTTTGAATAGTGCCAACAAATTAACGGTTGTGATCGAATTTTTTGGGTCGATCTAAGGGTTTCAGATTGTGCCACATCATAATTTACCAATTGTGACATGGCAATTTTAGGGTCTTAAATTCTGCACTACCTCTTTTGTCCTTTAAAATTTTAAATTCCCCCTCTTTTTTACACCCACTAATTTGTTTCCCCCTTCTCTTTAAAATTCAAATTCAAGGGTAAAATAGAATTTTCACTCATTCTCTCACTTTAGTCCCCGTTTCTTCCTACCCGTCTTCTTATTTTTTTTAGTCTCTCTTTCCCTCTCACTTTACCTCTATCACTTTAGTCTCTCCTTCCCTCTATCACCCGTCAACCTCCAACCTACAGCCTAAACCCGTGAGAGAATGAACCTCCAACCAAAATCCGACGGTGACTACCCGTGAACCTCCAACCAAAATCCGGCAAGCCTAAACCCCCAAAATCGGTGACTATTTCCGCAGTTATACTCAGATCCGGCGAATCCTACCCATGCCGACGATTTTAAACCCCAAACTCTTACCCATGCCGACGATCCTAAACTATAAACACCTTCCCACGCCGACGATCCTAAACCCCAAACTCCTTCCCAAGCCGGCGAACCTACAGCCTGTCAAGCGACAGGTAATTTTTTATCCTTCCCACACCGGCGAACACACGCATACACACCCAAATAATTTTCATTTGATTTTTTCTTTGTGTTTGATGTTGACTCCTACTCAGATCCGGAGAACCCACGTCCTATCAACGAACAACAACAAACAACGGGTAATTTTTTTTTCCAGAGTCTAATGTTTATTTTATTTTTGATTTTTGTTTGGTGTTGATTCGTGAATATTGTTCATCTTCCTAACTACGGTTCTTTGGAGATTTTTTATTTGTGTTTGGGTTGATTCCTGATATTTCTGATTGAGTATTATTGACTCATGATGTGTTTGGTATTAAGGACATAAAACATCTCCAGATTATTATTGCCTCATGCTTTTCTTTTACAGATTTGATATTGGTGACTAAAATATATGGTATGTTTGAGTTTTATTAAATTAACTGACTTTATTGCCTGATTTGATAATGAGGACATAAAACATCCCATTTTATTAGAGAGTGAGTCGAGGGTAGCAAACGAGCAACAAGTTCATAGATATGCATTGATTGCGTGATATATGACTTTTGATTATATGGTTTGTGCCCTTGGGATGAGTTTTAGTTTGTGTTAAAGCTCCAATTTGAGGAATAATGTCCAGTCAATGATGGATTTAGTCTATAGTTGAGGCTACGAAGGCAAGATTATATGGTTTGGAATAATGTTTATTTGAAGAAAAGTGTATTATGATCATGTGTTTTGGCACCATTAGTTGAGTTTCAATGTTTCTTCAGATTCTTAGCACATTGAGATTAGATATGTTACTTCGCAGATAAAATAATTCATTTTTATTCTTTTCTCAGCATCATTTTTTATGTTTCACTTTATCATCTAACTTACTGTCGCACAGTGATTCCCCTGTTTTGCATACAGCTGCTATTGGGATTGATGATGAAGCCAACAAAAGCGAGAAGAAGAAGAAGAAGAAAAATAAAAGTAAAGATGTGATCAGGTTGTAGTCTCGGTTGTGATCAAGTGAGCAATCGACTGTAATATTTTTTATAAATGGATTTTTTAATTTAATGTCACGGAATAGACACAGATAAATGGATTTTTTATAATATTTTTTATTTACATTATTTGTGATATGTATTAGAGTATAACTAGAGTTTTTTGAGTTTAATTTTCTTTATTTTTTAATGTTTCTTCATAATACTCATTGGTTGTCATCTTTGTATATCAGTTTTCATGTGTGAAAGACTTATGACAATAAGTGGAAGGGAAGATTTATGGACAGTGGTGTAGGAAAATTCGGTATATACATAAGATGTATTTTGGTAGCATAATTTATTTTCTTCTACTTTGTGTGCTGGATTCAAACCAAATATGAATGTTTCTCCCTATTTATTCTGTTATCTTAGTCAACCTTTTTATATTAGTTTGGATGATTGAATGAATATCCTTAGTTCTATTACACTGACATTGCAACTATATCTTTGGTATTAATAGTTTTTGTGTCCTAATAGAAATTTAAATTGGAGTTTCATCTCCACTGATTTTGGCACCGTCACCTACACAAGAAAAGGTTGCCTACTTTAAGGTATTCATCTCCCTCTCATTTAAGTGTTTTTAGATTGAAATTATTTAATTCGAAATTTGGTTTTGATTCATTTGATTTGTATTCTACTTCAAGAGGTAAGGATTTTAGTTTAGGAACACACGATTAAATCTTATTTATTTGAATCCGTTGATCTGTTAGTACATTCATTTGGGTTCGACTCTTGAAGAATAAAAATGTACATATAACATCATAGAATTATTAAATTGCACAATCCATAAAGTTACATATTTTCCAAACAATTGTATTTTTTATTTACGCTTTTACACTAAAATTATCATCATATCTCCAAATCCTCAAAATTTCTATAACAAACTGATTTTGGTAATATTTTTTTGACGTTCTTTTAGATCACTCCAATATGGTCCATTTATAAAAGTGCATACTGTAAAGAATAGTTTGATATGGCGTGGGCTTACTTGGAATGTCATTTAGTTAACTGTGGTGCTTAATATATATTTTCAAGTATTAGTTTGTGTTAATTTATAATTATAACTATGTTTCAAATATTATGCAGCTAACATTTGTACATCTCAATACACAGTAGCATGGTTGTTTATTGACAAAATGCACACTTCTCAGGTTTATTGGGTGTGAGACCATAAGAACTCAACTCTGCTATATGTACTACTTTTCAATTTACAGTTTGAACATCAATGAAAAACCTGTATAGGTTACCACTGCTATAAGTTTATTGGGTTTTGTAATCGTCTTCGGTCTTAATTGTACCCAATTCTGAAATTGATTACTACTCGGATTTTGAGTAATGTAGCTAATACTTAAGTTTTTTTATAAGTTTGTATAATTGTATTTTCTATTTTTCTACAGAGGAACACATATTTTCAGTGTACATTCTGATTTTTTTGGTAATATTTGCAGTGTATATTTGACAAGCCCCTTTTCTTCAGCGTCCAACTGATGATGTAGATATCCAAATAAAGGACGCACACACAGAGGTTATGTAACATTGAGATTCAGATTTTTCCTTCAATATATCTGAAGATGTTTTTCTATTTGTGCTTTAATAATTTATTCCCATTTTTTTCTAATTAGTTTGTACGAGGCTGCTGCTACTGAATCGTGGCTGCTCAAACATCGCTAAACATGGATAGTTTGTACGGTGGCTGATGCTGCTACTAAAACGATGGCTACTGAAACATCATGTTGCTGCTGAAACACAGGTGAAACATTGTGTTTGTGAATCGGTGATACACTGGTGAAACATCGTGTTGCTGTTGAAACATCGATGGCTGCTAAAACTGGTGGCTGCTATTGCTATTGTTGCTGAACCAGTGGTTGCTGAAATAGCAAAATCTGGCAGATCCTGCTGCTGAACTGGTGGATAGTTTGTACGAGATTTGGGAGAGACTATATGTATTGTTGTAAGAGTATTTTTTTTGTTTGTTAAACAGGGTGGAAAGTGCCATAAACAGTGGAAGCTCTGCCCAAAAAAATTAAATTGTTTACACTTTTCTGTTGTAAAAAAACTTACCTACTTAAATTTGGCTATTAATATTGTTGGGGAACAAAATTTTAACCGTTTTGAAATTACGTACTTTGAAATTTGTTGTCGCTTTGCGATTATGCAGTGCATATATATGCAATCTGCTATAATCCTATGGTTTTAATGTTTTTAGGGGTGGGTGTGGGAGTTTAATATCCAACATAATTTTTCTAAATCTAACGTGTTTTAATTTTTCGTTTTAGTTTTCCAGATCTAACACATTTTTTTTCTTATGGGTTTTTGCTAGGTTTTCAAGTTTCATGCTTTGAATCACCATCGTTGTGGAAGATCTCCATGACTTAACCACCTCGGAACCTCGGACAACCCCCACCACACGGTATACATCTTTTCCCTTTCATTTTAATACTCATTTTATTTATGATTTATTAATGTGTTCGGAGTTATACATTATAAAGCCAAATCGACTTAAAGTTGTACTTTTCATTCATCCAGGAATAGTTCAAAAGTAATTTTCTTTTGATGAAAACAAAATTATGTGAAGTAATTTACACGTCCCCACTCACACGCACACACGCCCCTACCCAGTCCCCTCCCCCTTCCCCACTCACGCGCGCACACACGCACACACACGCCCCCTCCCTCACTCACGCACACATGCGCACATAAACACACACACACAAACACACGCACGCACACACGCTGCAATATGCAATATATGCACTGCATATATGCAAATTGCATATATACATTGCATACACGCAGACGCGCACACACACGCACCCCCTGCCCGCCCCCTCCTCCCTTTCCCACTCACACATGCACGCACACGCACACACGAGGCAATATGCATGTATGCACTACATATATGCACACACGCACCCCATGCCCCGTCCCCACCCCCTTCCCCACTCACACACGTCTCCTCCCCTTTCCCCATGTGAGGATGAGAATTATATACTCCATGCCACATATGATCATTGTGTACCAGCTATGGTAGTTAGGTTAACGTAAAATGTTTTTGGGAACTCGAAAGTTGAATTGCCAACGTATAATGTTTTTGAGAACAAACTAATTTTTTTTTCTTTTCGTTTCAGGTTTTAATTCAAGACCAATCAAAGATGGACTTAATCTTCCATCGTCGCTGTAGCTCGCTGCCTAAATCTGCCTCAAACTTCCGCTGATGTAGCCCGCTGCCTAAATCTGTCGAATTTGGGATTTTTTTTTATATTTGTTGGATTTGTTGTTTCCCTTTAAATAGGGTGGATAGTCCAATAAACAAAGGAAACTATGCCCAATTTTTTTAAAAAATTGACACTTTGTTTTTTTGAGACACAATGTGAATTCTATGGATGAATATTGTATATTTTGTATTATATGTGAATTTATTTGATGAATTTACACTATTTGAATGTTATTGGACTATTTGACATTGTTTTAGAATTACACTTCAATTTTTTTGCGTTTCGCTATTATATACTGTGAAAAATTGTTGCCGTTTTGCGTTTGGCGAATTTAAATTTTGAACACAATTTAAATCTTGAACACGATATGATGCAATACCCAAAAAAGCGACACCATATATAGATGTTTTGTTGGGGAACAATATTTTTATCGTATTGTGATTTTGTAGTCTGGAAATTTTTGTCGTATTGCGATTACGTACTTAGGAAATTTTTGTTGTTTTGCGATTACGTACTTGGAAAATTTTCGCCGTGCCTTCAGGCACGGGCATATACTAGTATATATATATATATAAAATATGTTAAAAAAAACCGCACAAGTCGATAATGTGAGTGAGGTGTGTGTCTCCTAATAAAGCTATGTATATAATATTAGTAATAATTATATATATGTATTACTACCCATAATATATGGTGTGTAATAGTTCTATTTCTACCAACTTTTATTAAATATTTTTTGTATACCTTTACTTAAATATTATCTTATAATATATATGTATTTACTACCCATAATATATGGTGTGTAATAGTTCTATTTCTACCAACTTTTATTAAATACTATATATATTTAAATAAATATAAATATATATATATATATATGGAGAGAGAGAAAGAGACAGAAAGGCTCAGGTGCGCACCATTTGGTGCGGATTTGGTGCGCACCATTAAACCAAATTCAAAAACGGCAGCCCTGAATGTTGTTTGGCATTATTTCGGCTATGTAACAACCCGAGGTTTTTGGGACAATAATTTATTTATTTTGGGAGAAATAAATATTATTTTAATTGAAGAATAATTAAATTGGCATTTGAGGTCAAAATTTGAAGGTGTTAGAAAGTGATTCGAATGACGATTCTGAGTGTGCCATTGTGTCCGGAATGGTTGAGAAAGTCGAAATGACTGTGCTTGGGGTCTATTTGGGTTCCAAAATATTTTAAGTTCGTTTGGCTCGAATTTAAATTATCGAGTCATTTATTTAAAGTTGTGTATTTTGGGAGACAAGGCTTAAAAGCCTATGGGAGATAGAAATCTCCTTAGAGAGAAAGAGAAAGAAAGAAAGAAATAGAGAGAGGAAGAAAAAAGAAGAGAAAGAGAGAAAAGTTGGGAGATTCCCGTCAATCCGTGACTTCGAGGGAGATTCAGACTCTACGAACTTGAGGAAAGTGATTAAACTTTTTAAATAATTATTGTGTATCTTTTATTTCATGATTTGTGGAAAAAATTATGAATTTTGGGTTTAAAATGTTAAAACCTAGTTTTGGAAAAAATCTTAGATTTGATGTGTATAAATGGATTTGAGGTTAGAAATTAGTTGAGGTGTGTTATTTGATGAGTATTAGTGTTATATATATGTTTGGATTGAAGAGAAGGGGTTAGAAGTTGATAAAAATGATTTTTGGGATTTTTGGCTTTTGAGAAAAATAGCCATTTTGGGAGCTTCTGAGAAGCCGAATCGATTCGGAAAGTTGCAGGTGCCCAGGTCTGAGTGACCGAATCGATTCGGCCCCAACCCGAATCGATTCGGCCTGAGACAAAATCCCAGGTCCTTTGGACCGAATCGATTCGCATGAAGGGCGAATCGATTCGTTGGGCCGAATCGATTCGAAAACAGGGAAATTTCGAGGATGTTTTTCTAGGGAGAATTTCATCTCGTTTCATTTGAGGTTATCGATTGGGAACCTCTATAGGAGTTATGATAAGTGTGTTTTGGAGACTTTTAGGGAGTTTCCCTCATGAGAAATTGTCTGGGTCATATGGACTTAATTTGAGAAATACCGATTAGAGAATATCGTATATACTAAGTGGGGAAGCCCACTACCATTGAGATTCCTATTTGGAGATAATTATGGAATTATATGAAAGAGTGAGAATGCACTTAGTGATGTTGGATTTTAGGATTAAATCCCAAATGGGATAACTTTAAAGGTTCATATGATTGATTGAACCATACTTTGGAATTGAGAATAATAAATGCTGATTAATGTGCATACGGATATAGGAAGTATCCTTAATGATAATTAACTTGGGAGATGTCTCACATAAATGAGAAATGTTGGGATATAGAGAATATCTTTAACGTAAATAGAATTGAGAGACGATTCATATAAATAAAAGTGAGGTGTGAACTTCAAGTGAGAAATAATAGTGTATACTAAGTGGGGAAGATTGTGTGAGAGATTATTGATGAAGAGTATATCGAGAGTAAAATATACTAAATAATCATAGTATTACATCTACACCTAAGAGCATAATATGAGTATGTAAATAGTGTGATATCTATACCTTGTGTGATGGTATACAATTATATGATGTGATGATGTATGTATATGTTGTGTGAATGATATATATATAAGTGAATCATACCTCCTCCTTGCTATCATGGGAAGTTGCGTGATGAGGATGAGCGCCATGGCTTGAGGAGCAGGGTGTGGATATTCCCCAAGTCATAGTGTCCATTTATTATTGTGTGATTTTTTTTTATTAGGGGTGAGACGTGGTGGGTATGTTTCGTCTCATTTCCGGGGAGGAACTATGACCGCTTCCCATATGTTGTGATATGATTTTTGCTAAGGCGGTGTGAGATTCCGACCGTTGGTACCCATGATGATATGTGAGTGATTCCCTGGTAGATGATAGCATTGAGAATATGTATCCTCGAGTTATAGCTCATTGGGATGGTTATTATTATACTTGTGTGAATAGTATACGGATTCTATATGATCATGTGATATCATAATTGTCTCTAGAGTAAAGAGACATAAGAAGATTGCTTGAATCTCATTCCGGGAGATTTTAACCGGACTTAAACTGTAATGAACCAATTATGAGATTTTGAAAAGTAGTAATTGCAAGAGTATATAGTACTTTGGGTATCGAGGGCATAATGGACCTCAACAACCAACATTGCCAAGGAGTAGTGTATCGGGGGGGGGGGGGGGGGTTCCTTGTTTGGATTTCTCTTGTGAGACGTCCCATACATGAAACGCAGTTCAATGTTGGGAGTGAGGAGAAGTTAGTCCTTAGTGCTCATATTTATATATAAGTATATCTCGACGATCGACAGTGCCAAGGAGTAGTGTATCGGGGGGGGGGGGGGGGTTCCTTGTTTGGATTTCGCTTGCGAGACGTCCCACGCACGAAATGCAGTGCACTATTGAGAATTGGGAATAATAAATTGAGTAATTGAGTAAAGAGAATTTGGGTTACACGCATCATGCGTTGAGGGCATAATGAATCTTGATAATCAATACTGCCAATGAGTAGTGTATCGGGGGGTTCCTTGTTTGGATTTCTCTTGCAAGACGTCCCACGCACGAAACACAGTGCAGTATTGAGAATTATGAGAAGTTTAGTCCTTAGCATTTAGATGCTAATAACTTTTATATATATATATATATATATATATACTGATGTCATAACTAGAATATGAGAAATTCTAGTAACAGAGAATGTTTATGTATATTGTATATGTTGAGAAAGAGAACGAATAATTGAGATCGATAATATTAGAAATTGAAGGTATTGATTTAGATGGATTTTAGATGAGTGTAAATTGGGAGTAAGTTAGATTATTTTGCCTAGATAGATTTGGGCATCTATTTGGAGATTATGTGCATACATTTAGTTGCGCGCTTTAGTTGAGAGGTGAGTTGAATTTTATGGAGAGTGCGACTCCACCTTAATCATGTCATAATGCATTTATAATTATTATGCATTTTAATGCACTTGTGTAATATATATATATATATATATATATATATATATATATATATATATATATATATATATATATATATATATACGTGGAGCAGTGGCAGTAGCGGACTGTTGCGGCATTTTGATATAGTCGATTCCTATCCTTGTGTATCTAGGTTAGGATTCAGTTTGTATATCGGGTTTATACCCAAGTGTTATAGTGTAGCACTTTTATATTTTCTTTTTCAGATTATTGTATTGTATGGTCTGTGACCCGACAGCATATTCGGGTATTTTACTTTGTACATTGTGTTGTACTCTTTTATATATTCTTTTGAGCGTGTGTGCGTCTCTTATTATATTTAGATGTTATGTCGTTGGTTAGTTGTTGCATGGGTTGATAATAAAATGTTTTAAAATAAAAAATTTTGACACCCTCTTTTGTGGTAATGGGTTGTCAGCCATGTTTATTTTAAAATCATCAGTTGATACTGAGAATGATCCACTTGTGATTCCTAATTATTTTAGTATTGGGCTGGCCACCCGTTATTATTTTGAGCAGGTTGTCACAGGCTAAAACCCCAAACTATCATTTCATCCTTACAGAAAATCCTCACAGCAAAACCCAGCGCCTTCATTTCTCACATTAGAGCCAATCCGTCCTTACGCGACCTCCATTTCTCTCATCTGCAACAAATCAGAAACCGTCTCATCTCAGGTATGAACTCAATCTCCTTCTTTAACTATTTGTGTTTTACATTTTAATTGGAGTCCCCTAAACGCCTCCATTTTTAACGAACTAAACCCTAGAATGGTAAAAATAACAAATAAGGTAAATAACAATCATGTAATTTGTATGAAATGGTATACATAACCCTAGAATGGTATAACTCCCATATATTATGTCATTGAATTTTAAAATGGTATAAATAGCAATTAGGTAATTTGTATGTTTAAGTTATTTATTTTCTGATAAATATGTCTTTAATTTTCAGGATATGGAGTCGCCTAAATATTCATCTAACTCCCATATATTATGTCACTGCGAAGATCGTGCGGAAATGCAAACATCAAAGACGTCGGGGAATCCGGGGCGATGTTTTGTTACATGCCATAATTATAAAATCAATTCTTGTGGGTTTTTTCATTTGGATTGATACTAGGAAATCAGTGGATTCCCAAAAATTGATTGACACCAAGAATGCGGTTGAAATTGAATATGGCGATCTTAGAGCAAAAATAATGGAGTTGGGCAATAAAATTGACGAAATGGAGAAGAAGTTGGGCAAAAACATTGATGATGTGGAGAAGAAATTCGACAAATTAGAGAAGAATATTGCCAAAAAAGTTGATGGATGGGAGACGAAATTTGACAATTTTTATTTTCATTTCAATTGTATTCTGGTTGTAATTGTAGCAATTTTTATTTTTAAGATGTCGATTTAGGATATTGACTACTTTATGTAATGTGAAACTTCACTCTGGGTTATGTAATGTGCCATTTTAAATTATATTATGTAATGCACATCCAGTTTGGGTTATGTAATGGATATTGAGTTTCAATTATGTTATGAAATGTGCCTTTATTATTATGGGTCCGCGCCAGCGGCATTGAGAATTTGTTAGAATTTTAACATGTTAGAAATTTGGTAGATATTATACCATTTCAGAATGTGCATTATACCAACTCTTCTCCATGGTAAATATTTATACTAGCTTTATTTACAATAGCTAGCTTTATTTACAACAGCTTGTGGAAGCATTGAAATGGTATAATATCTAAGCAACATAAGCAGGCAACTGTTACAATAGGTATTAAAACATAAGAAGGCAACTGTTACAACTAGTGGAAGTATTGAAATGGTGATACCTGTTACAACAGGTATTAAAATAGCAACTAAAATAGCAACATACTACACAACAACAAGTATTAAAGTTGATACCTGTTACAACATGTATTAAATACAACAAAAATATTTGATACCTGTTACATTAAGGAACTAAATTTTTTTATTCATGTTACATTAAGAAAATAAAACATTTGATACACTTTACATTAAGCAACATAGAATTGATACCTGTTACATTAAGCAACTAAAATATTTGATACCTATTACATTAAGCAACATGGAATTGATACATGTTACAACTAAAATATTTTATTCCTATTACAACTAAAATAACAACATAGAATTTTAAAATAGAAACTGAAGCTCAATACAACTGAAGTTCAATACATCTGAAGTTCAATACAACTGAAATATTTGAAGTTCAATACAACTGAAGTTCAATACAAACAAGACCACTTAATACAACACTGCCTTGAATACAACACTACATCAACTCGTTGAATCACTACTCTATTCGTATTCACTTCCTCATTGGCCATCGTCGGTCCTACAAAATAAAGAAAAATGGTAAATTAGTTATGTTTACTAACTCATAAAATGAATAAATACAATGGTAAATTAATGTTTCTTTACCTATTATCGATCAACGGATAATTTATTTTATCATGCGACTGTCCAACCATGCCACACCTATTGTAGCGGCGTACATTAGACTTCTTCACTTTACCCATTTCTTTTTCTTTCCCTCCTTTAAGCCTTTTACCACATCCTTTTGCTCTCACTTTTTATGGTTCCTTGTAAACATTACCATAATTACAACTTATGTTCACCAAAATGCATACACTTGGTTTGACAACAACTTTTGCATTCGAACCAATACAAACAACTTTTTTGATTTTCTCAAGTATGTCGTCCAAACCTTCATTGTAAATTTGAATTCCTTTCTAACTAGAGAGGGACCTATAAACGACATCCAAGGACCTTTGTATTAGTTGACTCTGTTGAAGAAAATATGACTTGTCATCCGTTATATCGATGCCACAAGCATCAATGACCTTTGTATTAAATAACTTTGCTGATTTTGTCCATCTCTTCAAAATGTATTGGCTTGGTAAGGCATCAATATCATGAAACTTTTGCAAATAAGCCAAAACATGTTGGTTTGGGATTCCAGCGCTTTCAAACATCTTGCAAGGACACGAGGCAAATTGTAAATTAGTGTCATAAATAATTTCTCGTACCTTATTCGTGTCATCGATCATCCTTCGAATAGAATAGACATGTTTATTTTCGTCCACCTTCACCGGTTCAAACTTGTAACTCATTATCTCTGACATCTCATCTTGGGATTTATAGAATATTTCATACGTATAAATATCAACCATCTGCACCAAAGCGTCATGAAATAATTTTAGTCTCGATTTCTTGGTCAAGTCTTTGTGATCGGTATACAGCTCTTCATGACGTCGACGCTGAAGCCCCTTATCGAATTGTATCATAAAATCCACAGGAGAGTTCTTTTTTGAAACATATATTTTTTTAAATGAATGGGAACTTTCAACTCGTTGTCTACTTGACATTCCAACAGAGAAAATATGATTCACATAAGCAGGAACCCATTGAGAACGGATTTCAAACATAGAACGGAGCCATTTATTGCCAGTTAAAGCACTCTTATCAACAAGATCAATCCATTTAGCATTAAACTCTTCCTTCATTTCATAATTCCATATGCAATCAGAAAAGTCTTCGTAGTAGGCCTTAAATTTCAAAGAATTAATTTTTTCAGGAAATTTCATTAATATGTGCCAACTGCAATACCTGTGATAGGTGTGTGGGAGGGCTTTTGATATTGCTCTTATCATTTTCAGATCTTGATCGGTAATAATCATCTTCGGTGCATCGCTCGGCATGGCTTCCCAAAAATGATTGAAAAACCAAACAAATGAATCTACATCTCATCACTCAGAAAAATACAATCAAATAAGATAGTCTACCCATGGTTATTCACTCCCACCAGTGGCACAAAAATCATACGATACCGATTGGTATTGTCTGTGGTATCAAATATTACCACATCACCGAAACACTTGTAATCTCGTCCGATAATTGCATCAGCCCAAAAATAATGCTTAATTCGTTGATCACTATTCGTTGAAATTTTGTAAGTGAAAGACAGATTATTTTCTTCTTTTAGTTTAAGAAACTCATGCAACATATCTCCGTCGTTCCCCTTCAATTCATTGTGCCTATCCCTCTCTTGGTTGTATAAATCTTTTTTTGTAAACCCGATATTTTCAAAGCCACCCGCTTGCACTCCAAGAAAGTTGAATTGTTGGTGCAGTGGTATATTGATCATTCCAAGTTGTTGAGTTAATCACTTCTGGGAACTCGATATGCTCCGATGAGATCTCAAAAATGGGTTTTTCTTGGCGTCGACAACGGGTGGCTATGACCCTCCACAAATGAAATAACCACATATGCGCCACTCGGATGCATCGCAACTGCAATTTTTGTTTTACAATCCTCTCTAATTGAACCCCGACGTCTAGAAGTCCCTAGAATATATACAACCTTGCCCTTTCCTTATTTGAAACAGACATATTCCTTCCTTATAATTTTGTTACTCTCAATATCCTTCTTTTCAATCCAATTACGAACACTAAACCCGACCACCTTTGCATATGCGTTGTAAAAAATCTTCATTTCATCAAGGGTTTGGAACTCTTGACCTATTTTTGGCTTTAGGTCATCCCGCACTTGAGGGTTGAAATCTTAATTAGTGTTATCCGAATTTAATGTAACACATTGTTCCCCTCTATCACCCCCAATATCTAAATTGACAGTTTACTCAATCTCAAGCTCAAAAGCCATATTCTCTCCGATCCACATTTCTTTATTAATGCTCGAACTATCCATTTTCGACGAAAAAATTGAAAAACATTAACTCAATCACTACAAAAAAAAAATTGACCCTAGCATAATTTGATTTTTAAAAGAAATTTACGAAAATATGCAATAGAAGCTAACTCTTAACTATAAAAAAATTAAGCAGCCCTATATTTTGGTTACTAAAAAAACCTACTGTATTCAGAAATACTAAAATGTGTATTCAGAAATACCAAAATACAGAAATACTAAAATGTGTATTCAGAAATACAACAATGGTGAGTTTGTCTCCATTTACAGCAAAAATGACAAAAAAATATGTGTAAAGGATGAAAAACGCAAATTTAGATATTGAGTTCATACTTGAGATGATACGGTTTGATTTGTTGCAGATGAGAGAAATGGAGGTCTCTTAAGGACGGATTAGCTCAGGTGTGAGAAATGAAGGCGTTGGGTTTTTCTGTAAAGATGAATTGATAGTTTGGGGTTTAAGCCGAAATAATGCCAAACGACATTCAGGGATGCCATTTTTGAATTTGGTTTAATAGTGTGCACCAAATCCGTCCCAAATGGTACGCACCTAAGCCTCTCTCTCTCTCTCTCTCTATATATATATATATATATATATATATATATATAGGGAGAGGTTCATAAGTGGACCAAAAGAATGGACTTTTTAATGGACTTCACAAAAAAAACTAATAAGTCTCGATTATTGGGTGCCGCTGGCGCGGACCCATTACACCAAGGAATTAAAATTAGTGGGTTATTAGTCTTTTTTGTTAAGTCCATTAAAAAGTCCATTCTTTTGGTCCACTTGTGATCCTTCTCCTATATATATATATATATATATATATATATATATATATATATATATATAAGTTAAGAAATATTTACATAATATTCAATAAATATATGTTTGGAATCATCAAAATCAATATATTACATTAAACTAAAATCAAATGTACATCAATTATAATTAAACTAATTAAATATTAATTAAGGGATAATTACATTTTCGTTTATCAACATTGGCCCCGTGCGAGTTGTTCTTGCCTCTTAGGGGGGCGTTAGGGACTCGTTTGGGTTTTCATCCTTTTAATGGTTTGTTTTTAAGCATAATCAAAATATTTTTAAATTATCATCATATTCTCAAACCGGAAGACCCGTGACTATGCGATCTGTTCCTATAAGTCACATTGGTCCCCTGGAAGGTGCTCATACCTCGTACGGAGCCATTTGGGGGCTGGTTTCGATTTTCCCCATTTTAACGATTTGTTTTTATGCGTAATCTAGATATTTTCAAATTATCGTCATATTCTCAAACTGGGAGTCCCAAGACTGCGCGGTCAGTTCTTACGAGTTACATTGGTCCCATGCGAGATGTTAGTGCCTCTTATACGACCATTTAGGCGCTAGTTTGGGTTTTTACTCTCTAACGACATGTTTTTAAGTATAATCTAGATATTTTCAAATTATCAGCATCTTCTCCAATCGAGAGACCCGTGACTACATGGTCAATTAATATAAGTTATATTAGTCCCGTGCAAGGTGTTCATACCTCTTACGGGGATGGTTTGGATTTTCACCCTTTTAACGACTTGTTTTTAAGCGTAATCTAGATATTTTCAAATTAGCGTCATTTTCTGAAAGCGGGATACCCGTGACTACGCGGTTAGTTTCTATAAGTTACATTTATCACGTGTAAGGTGTTCATGCTTCCTACGGGGCCGTTTGGGGATTGGTTTGGATTTTCACCCTTTTAACGACTTGTTTTAATCCAAAGTATAGATATTTTCAAATTATCATCATATTCTCAAATCGGGAGTCTCATTACTATGATGTCAGTTCCTGTGAGTTACATTTAGGGGTGTGCAAAAAAACCGACCAAACCGACAAACCGACAAAACCGAGCCGAACCGAAAATTTTCGGGTCGGATTTTTTTTAGGGTCGGTTCGGTTCGATTTAATCAGGTATAAAACCGACAGGGTCGGTTCGGTTTTCGGTTTTTGCATAAAAAAACCGATTTTGAACCGAACCGAACCGAACCGAACCGAACCGATTTAATTTTTATACTTTTTAATTTTTAATTTTATATTATATTTATATTAGTCTTGACATATTATATTATATTTTTTAATTTTATATTTATATTAGGTATTAAAAAAATATATTTTTTATTAAAATAAAGGAAAAAACCGAACCGGCCCTGTATAAAACCGGCCCTGTCAAAAACCGACGGGCAAACCGAACCGGCCCTGTCAAAAACCGACCCGATTCGGTTCGGTTCGGTTCGATTTTTCAGCATTTTCGGTTCGGTTCGGTTCTCCTCCTCCAAAAACCGACATGGTCGGTTCGGCCCAAAAAACCCGGTCAAAACCGAACCGACCGACCCGTGAACACCCCTAGTTACATTGGTCCTGTGCGAGGTGTTAGTGCCTCTTATAGGGCCGTTTGGGCACTAGTTTGAGTTTTCACCCTCTAACAACATATTTTTAAGACTAATCTAGATATTTTAAAATTATCATCATATTCTCAAATTAGGAGACCTATGACTAAGCGATCAGTTCCTACAAGTTACATTGGTCTCGTGGGAGGTGTTCATGCCTCTTATGGGATCATTTGGGGGTTGGTTCGGGTTTTCACCCTTTAACGGATAGTTTTTAAGCTTAATCTATATATTTTCAAATTATCATCATATTCTCAAACTAAGAGTCCCACGACTACGCGGTCAGTTCCTATGAGTTACATTGGTCCCGTGTGAGGTATTAGTGCCTCTTGCGGGGACGTTTGGGCGCTCGTTTGGGATTGCACCCTCTTACGACATGTTTTAAAGCCTAACTTAGATATTTTTAAATTATCATCATATTCTTAAGACGGGAGACCCGTGACTATGCGATCAGTTCCTACAAGTTACATTGGTCCTGTGGGAGGTGTTCATGCCTCTTACGGGGCCATTTGGGGACTAGTTTCGGTTTTCACCCTTTAACGGCTAGTTTTTAAGCGTAGTCTAGATATTTTTAAATTATCGTCATATTCTCAAACTGGGAGTCCCACGACTACACAGTCAGTTCCTATGAGTTGCATTGGTCTGGTGGGAGGTGTTCTTGCCTCTTACAGGGCCGTTCGGGGGTTAGTTTGGGTTTTCACCCTTTTACGGCATGTTTTTAAGCCTAATCTTGATATTTTTAAATTATCGTCATATTCTCAAATCGGGAGACTCGTGACTACGCGATGAGTTCCTACAAGTTAAATTGGTCCCGTTGGAGGTGTTCATGCCTCTTACGGGGCCGTTTGAGGATTGGTTTGGGTTTTCACCCTTTTAACGACTTATTTTTAAGCTTAATCTAAATGTTTTCAAATTATCATCATATTGTCAAAGCAGGATACCGTGACTACATGGCCATTTCCTACAAATTACATTGATCATGTGAAAGGTGTCCATGCCTCTTACGGGGACGTTTGGGGGTTGGTTTGGGTTTTCACCCTTTTAACTACTTATTTTAAGCTTAATCTAGGTGTTTTTAAATTATCGTCATATTCTCAAATCGGGAGACCCGAGACTACGCGGTTCGTTACTACAAGTTATATTGGTCTCGTGGGAGGTGTTCATGTCTCTTACGGGGCCATTTGGGGGCTGGTTTGAATTTCCCCCCTTTATTTGCTAGTTTTTAAGCGTAATCTAGATATTTTTAAATTATCATTATATTCTCAAACAGGGAGTCCCAAGACTATGCGATCAGTTCCTACGAGTTACATTAGTCCTGTGTGAGGTGTTCATACCTCTTACGGGGCCGTTTAGGGGCTGGTTTGGATTTTCAGCCTTTTAACGGCTTATTTTTAAACTTAATCTAGATGTTTTCAAATTATCATCATATTCTCAAAGCGGGAGACCCGTGATTATGCGGTCAGTTCTTACAAGTTACATTGATCATGTGAAAGGTGTCCATGCATCTTACGGGGCCGTTTGGGTGTTGGTTTGGGTTTTCACCATTTTAACGACTTGTTTTTAAGCCAAAGTGTAGATGTTTTCAAATTATCGTCATATTCTCAAATCGGGAGTCATGTTACTAAGATGTCAGTTGATAAGCACCCAAAAGTGTTTAATTTATATCCAGAATAGAAGCATTTTAGTCACTCTTTTTAATTAAAAATGGCCTTATGTTCGTATTTGTTTATTCCTTAGGTCAATCGATAGTCGCGGTATCAAACATGCTAAATCAAGTGAGTTGAGACAAAGTAGCGGCTAAAAGCGTTCAACGATGAAATCAAAAGAGTCCGCGAAGACAGAAGTCCCATTGAGCTTGCCTAGATGAGTTCCGATGTCCTAAACCCTAACCTCGGACCAAACTTAAGCCTACACCGAGCCCAGCCCATCACCCGAGCTTGTGTGTGTTCAGTTTGCACCTTTATTATTTTTCTACATTTTTATTTTCAGTCTTTTATTTTTAGGATTTATTTTTTATTTATTTAGAATTTTCTAAAATTTATTTTTCATTTCTTTTTAATTTTGATATTTATTAGTTTTTAATTTTTAGTCTTTATTTTATTTTATTAGGATAAGTTTTTTTATGAATTTATTTTTCTAGTTTTATTAGTTTATTTTCTTAAGACTTTAGTATTATTTTTATTAAATTTTTATTTTTATTTTTTTTAGGATTTTAATTTTTAGTTTTAATAATTTTTTATTATTTATTTTCATTTATTTTTAGTTTCATGTTTAATTTGTGTCTTTTATTTATAAATTAGGATTTTATTTTTTAGTAGCTTTTAATTTTTAATTTTAATAATTTATCTCTTTAGTTAGTTAATTTTAATTTTCTTGGGTACAAATAAACACACAATCCTACCCATCCTAATACTCACCCTAACACTCACACATACACACTCCCATCATCTTCCCCATCTTCTCCATTCTCTCTCCTACAAAACCACCATAACCAAAACCTCCATAACAACCAAACAACCCACACCCCTTTTTACTCCATACCCACTTTCAAACCCGGTTGGAACACCCCTTATACCGAACACCAACCCTCTACCATCCAAGCCACAGAAATCGAACTCGGGTTCAACCATGAACTTGAAACCGGCGCCCATAGCTCCGGTGACCAACAACTTCTCATTCCCTGTTTAAACCCGTCAATCCAAACTCCAACCGGATACACTCCCAACCTCGCGACCCAGCCTGCTCCGCCCTCTATTCAACCCGGATTCGAACCTCCCCTGTACCCATACCCACCACCTTCTTTCGGCCAACCCACTTCGGCCGACGACCTACTTAAACCGACCAGAAAAAAATACCAGCCCCTACCAGTGTCCCAAATAAGGACCCATCTCTAACCCGAATCGGATTCCATCCAATTGACCCGCGAGACCCTTTTGCTTCCAAACTCCGCTACCATTATCTCCTACAAAATAGGAACTTCTAAGCCAAAAACCAACGTGCCTATCCCAATAATATCTTTGACTTACCCTACTTAAATCCCAAAGAAATCTCCCCATCTGTGGACTATAAAGAAAGAGGGAAGGAGCTCATTTTTAGGGAGATTTTCACAGAGACGATACTACAAATAAGAAAGAAGTTCTCTGTACAGTTTAAGAATATAAAAAATTCCAAAAAAATACAAAAAAATTATTTGTGTTAGAATAAATTTTAGATTTATTTTTTTAATGTAATCAAGTGCTGAATTTGTGAAAACATTAGGACACACGTGCATGAACGCGATTCAAAGAATCAATTCAAAGGCAGACTTTTGTGTATTGTATTTCTTGCTTTACTCTTTAATTTGTTGTACCTTCTATTATGCTTCGCTAGTCACCCAGTTCAATGTGTACGATGCACTGCGTAGGATATTAATTTAATTAATTGGTTTAATTAATTTTATATTTCTAAGTAAATTAATTATAATTGTTAAAAATTAATTTATTTATCGAGAGATAGTAAATTACTTTTACAAATTAATGTTTGATTTTAGGAATCGAACTAGAGATAGGTTTTTCATAAATCTAAATGTTAATTAGAGAATTCAAATTTTTTTTATTAAAATTGATCCTAGCGGGTAATTTTCTTGAAAATAGTATAATTCTTAAATTTTCATCGTGTGACATTCTTGAATTAATTTTCTGAAAAAGATTTTATTAAATTTCTAATTGTAACGAGAGTTAGATTATCGATTTCTCAAAATATTTTAAATTAATAAATTGAGAAATTAAAATAACTGATAATCCGATGTAATCCCATCTCTTGACCTTCTCAGATTTATCGTACTCGGTTGCACATTATTTTTCGTTCTTTAGTCATTTCATAATTATAGCATTTATTAGTTAATATTCCCTTGAAATTGTTTTTAAAAAAAATTGAATTGCAAGTTTTCACATTAATTGTTTCACCTTGGAAGTTGGATTGATACCCGTACTTACCGCAATACAAGTTGTTTTATACAAGTTTTGTAGGTACTCAAGGGAATTTTGAGATTGTCTTTTGAAGACAACGACCACATGCAAAAAGCCTGTTATCATCAGTTCCTGCGAGTTACATTGGTCTCGTGCGAGGTGTTAGTTCCCCTTATGGGCCGTTTGGGCTCTAATTTGAGTTTTCAGCGTCTAACGGCATGTTTTTAAGACTAATCTAGATATTTTCAAATTGTCGTCATATTCTCAAATCGGGAGACCCGTGACTACGCAGTCAGTTCCTACAAGTTATATTGGTCCCGTACGAGGTGTTTATGCTTCTTACAAGGCCGTTTGGGCTTTCACCCTTTTAACGACTTATTTTTAAGCCTGATCTAGATATTTTCAAATTAGAAAATTAGAAAATTAAGCCAATTAAGTATTCATTCATAACTAGCTTTGTAAAAGAACTCATAACTTGAATCAATCCAAAATTAATGACTTAAAACAAAAGTTTAGTAAGATAAGAGGTACCCAAATAAATCCAAACAATTCCTCCACTCGTTTCACTCCCGATTTGGTAACACTTTGAATTTTTTCTTTCTGTGGGATTTCCTCAAAATGTCTTTGTCGTAGTGTTTGGCCCCCGTCTTGGATGGGGTTGAGAACAATGGAGCAGGCCTTTGCAGGAGCATCGAAGAGCATCGGGTCATCAAGCATATGTGGGGCAACCTGAGAAGATGAGTAACATGTGTAAGCACTAAGCACAAACTATCCTTAAATATCACTAAGCATATATTCAGTGCTCTGCCTGAACAGGCCTTTCCCAATCAGTCCTTTCCGCATCCAGAAAATGTCGTCTATTGAGCCGTGTGGCGTGGCGGTTGAGCTATTTTGTAATATGACACATGATGGCTTTAAGCGAGAAAATAATTGTATAATGAATTTTGACATAACTAAAAAAATAGAACAACAAAACATAAAATCAGAGAAACAAAACAACTGACTAAAAAATCAAAACAACGTAACAGCTGCCCAACATTCACAACAGCTGCACACTCAGCAAATCTTTAATCTGAACCATCCTGCCACCTTGAGATAAAAATTTAGAATTCAAACTACTCAATCTTCACATAATTTTGGAAATAAAATCAAAGAAAAATATTGACTTCATTTTTCCTTTGAAGATGAGGAAACCAAGATAGTTAATAGGAAGTTTCTTAAAAGGCAATCCAATGTATTTGTCTATCAAGAGGGTAGTGTCACCAATGACAAGAATAGTCCAATCTATGAAATTTAGGTACAAGTCTTCAAGATCCTTCCACGAAGAGAACCCATCATTTACGGAACATTTATGATTAACCACGGAGAGTATAATTTCTTTATTCAATGTAAACTGATTTATTTTGAGATAGAGTAACTGGTCTAAATAAAAGACCACATAAATCATGAAGGCAGAAATCACAAAAATCACGAAGAGAACCTATTCAGCTCTTGGGTCAGCAGCCCTTGTGAAAACTTGGGAAAATGTTATATAACTATTAAATAAACAGTTATATAACAACGAAAAAAACAAAACGAGATGAAATATAATACATGCAGTTGTATTACCTTAAAATTCAAGCCAAACTTTTCCATCTGAGGTGAAATATATTGCACCAACTTTCGGAGAATAATACTAAACACTTTACTGCATGAGTTCAAGTGGATTCTCTGCTATTGAGCGGTGATCAAACATGGTATAATCTATCTCCAAAACAAGCAGTTTCTTCCTTTTATGACATGGATTACGGACTTCAATCTATAATCACTAACCCAGCAAACATCATCAAAGGAGGTGCAAAATATCATCATATGGACTCGGCCTGACCTTTTATCTATGTCTATACTATTTTAATCCATGTAATCATCTTAAATAAAAATGATATGCAAGACTACTTTATCAATCATATCTTGTGGAAACTATATAATGATTATGATCTATACAAATTGGAACATAATACCAATACTCATAAATGGTTTCAAGAATATTACTCTCCCGTTCTCCATACAATTTGGACATTACGTACAACGGCCACGAGCAACACATTGGGCATCTGTTACTGCAATAAGAGGCAAATTCATATAGAATTGTGGAAAAATTAAGAAAAACTATTAAAATTCATTCCCCCCAAAAAAACTAATTCCATTATATTATCCCCCCCAAAACTAATTCCAATATATTATTAACAGTAGACAATACATATATACAGATAATCAAATCAACTAATTCACAATTCATTTAACCCAAATCAACCACACCCTAAATCCAAGGCATACATACATATAATAAAATCCAAGCAATACATAGACATATACATGTTGCAATTAAGAGTCCCGCTTAAATCTTCTCATTCCGTTTAATTGATTCGTGAGTTTGTTGAAGATTACCTGCATAAAAGAAGATGGTTGTGATGATAAAATCCAGAAAAGACCTCGGGCGTGAGTAGAAGTAGGTTAGATACTGAATCGCATACAAACTATCATGTTTAGCCAACACAATTAGATTTTCTTCATACAACACCCACCCTCATGTCATTTGATGATGATTGAACCATAATCTTAAACATTTACCTAAATCAAAAATAAAATCCATTATGAAATTCCAAAAGTATGTATAACCGGTGATATATTTCTAAATATGATACACACTATATATATAAAACATATCTATACACATACACATTAAGTATATATATTGTACTAGGGTGTACCCATGTCGATGGCACAACGATAAATTTTTTCCCATGATAATTTGTACCCATGCCGATGGCACGACATTAAATTTGTTCCCATGATAAATTTTGTATATTAAACGTGTCGCCAATAGTGAAAATATAAATATTGTTGGTCATCCCATGAACCATGATACACTTACTCATCATGTCTAGGTGTAACCCGTGTTGATAGCAAGATTAGCATATTGAAACAATGCTTTCAACATGATTAAGATTTTAATACAGTGCATTTGTGTCATAGGAACATTTAGTTTAGATTTGCAATTAGTATTTTTTTATTATAACATTTCTTTACTGAACCAAATTCTATAAAATTTATTATTTCTCAAATTTATTTGTTTTAATCATGATAGAGTAGTTGATTCAAAATCAAAACATTGATTCAAAATAGATATTTATGAAGACATATTTCTATTAAAATTTACTTACATGGAAGTATCATGTTAGTTTTAAAATTTTGACTCGTGTTAGTGGTGTAAGAGTGTTAGAATTTGAAATATATTAAAATGATAATGTTAAAAAATTGCATGTTAATTGTTTCCCTTTGTCGAACGGATTATTAATTACTTTTTTTCCTCATTATTGTTTTTACTTAGCGATATATGAATCACTTGATCACTTATAAAAACAACAATAATTAAAATTGAGAAGAAACTATAATTAGTTCCATTTTAGTTAGTGTCTTTATAATAAACTATACTTGACAATTATATATT
Organism: Sambucus nigra; assembly: GCA_949130495.1. Classification (NCBI taxonomy): domain Eukaryota; kingdom Viridiplantae; phylum Streptophyta; class Magnoliopsida; order Dipsacales; family Adoxaceae; genus Sambucus; species Sambucus nigra. The sequence continues at coordinate 242,893,365 of OX422215.1, read as the reverse complement.
GAAAATAAATATAATAGCTCCATTTCTTTGAATAGACTGTAGAGAACACACCCCCACTAAAATGAAAGATGAACACACTGACACACATAATCCATCCAACATATCTGCTTCAAAAATATACATGGGCATAAACTTTTTGAGGAATATAAGAATTTATGCTTAAGTAGAGAAATGAAATAAAAATAATTTTTACAACACATATGTGACTATTATTGATATATAACTTGTGCAACTAAAAATATTTCCCAAAATATTTCATGCAATGACTTAACCATATTTACTACACTAAACACCTTTATACATACAAACACACACACAGACATAATATATATACACTCCCCCCCTCCCACACATACCCTCACCCTCACCCTCACCCTCATTCGTAAACCCAACATAACAACTTTCTCTTTTTTAAGGATCACCATCATATATAATCAAAGTAAATACAAAAAATAGAAAGTAAGGTTATAAGATTTAAATAAATTAATAAAATGCGTATTCTTTTTGTTCCTTTTGAAGTCTGATAACATATTTTATACTATAAACAAATGGGAACCTTCAAATTTTAGTAAAATCAAAATGCCCATGAACTTAACATGTAATAATGAATAGACCCAACATTAGATACTCATATTGGAACATCGTAAATATTAGTACATGATCACTATAAAAAAATAAACTGGAACATCATAACAACAAAAGGCAGAGCAACATTATTTTTTGGTACAAAAGGTAGAACTGGAACATCATATTGGAGCATCATCTTAGTACAGTTTCTCTGCCTTTTTAATTAGATAGTCATATTGGAACTGTTGATTTTGGCTCTCCTATTTTCCAGTTTTGGTTTATTTACAAATTTGCCATTTTGGCTCAAATCTATAAATACAAGTGTTATTTCTAGGTTTTGAGAGAGGACAAGTTTGAGAGCTATTTTGTGAGTTATCAAAGCTAAAGAGTGTTAGAGCTCCCATTTGAGGGGTGAGTTCTTGTGAGGTTGTGAGTGACTTTCTAAGAGAGATAAATTGTGTGTGTGTATAACCTTTGGGTTCCTCCATTTATCTATAGAAAGAAGAAATCCTCCTTGGTGGATGTAGCCCAAATTTGGGTGAACCACGGTATATCGTTGTTGTTTTACTTTGATGATTGCTTGTATGTTCTTATTGTCTCTTCATTGATGCTTGGTTGAATTGATTGGGAGTTTGCACACTAGTTCATTTTGGGAACAAGGTCTTGGGTGTTTTCCGCACACCAAGTGTTTGATAAAATTCCCGAGTGAGTTTTATCGTCTTGGTCGCTAGAGATAGTCTTGCTTTAGCGCAACAAGTGGTATCAGAGCTTTGGTTGCATTGTTTGCCCGGTATTTTTGGTTCGAGGTTGAATCAATTTTGGCAATTTTGGCATAGCTTTTGTTTTTGTTCCAAATGACGGAAAATGTGGAGAGTACTCGAGAATCAACCTCTACGAGCAGAGGCTCTAAGAGATGGGATCCGAGTTATGGATCGAGTGGCTCAATGAAGACGGACATGAAGGCTTTTGATGAGAAGATCAATTTCGGGTTATGGCAAAGACGAATGCGAGGCGTTCTTGTCCAACAGAGGTTGCAATTAGCATTGTTGGGGGTAGAGGGACGACCGGTAGGCATGACCGATGCCGAGTGGATTGACATTGATCAAAGAGCGGCTTCGTGTATTGATATGCTTATCACGGATGATGTGTTGAATAACGTGATAGCGGAGACCACGGCTAAAGGCATGTGGGATAAGCTTGAAGAGATTTATTTGGGAAAGTCGTTGTCAAATAAATTGTTCCTCAAGAAGAAACTCTTCAAGCTTGAGATGAAGGAGGGTGAGGATATGATGAAGCATATCAACGTTTTTAATGCCTTGATAAATGACTTGAACCGGATAGACGTTCAATTCATTGAGGAGGATCGAGCATTGTTGTTGCTTGCATCATTACCCGATTCATACGAGCATTTTGTGACCACGCTCATGTTTGGGAAGTCTACGCTCCGGTGCAACGAGGTTGTACAAGATATTCAATCTCATGTCACGATGAGAAAGAAGGAAGGTGGAGGTGACGGGTATTCCCATAATGAAGGCCTTATGGCGAGAGACGGAGGTGGGCAAAATGGCGGGAGGAACTTCAACCGGGGATTTAATGACGGTAGTAGGTCTAGATCGAGGGGTGTTGGTGGTAAAGGGCCGAAATGCTACAAGTGCCGGGAATGGGGTCATATGATCCGAGAATGTCCTTTGTGGAACGACAAGGTTAAGGGCAAGGTTGATTCCGAGAGGGCAACGGTAGCGAGTGCGAATTATGAAGATGAACTTGGAGAACTTCTCACAATCTCCAAGGTTAACTCTCTTTCCCAAGATGATTGGATATTAGATTCGGGATCGTCGGATCACGTTTGCTCCAAAAGGGAATATTTTGAGACTTTCATAGAAAATGGAAAAGGTTCCATGTCTTTGGCTAACGGAGAGAAGGTTTCCGTTGAGGGTGTCGGGACGGTGAAACTCAAGATGTTCGATGGGGTGGAACGCACTTTGGGTGGTGTGGCCTATGTCCCAAAGTTGCGAAAGAATTTGATATCCATTAGCCGTTTGGATTCCAAGGGTTGCCGGGTGTCGGTGGCGGGTGGAGTCTTGAAAGTCACACGCGGTTGTATGGTCCTAGCGAGGGGAGAGGAGAGAGAGGGGTTGTATCGTCTAAATCAAACTTCGAGGAAGACAGGGAAGCGGTGTGCACAAGTGATCGAACGTTCGAGGCATGTCTCGTTTGTGAACAAAGTGGAGACATTGGGTGCTAGCTTTCCAAGAGTAGACGGTAGTGATGGGAGAATACCTACTAGTGGAGGGGATGGATCAAAGTCCCCCTCCAGGGCCAACGGGTGATGTTCACCCGGTTTAGTTGCACATATGCATTAGCTGATTGGAATCGAGGAGGTGTAGGACCGTGATGGATTCGAGGTGTGTGTAGCTAGTTCAAGGAGGGCCGATGAGTTATTGTTTGCGAGCATTGGCAAACGGGAGTTTTTCGTGACAAAGACTTGGTATATCTTTCGAGGGTGAGATTTGGAGGGTATGAGAGGTGAGGAATTTTCCCTCTCATCCGTGGTTATTTCTCAAGGTGGAAGATGGTGTTGATGTGTTTGAATGTTTCGTGTAAAGGAGGTGTATGCTATATGTATTGTGTGGGGGTGTACTCACCGGGTTACATGAGGAGCGAGCTTCACCGTATGGTTACATGGGAAGCATTCAGGGGAGTTCTTAGTTTAGAACTTGGTTCCTCGGCGGGTGGAGTCGTTTGGAGTCTTGGAGTGAGGACTTGCGGTATCTCACTTCATGGTTGAAGTTTGAGGTGGCTTAGCGTCGGGTGGAGCGTATTGGCTTGTTAGATGTCGGGATGATCTTAGAGCGGATTTGATGTTTGCATTTCGAGTTCGGTTGGATCGTGAGGATCGCCTGGGGGAATCGCATTAGCTTGGTAGATGGTGGGACAGTCTTCAAGCGGGTTCAATTTCAGCATTCTAGAGATTGGTTGGATCGTCAGGATCGCCAAGGTGGAGTTTGTTGATTTTGGCTCTCCTATTTTTCAGTTTTGGTTTATTTACAAATTTGCCATTTTGGCTCAAATCTATAAATACAAGTGTTATTTCTAGGTTTTGAGAGAGGACAAGTTTGAGAGCTATTTTGTGAGTTATCAAAGCTAAAGAGTGTTAGAGCTCCCATTTGAGGGGTGAGTTCTTGTGAGGTTGTGAGTGACTTTCTAAGAGAGATAAATTGTGTGTGTGTATAACCTTTGGGTTCCTCCATTTATCTATAGAAAGAAGAAATCCTCCTTGGTGGATGTAGCCCAAATTTGGGTGAACCACGGTATATCGTTGTTGTTTTACTTTGATGATTGCTTGTATGTTCTTATTGTCTCTTCATTGATGCTTGGTTGAATTGATTGGGAGTTTGCACACTAGTTCATTTTGGGAACAAGGTCTTGGGTGTTTTCCGCACACCAAGTGTTTGATAAAATTCCCGAGTGAGTTTTATCGTCTTGGTCGCTAGAGATAGTCTTGCTTTAGCGCAACAGGAACATCATATTGGAACATCATAATTCGTTGTTCTTTGTAATAAGAAACTACTGCAGATATCACCGGGTCATCAAGGTTCATTACTATAGCTCCTAACTGCAATAACTCTTATATAAAGTAACAAATAAGAAATTTACGGAGATAATAGCACTCAAAAAATCAACAAAAATAAAAATATAGTGAAATAAATAGTAGAGAATCCCTAAAAAGAGTACAGAAGCCCTAAAATTGAAACAAAAGCAAATAGAAACGAACCGTGAGAACATCATAACCATATATATTAAGGGGAGAAGAAAAATAGGCGAACTTAGCAAACTGGAGTGTAGAGAGAGACCTTGATCTGGTGGCAGCCATAAAAGAGTGTTGAATAGAGGGCTTGAGAGATATGCAAACCCAATATCTTGAGATGTATCCAAACCCAATATCTTCTTCATAACTTCGTACCAGAGAGAAATTTCTTCTTCACATGGAACAACCACCTGGTACAACATCATAACAACAAAAGGCAGAGCAACGAATTATAAAGAACAAAAGGCAAAGCAACGTGATTCGAACCCTCGGGGAGCCCAAAATGATGCATACACAAAAAGATGCAGATAAAATAAAACCTAGAGCAAAAATAACAACATACAACAAACGAAAAATGAAACCCATTTTTTCGAACCTAAAAACTGTCAAAATCTGCATACACAAAAAGATGCAGATAAAATAAAACCCAAAGCAAAAATAACAACAAACAACAAACGAGAAATGAAACCCATTTTCTCGAACCTAAAAACCCTCAAAATTGAAATCGAGGAGAAGTATATTCTACAACACATTCTGTAACACAAAGCCATTGTCAACGTATCTGAAATGAAGGAATACATAAGGGGATGGAGAGGGAGTGTTAAGAGAGAGACAAAAACATACTATGGATTGGGGTTTGTCGTGGGAAAGAGAGAGAGAAAGAAGACTAAAGAAAAAAAAAAGTGATGGGTACATTATTTACTCTGTACCAGCGTGGGTGTAAATGGCAGATTTCATATACCAATTTGTTTCTTGAGCCTTGTGCTGCTATTGCTAAGATTTAGAACTGTTGGATTCATATTGGTTAGATTTAATCTGAACCATCAGATGATAAAAATCAAACCCACAAACTTTTAATCTCAGTCGTTAGTTGGGTGAGACAAAAAACCCCTCCTCCTTTATATATACTAGTTGTGCCCACGTGCGTTGCACGTGTGGCTGATCCAGATATTTAATTTGACAGGTTCGTAATTTTAGAGAGGTGATTGACATATGTAAACTAATTGATCTCGGTTTTAAGGCTATGAATTTAAATGGTATAGAGGGCTGAAAAATGGGGAGTGGTTGGAGGAAAGACTTATTAGAATGTTTGTAAATTAATAATGGAGTTTTATCTATAAATATATTTTATGAAGAGTTGGTTGTGGTGATTACTGGAATTTAATTGTTTGATTCTCATAGTTTGAAGTATATTGTGACTAATCTTGATTATATAATTGTTCATCACTTTATTATTTCGTTTACTTTAGTTCATTTGTGATATTTAAAGACTACTTTATTTATGAATAATGTGTATTTCAAGAAAGATCATAAATAAAATTATGATTATATTGTATGTACATATGCTGTCATTAACCAAAATATGTAGAATTGAAATTACAATTTAATATTCATTATACATATTAAAGTAAATAAATGTAGTTACTCTATAAATATAAGACTTAAAATCTTTATTGTAGGCAAATTGATTAGGCAGATCGCTACCAAGAATCTCATCATGCTTAACAGTATGTATATTTATCAGATGTGTTTGGGAGTTCCCCCCAAACACTTCAGCAGAGACTATTTCACTAAATCTTAATAATGAAATTGAGTCCCCAATGAAGTGGTCAAAGGAACTCTAGAGGACAACTTATATTTCTTCAATATTCTTAATTATTTTATTTTCTTGTTTACTACTATTAACATACCCTACTATTCAAATTATGTTGATTTATTTGTTTCAAGTTCTAAATATTAGCTTAAGAGAGGACACAAATGTAAAAGAATAAAGGCATGGGCAGTGAACGTAGTCCCAAATGTGTGTTATATGATAGATGGAGAATATTTGTTACTAAATGTAGTAGTGACATCCACGAACTAAGCAGTAACATCTATAGCTACTGATTGACATAATGGATCCACTACATATCCAAATTCAGTGGATGTTATCTCCATTTTAATAGAAGAAGGAAACTATTTGCCTATATTGAGTATTGTCATCCTCAAACAGTTGGAGGCTAATGTTATAGAACCGAAATCTGATCGAATACAGCAAAAAAAAAAAAGAAATCAATGGGAATGAAGCAGTCCACATTGACCCTATAAACCCAACTTTGAACACTCATAAACCAATTGAGTATTCCAACACAATAAGTACAGATATGACCAATGGGAAACTACAGGTTACATTGATTTATATAAAGCTATAATAACATAGTTCATAAGTTAATTTAGTACAGTTATTATTAATTGCAACCAGAAATTGTAAACTGAATTTATACTAATCAAGCTAGACTTCATGGAATTTTGGTTGGGATTTATTTCTTCATTTACGGATTTTTTAAAACTAAGGTTAAGAAGATCAAGCTTTCATTTATATCTTCTTTTGTCCATATAATAAATAAAAAGGTGGAGTATATAAGATTACAGAGAGATCTCAAACCAGGGAAAAACTGATGCAGTATTGAATTTGTCTAAGGTATGCCCAAGCCCACGTCTAACAAAGCTTCATATGTGGCGATTCACCTCAAATCGGGTGAGGCACCTTCATTAAGGCCTATGCCTTGCGGCGTAGGCCGTAGGCTGAAGTATGGCTTAGGCTCACCTCATTATACATTTCGAATAAAGTATAAAATTTTAATGAATGTGATTCGCCACATTTACGTTACAATAGATGTTTATGTCCTATTAAGGATTTTGTCGACTATCATCTAGTCAATGATACATAGTTTTATCGAATCCTATATAAGAAAAACTATCTCAATTATTTGGCTTAGGATAAGGAGGTGAATGCCTATTCTAGCCCATAAAACAACACTGACAGACGTTTCTTTTTCGTTTTTGGGAACATAAGACAATCTTACATAGATCAGTTTTTCGTCAACTGGTTTCCAATTGGTCCTAAATACTATTAGATAGGGAATGCAACAAATTTGTACTTCGTTTCAGTCCCATAATACCATTAACATATCCTTGGAGTCAATTTCTATATTGATAGTTCACCTATAGGACTGAGATCCATCTTAAATTAGGACTCCAAGAAGAATGAATTTAATTTAGGGAAGGTCTATAATTTTATTATGAAATTTTCAAGTAGATTAGTATCTTTATTCTTTTTCCTATCACCTTGTACACATTTCAAAATCAATACAACAACAACAATAAAACCTAATTACAGCTTGATGACATGTCATATGAATGGAATTAAAGACAAGAATACGTAAGTTTTAAGTTAAAAAAATATAATGAAAATATTTTGAAAAAATTAAGTTAAAAAAGCATATATTTGGCTAATATAAAAGAAAATATGTGTGAATACGTAAGTTCTTGCATTAAAGTCATTTTAAACTTAGTGGTCCAAAAATTCCACTCACTGAGTACCTAATTGCTCCAAAAAAGCACACCAAATAATGAATCATCACAGACTTTGATTCTTTGGGTTCATAGGTGTGACACCCCGACTAATTAAACACCGGGTAGCTACTCCTTTATAAAATTAATTCAAAATGCCAAGTTGGCTCAGTTAATAGCATCACTGTCGAAAACGTTTTATTATTACTAACCACCTAGTATTAAAAAATAAGTGCCAAATTTTATTAAATCTGATTAACATGCAACAAGAGTAATGAATAACTAAATAACACCATACCATCATGAAATGAAACGAATAACCATCACAAAATGTAAATAAACTCTGGAGGAAAAACTCCTCAATACAAATCCCACAACTGATAAGTAAACTGGATAAATAACTAAAACTGAACTGAGCAATACATGCTAGAGTCTGAAAACTGAAACGTAAAAATGTCTAATAGAATTGGGCAACATGCCCTACAACTGATAGATGCTGAGACTGGAATCCAAATGAGAGAAGCGTCTACATGCAAATCCCTGTAGCTTCCACAAACAGCTACAGCTCGTCACCTGAATGAGAATCCTATACTTGGTGTCCTTGTGGCTGGGCACCTAAAAAGGTTTTACAAGAAAAAGAGATTTGAAAAGCAAACGGGTCAGAGCCCGAATGTGTTATATTTTAAAAACCTGCAAGTGCTTTAAAAACATTTAAAACATTAAATGCAAAGTACATGTTAGGACGTGCACTCACATTATATTCTCACCTCTCGTCTAACTGTGCACTCCTAACGCAAATATCCATCTATAACTACCCATACTACTAGCTAAGTGACAACATAACTAGCTAGACTGCCAAAGGTTCTATCCATTTTACTCGGTTCATTTATTATAACAATGCTCGTAATTAAATAGAGGTTTAATGTAACTCAGATACTCAATAAGTGCTACATATATCACTATTAGTTAACTCTTTAGATAACTCGAAACAACACCGTAATATATTTACAACATTAACAAGAGGATTCCCATTAATATAATGTATATTATTCATCTTATAAATATACAATACAAGCACCCTGCAATCTAAGCTGTAGTGCACACATACTCTGCTATCCGTCCCGGTACATCACGTACATAAGGATTACATATTCCGAATCTCTCAGGAATAGTTTACCGATAACAACATCACAAATAATGGAGGCGAACACAGTCACCATCACATGGGTCACGCACATACCTACGCTCCCATGATCAGCGGACTTATTAATATCACAATAAGTCTTTCAATGACCTATGTTCATCAAGGTACCAGTCTAAATCCCCCCCGTAGGCACACAAGGATTAGAGGGTCCTAAGCGAACGCAAACCTCCCGTGATAGCAAGTATGGTAGGTATGTCATACACACAAATACTATATCAATACTAAGTATATACGCATCTTAGTAATCACCGTAGTATAATTGTAATACTCTACATCATTATACCATTTCCAAACTTATTTTATTCAAGTCTCCCGTTAATATAAAGTTAAATTACCAACACGTCTCACGTCGTAATCCCTTAACCTTAAAACCTATCTATAATAGATTATTAGGTTTCGATTATTCCCAAATATAACATCTTTATTCCTAAGGTCTTTACTTCTGCTCTAAACCTTATTTCATCGAATTACACAATTTTGCACTATGAACCCAAACGTTACCACTCTAACGAATTTCAATAACCTAGAATAATTCCCTGAATTGCATTCTAATTAAAGTCCACTATAATAATCACACCTACTGGTCTTCCTTAAGGGTGAGGGTATTCATAAGTTCTCCAAACATATTCTCCGAGAGTTTCTGCCATTAGAATCAAATTAAGGAAAATTTTACTCATTCTGGGAAGGTCGATCGATCGACCTATGAATATCGATCGATCGATTAGTCGATCGATCGACTGATGAATGTCGATAGATCGATCGAACAGGTATGGCTACGGACTGCTTCGTTTTGCAGAATTGAAAACATCCCAAAAATTATTTCTAACGTATGATTCTCAAATATAACGTTATGGTAATGTCATATAACCATCCTACAATGTTACTAACGTCCATAAATCAATATTTCAACAACTAAAGGTTATCTATGGATCAAAGTTCATCAAAAACCTAGTTTCCAGATTTTTTTTCTCAAGAACATGAACCCTAACAGTTTGAATCATGAATTTAACCCAACAAAATCCGTTTTAATTTCTGTTCCATCATGTATATCATCAATAAAACATCTACCTATCATGCTACATGCAATCCTTCTCAGTCTTCTCAAGTTCTATGATCTAAACTACATGGGTTTTCATATTTTTATCAATAACACACCATAAATCCGAATTTCTAACAATGAGGAAACATTTTCTGAAATTAAATGGAATAAAGTCACTTGCCTTGGTTTGATTTCGGATTTGGTGTTGATTTGGTGAAGAATCTCTGCAGAATTTTCCTCTCTCTCTCCTTCTCCAAGCTCCTTCTCCAATGGTGGCTATGGTGGCTAGGGTTTCCTTTGGGAGAGTTGGAAGACTAAATGGTAACCTACATAGCTTATTGGTTAATAAAGGTTGGTTATGGGCTTAGTGGGTCTTATCCTCATCAGATTTAATTAACCAAATTTTCGTCACTTTTAATTACCCAAAAATACCAAATTACTAAAATACCCTTTAAGTTGCCGGTATGGCCTAAAAATACCCCGGGACCCAAACTATACCCCCGGCTAGTGTTTTCTGACTATCTCGACCCTTCCGGACGCGTTGGCGCACTCAAAACGACCATACGGATTATAGATTTTAAATTCACTTTTATTAACAAAATAATATACCGTGACGCGGCGGTCCCACGCGTCTCAACAAAATTTCTAAAATGCCGTATATAAATCCCACGACAAATTTTATAATACCAAGTCCATATATAATCATATATGCACATAATCAAATACCAACTCGCATCACATTAGTATTTTTTTTTTAACCCGGATTAATTTCCAATTAATACGCAATTTAATTAATTAATCCCAAAAATAATTATAGTCAAAAGTACGGGGTATTACAATAGGTTGTTTCATTCATCATGATATCAAAACGTTAAATATGTATATTGCAATGACTTAATTTTGTTTATCCAAACAATTATATTATTCATTAGTTTATAAAGATTTGGGTATCTACTTGGTTCTACTCTATAATTTGTTATACATACGTAGTTTGTGTTTCATATCATTCAATTGATATGATGTAATTTGCTTCCTAACTCTTTAATTTTTTTTCTTTTCCATAACAAAGAAAAAAAAGCTATAAATTGCAAATTGTATAGCGTATGAATTTTTTTCGCTCATCTACATATTTCTTCAATTGGTTTCATGATGGCCAGTAAATTAAATAAAAAATGATAAGTAAATTCGCAATCATACATTAATCAATTGCAATTACCTCGTAAATAAAATTAAGATTCCTTCACTATGAGATTGAAAGTCCAAAATTTTATAAGAAATACTGACAATATCCTATAAAAATCCAAACGAAATATATTACCATCTCGAATATAAATTATACAAAACAGTTTCAATATGGTATTAAGTACTTCACATACCACGTAAACAAAAGTAGAATTTCTTCACTCTCAGATTCACAATTCGAGCTTGTACCACCAATGTTGACAATATCCTACAAGAATTAACAATTACTTACAAAAAAGTGAAATGATAATAATTTCTTACGAACTATCAAATTACATTCCTACTACTGTTAACATACTTGTAAAGAGTAAGAACATCATATTATATAAGAATGACAATAAATCCCAAAAGTAAATAGTTGTCTTAGTGCCATCAACTAATGTATGTAATAGTGAACTTCCACCATACGATTTTTTTTTTGTTATCATGAGTGAAATTTCCGTAATTAGAAATTATATAATAATGAAAATATACCATAAATTTAAGTATGATCACAAATGAGAGACAAAATTCTTCAATGAGATATATATAATTATAAAATTTATGTAATTGTCTTCATCTTCAAATTAACAAATGCATACTTTGTTGACATAATAAAAAAATATAGACGGAATTAGGAGTATTGAGCTTAATTTTGGCAGAAGAAATGATAGCAATGAAGCAAAGAAAAGCAAAGAAACGATGGACTTTCAATTAAATAGTTGTTTGAGCGTCCATTTGTAAAGATGAATTTCTAGGGTTGGAAGATGAATGTATTTTGATGGTTGATATGCGTGAATGAATAGGAGAGAGATATGATGCATGAATGTGAGTGAATTGGAAAATGAAATTTGAGGCAATTGAATTTGAATTTCCTGGGTTGGAACATGAATGTATTTGGATGCTTGGTATGTGCGAATGAATATGAGAAATATGAGATGAAATGAACCTGGTTATTTCGTAGGAGCCAATGAATTGGGGAAATATATGTTGACTATTATTAAGGGTATAATAGAAATTTTAAATTTAATGAGGATAGTTTAGTCTTTTAACTGTCGAAGAGGAAGTTCCCTCTTTTTAAGTAGTAGATATATATATATATATATATGAATTGTATCTCTGAACAAAATTCAATCGGTATACCAACATGTCAATACAAGCTAACCCCATTTACAACACAACTTCCCAATTTGTAGTAAGCAAGGGGCACATTCTTGTGACACATATGTAATTAGTTTGGATTTTGTTCTAGTTATTGGTACGAGTATAATTATTCATCAGGCATGTGTGGAAAGCAATAAAGCGTAGCACCCTGAAATTACTTTTTTGAATCTCAAACCCCACCGACACCAAAACGACACTCAAATCAATCCGACTAAAAACCCTAATTGATCCAAATTGAAACCATAAATAATCCTGATAGAAACCCTAATTCAAACCAAAATTATCCCAAATCGAAACGCTCATTGCAACCCCCTCAAATATTCCATATTGTAATCACATAAACAAAGTAGAACCCTTCGATTTACACACCATTCATATCATGAACATATTAGACCTTAAATCATGAACCTCATACAAAACGTAAACAAAAATTTACTTGAAACCCTTATATATATATATATATATATATATAGAGAGAGAGAGAGTGAGTGATTGAACCTAGTTCAGGTTGGGTAGGGAGATATAATGTGCAACGTGGTGGAGAAGCTGTGACGAAAAATAGCTGGCGAGAGGGAGTAATGGGAAGAGATAGGGCATACGCGAGAGTGGGGGTAGAAGATAGGGTAGGCACGAGAGGGGCTTTGAGCGGGAATGGGTTATTGGTCTCTAAACAATTTGGAGAAATAGTATTTTTTACGATATTTATATTTTAGTTAAGTGTGCTCAATTTTGTCACACTTTTAAACAGTGCCAAATTTTGGTACGGTTTTAAAGTGTGTCAGATTGTCATTAAATCGTGCCAGAATTTGGTACAGTTTTAAGATGTTCCTGAATTTTAATATCAATGTGTGCCAAATTATTATTTTTGGTGTAGTGGATTTCTAAGAAGTGATATTAGTGCCAAGAAAACTAGTGAACCCACCCATGGATTTGCAATCATCAATACAATCGGACCAATTGGAATCGATAAGGCTTGTAAGTGAAGGGTGGAGGATTTAGTGAGGTGGAGGCCATATGAGGACGTGTGGTTGTCGTTGACATAAATAAGGAGGTAAATAATAGAAGAATGTGAGCGATAGATAAAGAGAGAAGAATCAGTTTTTGGGCCGGTAAAATTTTGAGTGGTGAGAAAATGAGTGAGGCGTTGAAACCATGCGCGTGGCACTATTTGAGACCATAGAGAGAATGATGAAGTTGACAATCATAAGAGAATTTGGTTGAGTCTTGAAAGTCAGGAGCTTGTTCCATAAAAATGGCCTCATTTAGAAAGCCATGAAGAAATGCATTGTTGACATCGAGTTGAGAAATATACCAACTATTAGACACAATAATGGGCAGGATAGTGCGAATGGTTGTACCCTTGACAACTAGACTAAATGTAGGGGTGGCCATAGGCCCGAGGCCCTCCAAGCCCGCCCAATAAAAAAATAGGGCTTGGGTAAGGTAAATAGGCCCGCAAAGCGGGCTTGGCAAAATTTTATAGGCCCGATTTTTTTCCGGGCGGGCTTGGGCATGAGTTCTTAAGCCCGATGAGGTCCGGCCCGGCCCGAGGCCCGAAATATATATATATATATATATATATATATATATAATATATGTGTGTGTGTGGGAGGGGGGACTTCTATAAATATAAAAACGTATACCAAGTCTTTTCACGTAAAGTGAGAAACTTTATATATGGACTTTGTAATATATGGAGTTTAAAAAAGATTTTTAATTAAAAAAATTGGTCTTTAAATAAAAAAATAGGTATTTTAATTTTAAAAAAAATCTTTTAATTAACATAATAGGGCCCGATCGGGCGGGCCTGGGTAAAGAGCTTTCAAATCTGGGCGGGCTTGGGATTATATAATAAGGCCCGATCTAGGCCCGAGTGGGCTTGGGATAACACTTAATTTTTCAAGCCCGACCCGAGCCCGACCGGGCCTGCCCAGGCCCGGCCCATGGCCACCCCTAACTAAATGTTTCATCGAATTCTAGGCCATATTATTGATGAAAGCCTTTGGAAACTAGGCAATATTTGTAGCGTTCAATAGTACCATCCGCTTTTCGATTAATGCGATAAATCCATTTACATCTAATGACATTCATATGAGGCGAATAAGGGATGAGTGTCCAGTGTTATTTTGAATAAGGGCATTAATTTCAGAATTCGTAGCATGAAGCCGCTGACGATCTTTGTTGGCAAAGGTGTAACAAGAGGGTTCGATGGGATGGACATACACGAAATGAGAAGTGGGTGGTTATTTAAGAGTTGAAGGTGGTCTGGGACGAAGTTGCATGTGATGGGAAGGTGGTTTGAGTGCGACACTGTCAAGATCAATTACTAGAGAAATACCATTTGGGTTAGAACATGGAGGGGGTGGAACAGACGTGCTGGGAAGGACTGGAGTAGGAGGCATCAACTGGACATAAGCATATGGCGTCGATCGGACAGGAGCAAGTGGTGTCGACTGAACAGGAGCAGGTGGTGTGGAATGGGAAGTGGGAGTTGGGTTAGATGGTGGATGTCGAGGTGAAACGATGGAGTGGGGTTGTATGAAAAGGTTAGTAAGCAGTGAGTTTTTAGGAGGTATAGAGACCGAGTTGCATGGGATAGGATCAAGAGGTAGAGCTTTTGAGGTAGGGAGCTGTATAGGAGTTTGTGAGGAGGGATGGTGTGATAAAAAAGTGGTGAGAGCGACCCATGATGGGGATGTAGGTTGAATAATGGGTGAGAGAGATAAGGTTGGGTGCATAAAGGGGAAGATGGTTTCGTCAAAACGAATATGTCTAGCAGTGTAAATATGGCCAGATGAAATGTGTAAACATCGATAACTGGAATGATTGGGACTATAACCGATAAAAACACACGGTTGGGAGCGATAGTCCATTTTTTGAGAATTATAAGGATGAAAATAGGGAAATCAAAGAAACCCAAATGTTTTTAATAAATTATAATCCAGGTTAGTGTAAAAAAACATTGACTAGAAGAAAGATTGAAGGGAGTGCGAGTGGGTAAATGTTTAATACAAAATACTGCGGATTCAAAAGAAAAATGCCAATATTTTTGGGGAATGGAGGCCTGAGATATTAATTTAAGAACCATTTCAACAATATGACGATTGTGGCATTCAACAAAGCCAACTTAGTCATGGGTATATAGACAAAACTAGTGATGTTGAATTCCACAATTTTGAAAAAAAATGTCTAATTTGCGAAACTCACCCCCAAATCAGTTTAAATATTTTTTTATTTTAGTGTTAAATTTCCATTCAACCAATTTTTGAAGTTTAATAAAAATATCTCGCACATAGGATTTGCAAGTCATAGGAAAGAACCAAATAAAATTAAAATAATGATCAACAAAGATGACGAAATATTTATGACCATTACAAGACATGGTAGGGGATAGACCCCGTGCATCATTAAAACTAAATGAACAACTGAGGTAGACGACTTGTCACGAGGTGGTAGCGACATTTTGGAAGATTTTCCCATTTGATACGTAACACATATGTGATTCTGATGAAGTGAGGTGACGGGAAGTTGATGACAATTTATGATTTGATGAAGGACTTGATGATGAGGATGACCAAGGCGATGGTGCCAACATTCTTCTAATGCTTTGACTGCATGAAAAGTTTGTGATAAGTATTGAGAATATGGAAATGAGATGGTATAGAGACCATTAATACTGGTGTCATACAAAAGCGAAGTTTTGGTACGATGATCCTTCACAAAATAAAAGTTAGGGCGAAATTAAAAAAATGCATAATTGTCAACAGTAAATTTTTGAATGGAAATAAGAGACTTAGAGAGAGAATGAACATAAAAGACAATATTGAGATGTGAGATAGTGAGACCCTTACCATTTTAAATGTGGAGAGTGTCATTGCCATTGTATTTGGTAGGGTTGGAGAGGGTAGAAAAATTTAGTGTGACATGATGGGTTGCGCCAGTGTCGGGTAACTAAGATGTTATGGGTGAGGGAGGAGTGGGGAGAAAGCCGAGTTGAGAAGAGGGAGAGTATGTAAACTGATGTGGGATAAGTAGGTTTGGAAGTAAATCGAATGGGACACGTAGTAGTAGTGTGATTGGGTGCGGAGAATAATTAGCAATGTGGACGATAGTCATTATAGGTGTTTGGGTAGTGGAAGGAAGAAAAATGACCAAGACCCGGGCCACGACCACAGGAATGACGCCCCCAAAAGGAATTGTAATTGTGGTGAGGTGTAATAGGCTGAGATGGGTTGGAGGAATGAGGTGTTTAAATAGTCATAGTGAGGTCAACGGTGGGAGGATTTTTATTAGTGGAGGAGGATGAGTTAATAGAGAGAGATGACACTTTAATGCCATGAATGAATTTAGACTAAGAAGCAGTGAATGGAGTTTGAAGAATGTACCCGGTTTTGAGCGAGTAGTATGGGATGTGATTAGATCCTTAAATTCTGAATGGAGTGTTAGAATTATTTTAAAGAATAATTCTATATAATATGATCCATAATTAGATTAATACTAAGAGTCACTTTGGTTAATGAAAGGGTACTCAAAATACCAAGAGTCAAAATGACTTGGTTATCTACCTTGATGGACAGTTAAGATTAATCGACTGTTGGAGATTTAGGTCCTATCCCTGCCTATAAATAAGTGACTGATTTCCATCATTCAGACACATGAAAAGACAACATAATGTAATTATCGGATAAGGGAGAGAAATCTAAAGTCTCACATTTGTGTTTATTTTAGAACACTATTTTGGATATAAAAGAAGATCCAACTGTTGGAACATACTGAAATTGGAGTACGTTCTTGCTGTGTACGAGAGAGAGTCGATGTCCAAAATTTAGTACTATCGAACATCTCTAAGGTTGACTACTTCGTCAATCTTTCCATTTGTGACATGCTGGAGTTGGAGGCACCAATGACAACCTCTTCACTCGTCAATTCTAATGTTGACTTAGGTATGTTTTCAACTCTATTTTGAACACATATGATAATTATGTAGATTAAGGTCCATATTTACATAACAGTTTATATGTTCATGTATTGTATTATCGATCCATAAAAACTGTTAATTGACTTATTAAATCTATATCTAACATGTGGTATCAGAGCATATAGTTTAGATCAAATAATTATCCTTTGTGTCTAAATATGAAATTCATATTTATTGCAGATTTTATATTCTAAATTATGAAACTCATATTTATAGCAGATTTTATATTCTAAATTATGAAACTTATGTGATGTTTTTATTGTATATTTTTTTATGACTATAATTTGGACTTAGTTTAAAATCTTCTAATGTTTATGAATAATACTTTCTGCGACATTTTTATTTTTTGTCACTGAATCTGTTAAGAGTTGTGTAAACTTTCTGCGACCTACTAATATTCTGTCGTTGAAACTATTTATATTGATGTGTGAAACTTACTGCGACGATTTTAATTTCTGTAGCTGAATCTGTTAATGTTTATGTATGAAAATCTAATGTGACGTGTCTGTTTTCTGTCACTAAATCTGTCTAGATTCATTTCCGTGACGTTTTGAATATTTTCGTCCCTGAAATCTTATTGCCTATTATGAACTCTGTATTTCAAGTGACATTTTTTTTGTGTCTCCAATAAAAAAATTGATTTGAAAATAACGTTTACTTTTATATCTCTATCACGAAAATTATACTTTCGATTCCGCGAATTTGAGAGTAATTCTTTTGCAATTGTAAACATATTTGTGGTGAAACCTATTTTTTTTCATTTTTGGATATTTTACGAGGTTTTTTTCACTACATATGTAATGTTTATATTGTTCAGATGTTCTTATGTACCTTAAATCATTCCAAATCATTGTATGTATATTTCTCATGCTAATAATCTCATGTGCTAATATTTTCACAAAGATAGGATAGGTGTCCGCCAAAGTGCCATACCCTATGTTAGCGTATATTAGATTAAAGAGTATATTCTATTTGGTTGCAAAAATTCCTAAAATAATTGTGACATAATATTTATAAGATGTTAGATTAGGAGGACAGTGTCTTAATCCACAGTCATAAATATTCAATTAATGTGTACTCATCTATATTTGGACCTCTGATTATAGATCAAGAATTGCGTATAATATTTTTTTGGATATTAATTCTATATGTGTAAATGCACTGGTTGCATTTATTTAATCACATAATAGAAAAATTCATAAAATGAGATTTTATTTACCAAAATTTTATGACCAAATTAAATTGATTTTGGTTCCCTAATTGTGATTTTATTTTATGACAATTTTAATTATGTGTTTAAAGCCACTTATTTTATAAAACTGTAAATCTGAATATTTTGAGACATTTTCAGTAACAGTTTTCTTATGCCTCTAATAAGCAACAATTGAGATTAAAATTGTCGACTTACTCGTGATTGGTAATTTTTTATGTCAATTCGAGAGGATTTAATGATGAAAAATCATTTTTTTTTTACTAATAAACGTTGTTGTGACTATTTGAGCACGTTTAAGCTCTCAAAACCTTAAATTTGTCATATTTGATAATGAAGTTGACAACTATTTCTTTCTCATTTTTTTTTAATTTCGCTTATTGGAAAGATTATTTTTTTTAAGAATTTTCTTATAGTGATTACTCAAATTTTCCATTATTGAAAATTATGGATTTCTCCATTTTATGTGTTTTAATAAATACATCAGTTGTCTTATCTTATTTGGCTGTCATAATATTTTCGGTATACACCAAATATTGTTATAACTATTATGGTTATGGTTAAGATTTTGATATAAATATTTATATTATATTAGATTGGGTATCCATTAAAGTACTTTAATCTATAATTATAAATATTAAATTATTGTGTATAAATTTGACTGCCAGTGAGTTCAAATATAATTATGAATGTTAGACTGTTGATGCAATGATGATGCATCTTGTTCATTGTACAAAAGGGATAATTTCGATTATCAAATGAACATTAATGAGCAATTTTTTTCCGCATCAACTTAACCTCGAATGATTTAAATTTCTCATTGAGACTAATACTTGCGTAAAGTTTTATTCGGTGTTGAAAATTGTAAATTTTATATTAATGTGTATATGCTTATTATGCCCAATATGAGTAAAACAATATTAAAAGCATGCCCTAAAGTTTTCTTCTTAGCATTTATATCACGATTAGATTATGATTCCACCAAAGTGGTCTAGTCTAATAAACTTTAAATGTTAAATTTAAGATAACATGCAACAACATATTTTGGCATGCCTAAAGATTTTCATCTCAATATATATATATATATATATATATATATATATATATATATATATATATATATATATATATATCACGATTAAGTTACGATTCCACCAAAGTGGTCTAATCTAATAAATTGTAAATGCTGAATTTTGTGATAACATTCAAATACTATGTCTTGGTTGCTCCAAAGAGTCCGGATATATTTTAGAGTGTTCGGATAATTAATAATTTCATTATAATTATGCCATTATGATTTAGTTGCTCCAAAGAGTTCGGTTACAATGGTGAAGTTAATACTAAGGGGCATTATGCTTGTTTATTAAGGTTGGTATCGGTTGCTCCAAAGAGTCCATAACCTTCCTTAATTTATAATCTGTTAAAAATATTAATGATTATTGAAATTATTATATAATCCATAAAATAATTTAATATTCATATAATGGATAGTTTGGTAGCCACCAAAGTGACCAAACAAGAATGCTTGTGAATATTAAATTTAGAGATAAAAGTTGTAATAATAACTTATTATGCTTATATATGTGAAGACATTAATGGGGTATATTTGATTTATTTTGTTAAGCAAAATAATTTTTCAAAGGAAATTTATTTTGAGTAAATGAAATAAATATTAAGAGATTATGCAATTAGGTGGTGAAAAGTTATCCTAGATAGCATGTTCATCTAAATTACATAACATGGTACCAAATAAAGTCATATATATAAATATGCAAAATTATTACGAAAGAATATCCACATTTATAAAATGTTATTAATGTACATGCTGTCAACTCATAGCATTAATGTAGTGAGTTATTTTTTCATTAATTTTATATTACTTTATTTATCTAAAATTGTATGTTTTTCCCCTTTAATGTTCTTAAGACTGGCTTCTTAGAATGAAATAAAGAAGCTAAGTTTCACTTAAAATTGCTAAATCATTATAATTCAGTTTTACTTGAGGATCCCACTATTAATGAATTAGTGTGTGAAACTCTTTTAAAACCTTGAAGAATTATTAAACGTATTCAGCATAGAGTTTATGCAAAATCTCATAATGTTAGAGATTAAAATGAGTACCCATTATATAATATACATACTTTAAGCTTTATTATGTGAATTATAATAGATCATTCAATATGAATGAAATAATTTGTTTAATTTTTTAAAAAAACTAGAGTGCTACGAAACATGGTTCTAAATCGATACGAGGAGGCTTACAAGACAAACCATAAAACAAATAATAAATTCTTGGATTCCTTTTCTTATGTTATTTTAGAATCATTTCAAAACCCTCAAAATATTTTTCTCGAGTATATAAAACATCCTTACGTTTATATGAGAATATATTTTCCTTAATTATGGTATTCTCATTTGTGATTTGTAAAATTATTTTTATGAAACATATACAAGAAAAATGATTATGATCTTATATCATAATGTTGAACTTCAAAGTAACTTTTCGATGTTGTGTCTCTTTTAAATCCAGACTTACTTTGATGATTTAATATATTAGATTGTCTTTGGGTTGTCACTTATGAATCTTGATACTCATGTTTGAGGTCTTAAGGTTTTATAATTTTATAATGCTCTATGTGTCCCAAGTGGGAGAATTATAATAGTCCTTGGATAGTGGACCTACATAGAACATGCCGTTATAAAACAACAAGTAAAATGCAAGAAATGAATATATATGGTAAAAGTGTATTATATAAATTATACTTTACATACCCTATTTGACACGCCCGTATGATTGGGAGTGTCTAGTACATGCGTGGATTTATAATCCACTAAAAGAATTAGAATTTATAATTATTTTTACACTTGAAAGAGGGTACACTAATTACTTTCGAAATCGAAAACATCAAATGTCAAATCTTTAAAGAATGGCGAAACTAGTGGGAGTATCAAATCACTTAATGTGGTTATAAAAGAAGTTAAGATACTCGTGTCATTCCTTTAACTTTAAAAAGTAATTCTTCTTTTGGTTAATGGATATGAATAATTTTAAGAAACTCTTAAATGAGTTTGCTATTGTGACTGGTTGTGAGATTTATCACAAGAATGCAAATTTGACAGAGAAGAAAATATTCGATTATGATAATCAACGATATAAAGCTAGACTTATGGTCAATGCTTTTATTACGAATAGACAAAGGGACGTAAATAAATATTTTTACCTATATCTTAAAATATTAAAATTTATAGCTTTAGTAGCTCCTTTTGAGTAAGAGTTACATTTAATGTGAAAACTTATGAGAGTTTAGGAAAAAAACTATAGAAGTTGAGAAATCACTATATAAACTTATGTCAGTTTCCCATTGATGGTATTTTAAGAATACTTTATGTATTTTGATTAAGTATATATATACCTTGAAGTCAGTGGGAGTAAATATATATATTTCTTGAATTTCTCTTAATAATAGATGATAGATTAGAGAAATAAAATAGTTTAAGCGTATGAAGTAATGAGACGCTTAAGATATTATGTGCTTACACTTATGGTAATTGTTCTCTCTTGATTAAGTATATTTGCTTTGACCTAGTGACCAAAATTATGAAACGGTGAGAAACAATTAAATATTGTATGTAGCATGCTTTGGGGCTACAATGTATGGCTTATGGTTGCGAAAAATTTATTTTAGGACATGAAGTTGCCAACACTATTATCAAGTCGCTGAAATATTATGATAATTCCGCTATACTCTTCGTCGTGAAGAACTGATAGGTATTTTAAAGAACCTAGACACATTAGGATATAATACCTATATATGAACGAATAAGTTCAGAAACAAAAGGTGTCAGTTGAACACATTAATATAAGTGTTAACATAGCATATCCACTAATAAACGGGCTATCACCAAAGAACATTTATGAAACATGCTTAAGATATGAGTCTTGCGTGTCGCCAATTAAGTATGAGTGTTAGTGGATTGTTTGGTGCTTATATTTTGGCCCTATACTTGATATCGATTAAAGTATATTCTGAATATTTTGATTTCTGTCTTGCAATATAGGTTACATGCATGTGAATTAATGAATATAACATAAATAGTCATTTATATAAGACATTATTGGACCATTATTGAATAACCCGATTATAAACCTTGTTGGATGCATTATTACTGTTATAGTACATGGAAGCGATAATGCTCTTGAATTAGTGTGTGAGCGCCATGACCCGCATTAATGGTTTGTTTGATTAAGGTGTTTATGAAAAATCATTTAAGGATGACTCAAAGATTATTGCGCGCCTTATGATAATTATGGATCAAGTGGGAGAATGTTATAATTATTTTAAAGAATAATTCTACATAATTAGATTAATAATAAGAGTCACTTTGGTTAATGAAAGGGTACCCCAAATACCGAGAGTCAACATGACTCTTGGTTATCTACCTTGATGGATGGTTAAGATTAAGTGACTGTTGGATATTTGGGTCCTATCCCTGCCTATAAATAAGTGACTGATTTCCATCATACAGACAAATGGAAAGACAACATAATGTAATTATAGGATAAATGAGAGAAATCTAAAGACTCAAATTTGTGTTTATTTTAGAATACTATTTTGGCTATAAAAGAAGATCCAACCGTTGGAACATACTGAAATAGGAGTATGTTCTTGTCGTGTGTGAGAGAAAGTCGGTGTCCGAAATTCAATTCTATCGAACATCTCTAAGGTCGACTACTCCGTCAATCTTTTCATTTGTGACATGCTGGAGTTTGAAGCACCTAATGACAACCTCTTAACTCGTCAATTTTAATATTAACTTAGGTATGTTTTTAACTCTATTTTGGACACATGTGATAATTATGTAGATTAAGGTTCAATATTTACATAACTGTTTATATGTTCATATATTGTATTATTGATCCATAAAAAATGTTAATTGACAAGGAGGCCTTTGAAGACATGAATATTGAATTCTGCCAGAGAAAGTGGGTGTCCTGGTATGCTGAGTTCATCCGAAATAGTCTTGGCTCGGTGAAGGAAGGTTGATGCTGAATGGTCTCCTGGAGTGAGACGGTGAAGGTGAAAATGAAGGTTGAGCATGGTCGGTCCTGAGATTTATAGTACCCTGTGCGATACTCATTTTAGGGCCCTTCCAAAAAAATATTGCACAAAAATATTAAATACCTAAAAACTCGTTGAGAAATTGTTCTTCTAGCATTTCGACTTGCAAAATACAATTGTTTTTTTCGTTTTTGATATCCGAATGCTTGTTTTTTTGGTAACGTTTCTAAAAATTATAAATTTATAAATAAAAATAAAATACGCAATTAACAACGAATCTAATAGATAGTTTTAGTCTAGAAATATCTCAATTGATTGAATATAAAAAATATGGAAAAATGTCACCTGTTTTGAGCCTTTTATTCTCTCTCCAATTTCATCGACTTGATTAAAGTAGAAAGAAGCAACCTGATAAAAAAAATTAATTGCAGAAAAAACAAATTAGTAAAACATTGATGAATTTAAAAAAAAATAGATTATTTAAAAAATTGTAATAAAAAAGATTAACATATGTATAAAAATGTAGGAGGGTAGTGAGACTGGGGTCTATGAATAACTGGAAAGGGTGAGGTGTGACCCACTCCAATGGACACTGCCTGTAAGGTCTTTAAGGTCTTCTGGTGCAACTTCTCAAGAAACTTTCTCTTTCTGGTAACAATGGCACTCAAGCTTCAACTCACTCCCTGCAAGAAGATGAACTTCACAGCAAAAAATAGTAATTTTCTCAAGAGAAATACCTGAGATTGATGGCTGTCAGTGGGGAGTGAAGGAACAAAGCACTCATCACTAAGAGAATGAGCACAGAGAGAATACTAGGTAGGTCTGGTGATATTTTAGCAGAGTAACAATGCAATTTCAATTGTCTCTCTTATTGACATTGCCCAGAGGTCTATTTATACTAGGGTATTAGGGCTGAGTTGGCATTTTTAGGCGCCAAAATTGAGAGGGTTGCTGGGGAACAATGTCTGAAGTGTACTATTTGTCCCTACCTGTAGACAGCCCTACATGTCCCCTCCTACAGGGGCCACCTGGCGCCAACCAAAGTCAAAAAGTACATATGTCTCCTAATGAAGACAAAATATCTGATTTGGTAAATATCTTTTGAAACGGTAACTTGTGGTGCAATTTTGCAAATCTTGAGAGAGGAGGCCTTAGGGATCTCTCTCTTCTAAAATTATTATTTTTCTTGAGAGGGACGACCCCCTCTTCTGGAAAAGTCAAACATTTTTATAAAGAGTTTATTCCTTGTGAGTAGTCAGCTCTTTGGCTGCTCACTTCACTTGTGACCAAGTGTGAAGTGTGTGTGGTCTTGAGTGACTTCTGGGTCTTCCTACTAGTACTCTCTCAATCCTATAGTTCTAAGTTGTTGAGCTTGCTCAACATACTTTGTTCCTCAGCCGCCAAGCCAAAACTCCCAGGAGGTCCCAACTAGACTGCTTGAGCCCTACTTGTTCAACTAGGCAACCTGTACAAGAAAGCAAAGTGTTAATACTGTTGTTCTTTTAAAGAATGAGGTTTCATGATGAGGAGTTTCTCGTGGTAGCCACACCTTCATCCTGGCCACCCTGGGTGGGTTCCTTCTCAATATGAGTTTCTTCCGGAACCCTTGCGGGGCACCTCTCGAATGTCATTGTTGCAGTGACCCTTGCCGTGGCAGTGACCCTTGCAGTGGCACTTCTCAATCTTGGACTTCTGCGGTGGCCTCTGCGGGGAACCTCTCGAATGCCACTGCTACAGTGACCCTTGTAGTGTCAGTGATCCTTGCAGTGGCACTTCTCAATCTTGGACTTTTGCGGTGGCCCTTGCGGGGAACCTCTTGAATGTCATTGCTGCAGTGACCCATGCAGTGGCGGTGACCCTTGCAGTGGCACTTCTCAATCTTGGACTTCTGCGGTGGCCCTTGCAGGACACCTCTCGAATGTCATTGCTGCAGTGACCCTTGCAGTGGCAGTGACCCTTGCAGTGGCACTTCTCAATCTTGGACTTCTGTGGTGGCCTTTGCGGGGCACCTCTCGAATGTCATTGCTACAGTGACCCTTGCAGTGGCACTTCTCAATCTTGGACTTCTGCGGTGGCCCTTGTGGGACACCTCTTGAATGTCATTGCTGTAGTGACCCTTGCAGTGGCGGTGACCCTTGCAGTGGCACTTCTCAATCTTAGACTTCTGCGGTGGCCCTTGTGGGGAACCTCTCAAATGTCATTGATGCAGTGACCCTTGCAGTGGCGGTGACACTTGCAGTGGCACTTCTCAATCTTGTACTTCTGCGGTGGCCTTTGTGGGGAACCTCTCGAATGTCATTGCTGCAGTGACCCTTATAGTGGTGGTGACCCTTGCTGTGGCACTTCTCAATCTTGGACTTCTGCGGTGGCCCTTGCGGGGCACCTCTCGAATGTCATTGCTGCAGTGACCCTTCCAGTGGCACTTCTCAATCTTGGACTTCAGCGGTGGCCCTTGCGAGGTACCTCTCGAATGTCATTGCTACAGTGACCCTTGTAGTGACACTTCACAATCTTGGACTTCTGCGGTGGCTCTTGCGGGGCGCCGCTCGAATGTCATTGCTTCAGTGACCCTTGCAGTGGCGGTGACCCTTGCAGTGGCACTTCTCAATCTTGGTCTTCTGCGGTGGCCCTTGCGGGCAACTCTCGAATGTCATTGTTGTAGTGACCCTTGCAGTGGCAGTGACCCTTGCAGTGGCACTTCTCAATCTTGGACTTCTGCGGTGGCCCTCGCGGGGCACCTCTCGAATGTCATTGCTGCAGTGACCCTTGCAGTGGCAGTGACCCTTGCAGTAGCACTTCTCAATCTTGGACTTCTGCGACGGTGGCGTTTGCGGGGCACCTATCGGGTATCATTAATAAAAAAATAGTATTTTTATTTTATTTTCTTTTTTTTATAGGTACACACCCTTCTACAAAAAAAATAATGAAAAAAGAAAAGAACAACTTGCAAAAGAAGACAACTTACCTTTTACTGCAAATGCAAAAGAAGAAAACAACTGTCAAATGAAAAAAGAAGATATCCTCAAACTTGCGTACAATAGTAAAATGGTAATGGAGAGCCTCCAACTTCTGTAAAAATTAAAAAACAAAGCTTACAAGAGAGAGAGACGTAAGGAGAGAGGAGAGAGGGAGAGTGTGGGCTGGAAAAAGAAAGAGAGAGAGAGAGAAAACCAAAAAGATGTTGTGGGTAGTTGAAAAAATGACTCGTAAAAAACTGGTAATCTTAAATGAGTTGGGTGATTTTTTTTGGGAAGTTGTATCATTATTTTTTTGAATAGTTGAAAAAATGGGCCCCAAAAAAACTAAACTCATTTAAAAAAATATATTTTTTAATATATAAAAAATATTTTTGGACCCCTAAAATAGACATATACTCGTACTTATTGTAAAATGGGCCCTGTGCCACTGCCCACCTGACACATGGCCAGGGCCGGCCCCGAGGTTGAGTATGCCTTTATCGAAAAGAGACGCGAGAGCAACGGCTAAGGTTTGCCATACTTGGTGAGAGCTCTGTAACCAAACTACTAGAGGTATCATTTTTTTAGAGAGAGAGAGAGAGAGAGAGAGAGCATATAAGCATGCTTATAATTATCTTATCTTGTTGAGTCCAAGCAGCAGCTAGAGTGGGTTAGTGGGAAAAAGGATATGTTCCAATAACGTACTGGAATAGATTTTGGCCATATAAAAAAGGTTTCATTTTGGTTTTTCAGTGTAGGTAATTTGTGTTGGTAAGTTTTAGAGAAACAAAATGTTTGAAGTTGGTGAGATTAATTAGTGATGGAAATGAGGAGTTTTCAGTTAAGGAATTTAGAGAAATGTTGGATCCAGCGTTGGCTATTTGTACCATAACAAATTTGATTTTATTTGTAACAGATATTGTTATCAAAATAGTATAGCAGCAGCAAGAGAACAAAAATATTTTTATATATCTGCGCTATTATCAAATGTCTAGTAGCTAGCTTGTTTAATAGTACAATAGGTCCGAGTGTATAGGAGGACTTGGAATAGAAGTTTAAATTCAAAACTTGAGATTTTAATTTCAAACTTGAATTGATGGTAAATTTGTAAATGGTGAGCCTTTGACTAGGCCGTTTTGAATAATATGAGTAATGTTAACTTATAAGTATTTTTTACGAAGTTCATTTATCAAATCCATTAAATGGTTTCACATATAATTGACCAACATTTCATAAAAAAAATTAGGGGCATATATTAAATAGTCACTTGAATTTCTTTTAATACATGTATATTCCAAATCTTTTTATTATTTCGACTAAATATGTATTAAAAATATTTGATTGATCTTTTATTATTTGATCCAAAAAATTAATTAAAAAAAACCTTTTCCGAATATCATTATATCTTGCTGAATCGATGTCATACATACATGAAAACATCGAATTAACTATTTATAATCATGAGTTGACAAAACATGCAACCATGATCACAGTTATACCATAATCCCCACAAAATCCTCTCAGTAGAATTGAACAAGCAAAAGTCGAAAAACAACACCTCCGCTCCAAGCTCAGTATCTATTGTACGTGGTGCCAGAGTGGTGCGACAAAGAGGACATGTTGAACGTTGAAATCTAACCAATTTGTCTAAGAAAACTCTGTGAAATATGTGAAGGCAACGAAGCTCTATAATCTCATCACCTTCTTCAATCTCACACAGGCACACCGCCATTTCACTCAGCAAGTAAGGCTTTTTTTGAGTTCTTCCGAAGCGAGGGGTGTCTCGACCGAACCTTTGTCGACAGCGAGGAGCGTCTCGACCAGTGGTATTTTGCTTGGAGAAAAGGGTGTCTCTTCTGAATCTTTATTGACAGTGACGAGCGTCTCGACGAGTGGTATTATGCTTGGAGAAAAGGGTATCTTGTCTGAATCTTTGTTGGCCACTAGGGGTATCTCGACCAGAGGGTTTTTGTTTGGAGAGAAGGGTATCTCGTCCAATTCGGGCGTGAGTTTGGATTTTTCAATGGAGATGGCTGCTGATGAGAGTTCGACGCGTGTGGTCCCTACATCTGAGGGTTCCTCGCAAATGGCTTTGAATTTTTCAATTGAGATGGTTGCTGATAAGAGCTCGACGCGAGTGGTCCCCACATCCAAGGGTTCCTCGCGAATGACTTTGGATTTTGACAATTTACAAGAAGCTTTTAGTGGGGGTATCTCGACATATGTTAGTGCCGACAGTGGCTCCTCGTGCATTGCCTTAGATACGGAGGGTTCCTCGTCGAGTCAATCAGTTCTGGCTGGGGGTGTCTCCACGTTTGGAAGTATTACAAGGGGGTCCTCGTCATTTTATTTTGCTTATTTGGGTGTCTTGAAATCTGGCCATGTGGGGCAAGCTGCCAACTGTAGCAAGAGAGGTCCCTCGTCCGCCGATGTCACTTC
This sequence comes from Sambucus nigra, assembly GCA_949130495.1. Lineage (NCBI taxonomy): Eukaryota > Viridiplantae > Streptophyta > Magnoliopsida > Dipsacales > Adoxaceae > Sambucus > Sambucus nigra. The sequence goes on along the minus strand of OX422215.1, from coordinate 242,864,385 downwards.
TAAGGGTGTCTCGACACCCCCTCCTGTTGGTGTTGGTTCTTCGCGCTTTGCACCGGACATAAGGGGCTCCTCGTATTACCCGACTAAAGGTTACTCGCCAGATCAAATATTGGCGACTGGGGGTGTCTCGACATCTTGTCACGTCGAGGGTTCCTCGACCCAGGGTGTCTCGACCCCTTGTGGCGTCGAGGGTTCCACAACCCAGAGTGTCTCGACCTCTTGTGGCATCGAGGGTTCCACTTCCTTTTTTGCGACAGGGACACCCAGGATCCATTACTCGAAGTCTCTACCAGGATGAGTTATTTTCTTGAGCCAATGACTCTTGGTAGTTCATCAGCTACATCATCCTCTTCTCAGGCATGGAAGGACTATATGCATATTCGCCAAGGGCGAGATTTTGGTATTTATCGTCGTGCTCCTTTTTTTGGTCTTGCTGACAACTTCATGGTTTCACTTTCCGAATTTGGGGAAAAATTTTCTGACACGGTTATTGAGCGCTCTCATGTAGGGTTAAGTGAGTCTGCTGACCTCCCTACCATTTCTCCGAACTCCATTCTCCGAGTCCGAGTTGACGACGGTGACTTTCCTTATTCCAATGTTGAAGTTAAAGCCATAGGGGGTCCCACGGAGGAGTGGGCTAGCTGGGTTGATTATGTTCTGAGAATTCCTGATTATGTGGCTATTCTTAGGGAGGTGGGACTTTTTACCGCCGTCAGCAGCCTGAAGTCCTGCACAATATCTAAACATATTTCTTCACTCAATCTTTTATTGTCTCAGTGGAGTATGGAGTCTCACACATTTGTCACAGGATGGGGCGAATTTACCATCACCCTAGAGGATGTATGTGAATTGTTACCTCTTCCTTTCTTTGGGCAACAGGTCTTTTCTGATGACTACGAGGATTCTTTAGAGCAGGAGATTGTGGGGGAGTTACGGTCAGCTCTTGGAGAGTGCTCGAAGTATGTGGCTATAAATATAACTGGTCATTTCAAGCATTCCTTTGCCAAATAGCAAAGATACTGGTTAAGATATTTTAAGCAGTCCCAGAAGGGGGAGACTTCACGTGCAGCCCCCCAGAACCCAGGATGGTCCTAAGCTCCATCTCGTGCACATTTAGAAGCTTTCTTGGTTACATTTCTGAATCGGTTCCTTCTGGTAGCTAAGCCTGAAGATAGTCCTCGCGAACTTCTTTTTAGATTAGCTGTACGGTTGTCTCACGACAGGTCGATACCTATGGCCGTCTTGACTTTGGGTTCTCTTTACACCTGGATGGACCGAGCACATATAGATGTAGAGAGGTCTTGCAGTTGGTATGATGTTGCTAACTATGCAAATACCGCTCTCTTAATGGCCTTTTTATTTGAGCATTTCCCCCACTTTACTTCAGGGGCTCACGCTTGTCATAGCGATGCTGCGAGACTTCTCCAGTGGAACAAGAAAATTCTGAAGAAATCTTTGGGAATATTGATTGATGATGTTGAGGAGTTTCAAGTTTTGTCCTTATACCAAGCGCCCTAGGGGAAATTTCAGCTGGCTTTCTTTCCCTGGAGATGGCGGGACTTTCTATTGCCCTTCAGTAGTGGGGTCTGTTTCTACCTGTCTTCATATTAATGTGGTGATAATGCTTTTACCATGCCACCTCCCTTCTTGGACCGAGTTAGGTCTGCGTGCTGAATCTTATCATCCCGAGAGGGCAAGACGATAGTTTGTCTATGATCAGGGAGTTCACATCCCTCCTCTGCCTACCTACAACGATCATTCAGAGGCATTTTCAGAGGCGTGTGCTAGCTTCACTCTTCGGGGATTATTCCGTAGGGTCAGTGGTTTGGGTGGTCTCTATGTGCCTCCCTACGATTATCATCCTTCGTTTACTTCATCTTGGTTCCTTCTTTGGCAATGGCAGGTTCGTCTTATCCAAGAATGTGTAGTTGGCCCCCCTCATGAGACCAACCCCATTAAATATACCAAAGCCCAGTTTTTGGTCAGGCGGATGTAGAAAGGTCCTTGGTTTCTTAGTACCACTTCCACGCCACCCTTGGAATAGGCCATTCCCATTTTAGTTAAGCCTCTTCTTGATGAGTCACTTCAGCCCCTACCAGCTGAACTTCCCCCTTCGAAGTCTAGAAGTCGACCAATAAGCAGAGGGAAAGTGAGTACTTTTACCGCAAGCAAAAGGAAGAACCCCGACATAGATGTATCTAATTTCGTTCCTGCTTCTACCGCTTCTCTTCCCCCTTCTCTTGTGAGGACTCGAGCTGCAAAGAAGAAGAAAGGAAATGGTGATGGAATGGCTTCCCCCTCTATAGTGGACCAAGAGTCCAATACTGATGATCTTGGGGTGGAGGAGATATATCAAGTTATGAAAAAGAAAGGTTACGGAGCATCGGATCTTTCTTCCCGGGAGGCACGGGTCGCATCTATTCCTATTGCAGAAGGTACTATATTATGACATTCTTTACTTAGTGGAACTAGTTCTCTCAGAGTTTCATCTCCTGGATCTCCCTCCCCTTCATTGGAAGAGGAACTAGTTGATTATGGAAGCACCCCTTCCTATGACGACCATAGTTCTTCTTTGGGTGATATGGGCGACCTGGGTTTCCATAGCAAAAGCACTACTGACACTTATGCTTTGTTATCAATCTCGAGAGAGTCTTCTAGTGATGGTGAGGCATCCCATCCTTCTGGGGGAGTTATCCCTACTACCCGACATCTCCCTTATGGCCAGACTACGCGCCTTGCTGCGGTAAGTGTTCCCCTTCGTTGGAAATTTGATACATAGATTTTTTATTTCTTCCCCCTCATTATTTTATTTGTTAAGGAAAATATTCTATCGTATTTTGAAGGTCATTTCCATAGAGGCAAATAGTTATCCTCTTCCCCCACTGCGACTGACGCCTTTTCAGCGGGAGCGAAACTCCATGCTAATTTCTTCCCGAGGCCTTTTTAGAGAGGTTTGATATCTCTTTAATTATTTTACCATCTAGTGTAATTTGTTAATCTTCCAATTATATCTTGGTTGTGTATGCTGGCATTTCCCTGCAGCTTTCATTTGTGCACCCTACCAGCTCCAGGACCACTCTCGTGACTTCTCCTTATGCTCAGATATGCCTCGCTATTCTCAAAACTTTCATTGTGATCTTTTCCTCTTTACTTCTTCCTTTTATTTACCCATTTACAATGTGTAGAGGGTTGTGCCTTCCATCGTTGTCACCTCATCTTCTCTTATTTCGGCGGTGGGCACTTCTACAGCTGAGCCCCTGGGCACCTCTTCATCTAAGGTATGTATTTTTTTTTGAATATTTGTTTCCTTTCAGTAGCAGGTCCTGATGGCTTTTGGATTTTCTTCTCAGGGAGGGACTCTTCCCTTACCTGACGTTATTATCTCAGGTTTATCCTCTTCGGGGAGGATTTCTATCCCTCGGGTTCGCATTTCTATGGACGGTAGACCCTTTGTTCAAGCAATTTCTCGTGGCCCAATATTTACTGTGGCTTCAACTAGTGAGCCCACACTTCAGGTTAGGCCTTTCCATTGGAGCATGGAATCAGTTTTTCCTCGAACATGTGATGAATAACATATTTTCATTCTTTGCAGGCTATCAGTGCAACCCCTACTGCGCCGACCGTCCTTTTTCACTCTTCCCCTCTGGATGGGGCTCAAGTACTTTCCTATTTTATTAGTTATATATTTCTTCTCTATCCAGATTATACTTATGGTAGCCCTCTTTCACTTTATTGCAGTTATCCCTTGGTGCTGTTTCGAGTGTGGCTCTTGTTATTGTCTCTTCAGCAGCCCCTATGCATGGGCCAACTTGCCATGTTATCGCGCCCCTTCAGGTAGATATCTCTATTGTGCCTTTGAGGAGTTTCCCTCTCCCTCTTTTTAATTTGAGGTATTTATCATTCATGAGATAGGTGATTTATTACCTCTTGCCCTTTCTTGTCACTCGCAGCCTCGCCTACCCATTGCGGCTGCTGTAGCTGAGGTTGTTCTTCATGAAGAGCCTGAGGTTGAGGTATCCTCTTTAGGAGCACTGGTGTAATAACCCGCGTAATTTTGGGCTATTTTAATTAATTTCTGGAAAATGGAGGAAAATAAAGTTTTTGATAAAATTATTTTTATTGCTCAAATATGTTGGTTATTATTTTTAAAGGCGAGAATTTCAAACGGTTTCGAAATCGGAGTTAAAACGGATTTCGTGGACAATAAGTAATTTTCAAGAGTTGTTTTGACTTCCAACTCTTCATTTATTTACCTTATTTAAAGGAGTCTTTTGGATTCCAACTCTTCATTTCTTTGCATTATAAAAGGAAGTTGTGGGCAACCTTTTTAACATATTTTTGGCACAAATTTTGGCATCAAATATATTTTATATTCCTCTTCTTTTTATATACACATTGGCCCTTGAGATTTGTGAGTTCCAACCTTAGATTAGAGGTGTTCTTGGGGCTATTATGTTAGAGGTTCTTGAAGGAGCTTTTGTAGATATTTTGTGTTGATCTTGAGGATGTGATCGTTGGTTTCTCATCATGGTTTGAGGTATGGGATATTACACAATATGCTCCTTAAATCTCGTGAGTGTCATTCTCTTTGAAATCTTGTTTAATTGAACTCATGTTTGAATTGTTAAATTCATTGAAATCTGGAAAATAATTGTTGAAATTATTTTGATTCATGTGGTATCATTATATTATTGATGAGCACATTGTCATGAGATTTTAATATGGCACGGATGTTGGGCAGCCGCCAAAATTTCTGTTTCCCGGGCTATGGCTTGATAAAGCATATACGGATGTGGTGAGGCCTGGTGACCCTGTTAAAGTGTTATTGAGAAATTATAATGATGAAATGCTATTGAGATTTGCATTTTGATTTGAATATTCGTACTCGTGTTGTTACGTTTTATTCATCGCTAACATATATTTGTTGAACATCTTTCTTGTCGTATTGTGTACTTCCCCATATTTTCTTTTAGTGGCAGGTTAGCGCGGATTTTGGGGCGCTATGGAGATTGATTTTAGCGAGGATTCTTTAGGAAAGATTTGTATTATTTTGATGTATATAGCTTTGGAGATTTGTATTTTTTATTCGAGTTAGATAGTTGTAATTTTAATTCGAGAGATTTGTTGTATTTGAAGAATTAAGATTAGTGGATTTATATTATTGTGGGTTTATTTAGATGCTATATACCTTGTTATTTGTGGATTTGGATTTATTTTATCGATAGTGGCGCTCTGTTCGCTCTCCCTGGGCGAGTGGGGTGTTACAAATGGTATCAGAGCTTAGGTATACGGAAACCCTCGGGGCTTGAGTTTTGGGTTCATTGCGTGGTTAACAATTTTTGGAGATAGAAAATTTAGGTGATATCCATGTTAGGCATCAAGATTAGATGTGAGAAATTATTTTTGGAGACGAGATTATTTTTGGAGATTGTTGGCCTGATTTTTTTCAGAGTTAGGCATTCGGCGAATTTCGAGGGCGAAATTCCATTGTTAGTGGGGAAGTGTAATAACCCGCGTAATTTTGGGCTATTTTAATTAATTTCTGGAAAAAGGAGGAAAATAAAGTTTTTGATAAAATTATTTTTATTTCTCAAATATGTTGGTTATTATTTTTAAAGGCGAGAATTTCAAACGGTTTCGAAATCGGAGTTAAACGGATTTCGTGGACAACAAGTAATTTTCAAGAGTTGTTTTGACTTCCAACTCTTCATTTATTTACCTTATTTAAAGGAGTCTTTTGGATTCCAACTCTTCATTTCTTTTCATTATAAAAGGAAGTTGTGGGCAACCTTTTTAACATACTTTTGGCACAAATTTTGGCATCAAATATATTTTATATTACTCTTCTTTTTATATACACATTGGCCCTTGAGATTTGTGAGTTCCAACCTTATATTAGAGGTGTTCTTGGGGATATTTTGTTAGAGGTTCTTGGAGGAGCTTTTGTAGATATTTTGTGTTGATCTTGAGGATGTGATCGTTTGTTTCTCATCATGGTTTGAGGTATGGGATTTTACACAATATGCTCCTTAAATCTCGCGAGTGTCATTCTCTTTGAAATCTTGTTTAATTGAACTCATGTTTGAATTGTTAAATTCATTGAAATCTGGAAAATAATTGTTGAAATTATTTTGATTCATGTGGTATCATTATATTGTTGATGAGCACATTGTCATGAGATTTTAATATGGCACGGATGTTGGGCACCCGCCAAAATTCCTGTTTCCCGGGCTATGGCTTGATAAAGCATATACGGATGTGGTTAGGCCTGGTGACCCGGTTAAAGTGTTGTTGAGAAGTTATAATGATGAAATGCTATTGAGATTTGCATTTTGATTTAAATATTCGTACTCGTGTTGTTACGTTTTATTCATCGCTAACATATATTTGTTGAGCATCTTTCTTGTCGTATTGTGTACTTCCCCATATTTTCTTTTAGTGGCAGGTTAGCGCGGATTTTGGGGCGCTATGGAGATTGATTTTAGCGAGGATTGTTTAGGAAATATTTGTATTATTTTTATGTATAAAGCTTTGGAGATTTGTATTTTTTATTCGAGTTAGATAGTTGTAATTTTAATTCGAGAGATTTGTTGTATTTGAAGAATTGAGATTAGTGGATTTATATTAATGTGGGTTTATTTAGATGCTCTATACCTTGTTATTTGTGGATTTGGATTTATTTTATCGATAGTGGCGCTCTGTTTGCTCTCCCCGGGAGAGCGGGGTGTTACAACTGGTTACTGAGATAGCCCCTTTAGGAGCACCCTCTGTGATTACCATCTTTGAGGTATCTCTTTTAGGAGCACCCGAGATTGAGGCCACCTCTTTAGAAGCACTGGTCGCTGAGATAGGCCCTTCAGGAGCATCGACCAGTGTAGCGGCCCCTATGGGAGCCCCTGCACCTCCTCCTTTGACCGTTATGGAAAGCGTTATTCAGGTACAGTGTATAAGGGTATCTACTTCCATCACATCATTCTTATTTCTTTATTATTTTGTTTAAATTGTGCAAGCATTCCCATCTTCGCCTTCGTTGCATTGTTTCTAGGTGAGTGAGGTTGCTCCGATGATTGTGGAGTCTGATAAAGTTGCTCTGATGTTTGTGGAGTCTGAGAACGGGATGGCTGCGAGAGAGGTATTTAACTAGCATACAGCCTCTTTTTACGATTCCCCTCTTTTCTTCTTGTGTATACTGTGCAAGCGTTCTCATTTCACCTCTGTTTCATTATTTCTACGTGCATGAGAGTACTCCGATGACTGTGGAGTCTGGAAGTGGGGTAACTGCGAGAGGGGTATTAAACTAGCATACCCCCTATTTTTACTATTCCCAATTTTTCTTCTTGCGTATACTGTGCAAGCGTTCTCATTTCACCTTTGTCTCATTGTTTCTAGGTGCATGAGAGTACTCCGATGATTGTGGAGACTGGCGGTGGGGCCACTGCGAGAGAGGTATTAAACTAGCATACCCCCTCTTTTTACTATTCCCCTCTTTTCTTCTTGCTCATGTTGTGCAAGCGTTCCCATTTCACCCTTGTCTCATTATTTCCAGGTGCATAAGGGTACTCCGATGACTATGGAGTCTGGTAGTGGGATGTATGTGGAGAGAGATCATAGTTCTGAGTTCACTCCTTTGGTCGATGATGCTGATTCTGGTGGAGAGTCTTCTTTCTCCCTTCTGAGGCGGGGTCTTGCCACTCCGATGGAGATGATGAAGTAGAGGATGCTGCGACTATTGCGGGTAGACTATGGCATGAGGAGTTACTAGGACGATTCAGGGCACATGAGCATCAGCTCTTGGATCTCATCTTAGAGCACCATCCAGAGACATTCACTTCTCAGAATATACTTCAGATTGACAGTCTTACGGCCTTCAACTTGAGGGCTCTTTCCAGCCATGTTCATGAGTTCTTAGCTACCTCCACTGCTAAGCTGACTAGCTCTTCCATTTTTCTATTCTTGGATGCTCTTCGCGACTTGCAACAGTTCTATCATTTTCGTTTGGATTGGCTTGATGCGTGGGTTCGCCCCTTTCTGAGTGTTCCTTTCCTAAAGATAGTGAGATTTCACACTTCCCAACAGTCTAGAGTTGAGCAGCGGCAGGCTGAGGCTACGAGAATCCAGAATCAGATCGCCCTACTGCAGGTGAAGCTTGCCAGACTCGAGTCTGGCGATGAGGAGGACGAGGCTAAATTCCTCTGGTTGGAGGAAGAGTTTCTGCGGGAGACTGGTCCGTCATATGCCGGAGCCATCACTCGTGATGATCTATTTTTTGTCGTTTCTAGCGGATAGACTACTTCTTGATTTGTAATGCTCAGAATGTTATGCATACATTGCTGATCCTACATGGATGAAACACTTCTTTTCTTCTGCACTTTCTTTTCCCTTGTTCTCCCTTTATACTGTGGGTATTTGTTTTATATGACTCGCTCTAATTTCTGTGAGTATTTAGTCTACTGATAGTTGCCCCATATACTGCGGGGTACTTGCATTAATATGAAAAGTTATGTGTATATATATCGTATATATTTTTTTTAAATGCACCTCTTGTAGCTGTGAGGTATTTGCATGTTACTATCTTGGATTGCCCCTCCTGTCTGTGGGGGTATTCCTTCATATTACTACTTGCATTCGTAAATGACAGGTTGGAGAAGGGGGGGGGGGGGGGGGTGACCCCTTGTCCCTTTCTAGAAAGTTTGGTTTTATTGAAAACTATTTGAATTAGCTAGCCCCTAGCCTTTGGGGTCGTTGCTCTATATTCTCTTTAAGAGTTTTCCCCGTTCTTTGCAATATTAAAGAGGACGAATTTGACCCCTCTCTATATTTTCTATTAATTTATGCCTGGGGGACTTTGCTCGGTATACTTTCTCTTAGGGTAGATTTACCTCCCAAGTGTAGTGAGAAGAGTTCCTGATTTTTGTGTACTCCCTTCTAACTTAGTAGGGAGTATATATTTATGTATATGCATATAGATGAGTAAACGAATCAAGCATCAATAATGACCAGAAGTGTTGCTATTTCATTTTTTTACTTTTGTGTGCTGTTTACAATGTGGTATTGCTCAAAAGAAAGAAGATTTACAAAAAAAAACTTTTCTGGTATAGGAGCAATTCTGAAAATCCATTACAGACATGCAAAACACAAACAAAACCTGTTAGCTGTTACTAAGCATAGTACCTCTTTAGCCACTTGCAGTTGATGGACTGGAGGAAATCACTCTCTGGTTCTGATATTTGGCAGTAGACCGACTTCCCCACTCCTCTGATAACAAAGGGGCCTTCCCAGTTAGGCTTGAATTTTGATGCCGACATGCTATGGAGATGGTGAGTTGATGCTCGCATGACTAAATCTCCCACCTGGAACTCTCTAGGCTTAACTAAGTTCTCGTATGCCTTGGACAGTTACTGAGTGTAGACTTTGAAATTCTCTCTCGTCTTGTCCCTATGTTCGTCCAGCACCTCCAGCTGCACATGCTTTGGGTCAAGGATGAGCCCATTGCTAAGAGAAATTTTGGCCGAAGGTACCGCTAACTCCACTGGTAGGACAGCTTCGGTCCCGTATACCAAAGAGAATGGAGTAAACCCTGTCGATTTTCTTTTCGAAGTACGATAAGCCCACAACACCATAGGTAACTTATCATCCCACGCCCCCAGCATGTCCTCCAACATTTTCTTCAAAATGTTTATCAGGGTCTTATTGGTAGCCTCTGCTTGGCCATTGCCCTTGGGGTAGGAGATGGTTGAGCTATTATGTACAATTTTATATTTGTCTGTGAGGAGGGCCATCTCCTTGCATACGAATTGCTTCCCATTATCCGTTAAGATCACCTTGGGCATACCAAACATGCATATGATATACTCCTTTATAAACTGGGTTACCACTTGGGCGGTGAGTCTCCTTAGAGGAATGGCTTCCGCGCATTTGGTGTACAGTTCTGTAGCCATAATGATAAAAGCCTTGCCGTGAGACGCCGGGGCGATCTTTCCCACTAGGTCGAACGCCCACGTATGTAAGGGATAAGGAGTTGCCAAGATTTGCAGGCTGACGGAGGGAGCGTGCACCATGTTTCCATGCACTTGACATGCTCTACACTTCTTCACATACCCAATAGAGTCAGACTCCATGGTCGACCAGTAGTATACCAGCGTCATCAGTTGGTCATACAGTTTGGCGCCCCCTATGTGAGAGGGCTTATGAGCTTCTTTCAGCACTCTCTCCGCTTCTTCTTTGACTACGCATCTTAATGCCTTCTCATTGTATCACTTCCTGTATAACTCTCCTTCAACTAAGTAGAAATGAGCTATTCTTTTTCTAAGGTAAATTTCATCGCTCTCTCTACGGGAAGCTCCCCATCCTTTAAGTATGCTATATATGGCTGTCTCCAATCTTCGAAGGCTTCCACAAAGTTAGCCTCCGCCGGCTGGTCAAAATTACTTTGGCACTTTAAATAACTTTGTTGCAAACGGGTCACTTCTGCACTTATGGTAGGCCAATAGTACCCACTTCGCTGCAGTCGTCTATAGAGGGGAATGTCGGTATCTCCGCAATGCCTTTGGTGCATTTCTATTAACCTTTCCTTGGCTTCTTGCTCACCGACGCACCTTGCTAGAAACCCTCCCGGACTCTTGAAGTAGAGAGTTCCTTCCAGCACATAATAGTTGGCTAACTCCAACATCTTCATTGCACCTTCTCTAGTTTCAAGTTGCTTTTCCACTAGATGCCTCTAATCTTCCGTCTCGTTACTTGGGAACAAAGATTGTACAGTAGTGGGTACTGTTCTCCGCCGCACTGTAATGATTGCTTCTGACTCCTCCATGTCCAACTTTTGTGCTATAGTGGCGAGCGCGTCAAGGTACCTGTTCATTGTTCGCGCATGCCTCTCCACAGTTACTTCTAAGAATTGTCCTAACAGCCTTTGGATGATGTGTCTGTAGGGCGCTAAGTTGACGTGCTTAAGGTAAAACTCCCCATTAACCTGCCGCACTACCAGGTTGGAGTCCCATCGTATACACAATACCCTGACCTCTCTTCTGAGTGCTTCCGGCATCCCTAGAATGAGGGCCTTATATTCAGCCTCATTATTTGAGAATTTGAAATCCATCTTGAAAGAAAGAGTGATTTTTTCTTTCCCATCTGACCAGTATGATGCCGGATCCACCTGTTCCTTGAGCACTGGAACCATCAAACTCCATAAACCACTTCTTCACCTCCTCCGCCATGCATGCTTGAAAGCTCTCTCCGGGTAGCTCTTCACTATGTGGTTCGAAAACTCCACTTGGGAAGTGGGCTAGCAGATTTGCTACTTCTTGGCTTTTGATGGAATTGGGCACTACACATTTTAGATCATATTCTGACAAGATCAAAAACCACCTTGCTGCTCGTCCCACAAGTATAGTCCGCGCGAGGAGGTACTTGATGGGATCACACTTGGTTACTATGTGAACTGTGAAGGCTAGAAGACAGTGTCTCAACTTCTGGGCCATAAATACCAACGCCAAGAAGTGTCTCTCAACGGTGGTGTATCTCGATTTTGTTCCAGAGATTACTCTTGACAGGTAGTAGACCGACTTTTCCACTCCTTCTTTCTCTTGCTCCAAGAGGGCCCTTATCGATCTCTCTGTAGAAGTGAGGTAGAGCAGCAGCGGCGCTCCGACTTCGGAGGGAATCATCGTGGAAGGAGAGGCTAGGATTTCTTTAATCTTCTCGAACGCTTTCTCCTGTCTCTCTCCCTAAACCCACTTGGATTTGTCTTTTAGTAGAGACGTGAATGGATGAGTTACTTCTGCCAGCACAGGTATAAACCTCCGCAGGTAGGATACCTTTCCCAGGAAGCTCTTAAGTTTCCTCTGACTCTTGGGCGGTGGCATCATCATAATGGCTTTCATCTTCTCCTCATCCACTTGCACCCCTTGTCTATTCACAACAAAACCTAAGAATTTCCCCGCAATAACCCTGAAGGCACACTTTGAGGGGTTCATCTTCATCTTATACAGACGACACCTTTCGAATACTCTCCTGAGATCCTGTATATGCTTTCTTTCTTTCTTAGATTTCACCACCAGGTCATCCACATAGAATTCTAGTATATCATGGAATAGGTCGTGAAAAATTGCCATCATGGTCCGCTGGTATATGGCCCCGGCATTCTTCAATCCAAAGGGCATGACTGTATAGTGGAAGTTCCCCAATAGTGTGTGGAAGGCAGTCTTTTCCTCATCGGTAGTGTCCATTTTAATCTGGTTATAGCCAACGTACCCATCCATGAAGCTGTACATCTCATGTCCCGCGGTGGCATCCACTAAGCTGTCTATACTTGGTAGTGGGAATTCATCCTTAGGACATGCCCTGTTCAAGTCACGAAAATCTACACAGATTCTGATTTGGCTTTTGTCTTTTTTTGCCCCTGGCACTATGCTGGAAAGCCATATGGGGTGCTGAATAGGCTTGATGAAACCTGCCGCTAACAACTGCTCCATCTCAGCTTTTATCTTCAAATCAAGGTCCGCTTTGTATGTACGTGTGGCTTGCCTTACTGGAAGGGCATTGGGAAAGATGTTCAATCTATGAGAGCTCACTTCTGCATCTATTCCTGGCATCTCTGCGTACTTCCACGCAAATACATCAGTGAACTCCTTAAGTAGCCCAATGATCTCTTCCTTCTGCCGTGGTTCTAGGCACTTGGAAATTAGAATGGGTCTACTCTCGCCCTCTTCTGACCCCAACTTAATTTCCTCTAATTCTTGCAGCTGCTCTCTGGGTCCGTCTTGCATGCATTCTGGAGCTTCTTCTGGTTCCTCAACATGCTCAACAATATGGTATTCATCAACGATAAAACACTCGGGCGTCGAGTCGATGCTCTCATCCCAGAACACCGCCAGCGCAGACCGTTATAAATGGTAGATGATCTTCCCGTCAGGCAAGACCACCTTCTTGTAAGTTCGAGGGGGTCTATCTACCTCCTCTACTTTCCTCTTACCTTTTGCCATGTGGGGGATTATCCTCCCCTAGATGGTCATGAACGGACTTCTTCTGCGGGACCCTTCCCTCGGCTACCTTGATCCCTTCTAGTTTTCTTGCAGAGACCTTTCTTTCCTCATCTAACTCAGTGTAGAAGGCAGCATCTACCAGGTGGACCTCCTCAACAGCGAAGGGTCTCTGCGTGGCCTTGATCACTATCTCTGTACCTCTATTGTTTGCCTTCGCACATTGATAGTAGGTGGAAGGCACTATTCCATGAGTGTGAATCCATACCCTTCCAATGAGTAATTGGTAGCTAGTTTTATCATTAATAATATGGAATTTGATGTGGGAGGAAAAATTTCCCAACTTGATTCCCACATACACGTATCCAATAGACTGCATTCTGACATTATCAAATCCAGAAATTACTAGTGGTACCGGAACCACCTTCCCCTGGTCAATTCCTGTTTCATATAATGTACTGATGGACATGATGTTAATAGAAGATCCACCGTCCATTAACGCCCTGGGAAATGAGACTCCATTAACCGTGGCTGTAACATACAACGGGCGGTTGTGGAAGTAAGGCACCAACCTATCTGCTTCTGAAAACACCACTTCATAAGTATACTTCTTAATCATCGTTCCGATTGCCCCCTTCCAATTTAGCAAAGGATCTCCCCGCTTCTGCACTGCCTCCAAGACCTTCCTCGTGATGGACACCCTTGTGTCGTACTTCACGCCTATCTGGTCGAAAAACCACTTGAACTTGGGGCTTCTTGCTATAGCCTCACATTCAGAATCTAAGTCTACCTCGTACGTCTGGGCACTGCAAACATACTTTGATTTGGAGGTCCCTCCCTCATCTAGGGTGAGGATGACGTCTACCTCACCCTCTGAGGGCGTCACTTCCTCAACTTCCCCACTTCCATTTTCTTATTCCGGAGTGAAGAACCACCCCTCTTGCTTTCTTTCTAGCTCCAGTCTGCTTAGTGATAGACTTCCCAACTCCTCACATAACTGATCTCCGTTCTCCTACTCCATCAGACCTTTGGTAGCTTCTTCATCATAAGCAACTACCATGTTGGCGGTGCTAAAGTGATGTGCAGGAAGTGGATTCTCCTTAACATCCACAGGGGGTATCTGCAAGGTACCACTGGCCATCTGCTCGCCAATGATCCTTCACAAGTAGTAACAATCTTTGGTAGAGTGCTGCACTCGTTGGTGCAACTCGCAGTACTTTGGATTGGCCTTGTCAACTGCAGTGGGGGTTTCTCCTTTTAGGTGGAGAGGTCTGCTACACCTTCCCGTACTAAGGTGAGGTAACAATCCATAGCCTCAGCTACGCAGCATGGTAGTGGCGGTGGGGCATCTTCCCCAAACTTTCTCTTATTACCGGGACTGTCAGTCTTGGCTCCAGAGCCTCCCTTCTTCCCTTTGGGACTCCCATCCACATAGTTAACCGCTTGCCTCATTGAAACTTGAAACCTCCCGAAAGTCAGTGGGACTTGTGCCCTCCAGCCCGAGGCTCTTGGTTTAATTATCATAGCTATATTGCTAGCAGCCCTGGTGAATTCTCTAAAAGTTCCATCTCTAGTTTCGTTGATCAAGTGCAACTTGTACTTTTCTAAGAGTCCTTCCACACATATCTGCAGTAACCTGGCCTCCTCCACGTCCTTGTGGACATCAAAGGCCCTCTCACGAAATCGCTTGATGTAGTGCATCAACTCTTCTCCTGGCTTTTTGACCTCTTGTGCTAGGTGCCTCAATGTAAATTCGTCCTCCGCTACAAAGAACTTCTAGAGGAACTGCCTGTGCATCTCTTCCCACGTAGGGACACTGTTAGGCGCTAAGTGGGAATACCATATATAAGCCTTCCCAGTGAGGGTCTTAGAGAACTCCCTCAACCTCAGGTTCTTGTCACCAGCATGTATTCCCAAGTACTCGACAAACCTCTTCACGTGTTCTCTAAGGTTCTCCCCCTACCGCCGAACTTGATAAATTTTGGTGGAATATACCCCTCAGGGTATGGCTTCTCACTTACTTCCTGCGGATAGGGGTCTTGTAACTCCTCGTATAGGTGGGAACCCTCCCTCTGAGATGAGGAGAGGAGCTTCCTCACTTCCTCCATAGTAAAAGCCTTAGAGGGTGACTCCTCCAAACACATGCTTTTAGCAGCTGGCAAACCTATTGGCGCCAGAGCCTGCTCCCGCGCCGCCTTCCGGGCCGGAATCGTAATAGTGGTGGTTAACCCTCCAGAAAGGGCAACAGTTGGTGTCACACAACCTTGACCCAAAATTAACAGGTCTACGTTATTTTGTTTCAAGAAGTCAAAAAACATTGCCATAAGATTCATACCTGCCATTGGAGCCACTGCCGGCGAACTGGTCTGCCCTCCCCGAGGCGCAGGCGCCTTGACTCCGATCACCACCACTTCTTCCTGGGTAGTCTGGTCACTATGAGCTCCATTACCAGATGGAGTGTCCTAAAAAACTAATTGCTTAGAGACATTGAAACCTTCTTTGTCCATTGAAATAAGAATACCTCCCCACCAGAGTCGCCAAATGTAGGAGGGTAGTGAGACTGGGGTCTATGAATAACTGGAAAGGGTGAGGCGTGATCCACTCCAATGGACACTGCCTGTAAGGTCTTCAAGGTCTTCTGGTGCAACTTCTCAAGAAACTTTCTCCTTCTGGTAACAATGGCACTCAAGCTTCAACTCACTCCCTGCAAGAAGATGAACTTTCACAGCAAAAAATAGTAATTTTCTCAAGAGAAACACCTGAGAATGATGGCTGTCAGTGGGGAGTGAAAGAACAAGGCACTCAGCACTAAGAGAATGAGCAGGGAGAGAATACTAGGTAGGTCTGATGATATTTTAGCAGAGTAACAGTGCAATTTCAGTTGTCTCTCTTATTGACCTTGCCCAGAGGTCTATTTATACTAGGGCATTAGGGCTAAGTTGGCATTTTTGGGCGCCAAAATTGAGAGGGTTGGTGGGGAACAATGTCTGAAGTGTACCATTTGTCCCTACCTGCAGACAACCCTACCTGTCCCCTCCTGCAGGCTCCACCTGGCGCCAACCAAAGTCAAAAAGCACATATGTCTCCTAATGAAGACAAAATATATGATTTGGTAAATATCTTTTGAAACGGTAACTTGTGATGCAATTTTGCAAATCTTGAGAGAGGAGGCCTTAGGGACCTCTCTCTTCTAAAATTATTATTTTTCTTGATAGGGACCTCGAGGACCCTCTCTTCTGGAAAAGTCAAAACATTTTTATAAAGAGTTTATTCCTTGTGAGTAGCCAGCTCTTTGGCTGCTCACTTCACTTGTGATCAAGTGTGAAGTGTGTGTGGTCTTGAGTGACTTCTGGGTCTTCCTACTAGTACTCTCTCAATACTATAGTTCTAAGTAGTTAAGCTTTCTCAACATACCTTGTTCCGCAGCCGCCAATCCAGAACTCCCAGGAGGTCCCAACTAGCCTGCTTGAGCCCAGCTTGCTCAACTAGGAAACCTGTACAAGAAAGCAAAGTGTTAATACTGTTGTTCTCTTAAAGAATGACATGTCATGATGAGGAGTTGCTCGTGGTAGCCACTCCCTCATCTTGGCCACCCCGGGTGGGTTCCTTCTCAATATGAGTTTCTGCCGGAACCCTTGCGGTGACACTTCTCAATCTTGAACTTCTGCGGAGGCCCTTGCGGGGCACCTCTCGAATGTCATTGCTGCAGTGACCCTTGCAGTGGCACTTCTCAATCTTGGACTTCTGCGGTGGCCTTTGCGGGGCACCTCTCGAATGTCATTGCGGCAGTAGCCCTTGTAGTGGCGGTGACCCTTGCAGTGGCACTTCTCAATCTTGGACTTCTGCGATGGCCCTTGCGGGGAACCTCTTTGATGTCATTGCTGTAGTGACCCTTGCAGTGGCACTTCTCAATCTTGGACTTCTGCGGTGGCCCTTGCGGGGCACCTCTCAAATGTCATTGCTGCAGTGACCCTTGCAGTGGTACTTCTCAATCTTGTACTTCTGCGGTGTCCTTTGCGGGGCACCTCTCGAATGTCATTGCTACAATGACCCTTACAGTGGCGGTGACCCTTGCTGTGGCACTTCTCAATCTTGGACTTCTGTGGTGGCCCTTGCGGGGCACCTCTCGAATGTCATTGCTGCAGTGACCCTTGCAGTGGCGGTGACCCTTGCAGTGGCACTTCTCAATCTTGGACTTCTGCGGTGGCCCTTGCGGGGCACCTCTCGAATGTCATAGCTGCAGTGACCCTTGCAGTGGCGGTGAACCTTGCAGTGGCACTTCTCAATCTTGGACTTCTGCGGTGGCCCTTGCGGGGCACCTCTCGAATGTCATTGCTGCAGTGACCCTTGCAGTGGCACTTCTCAATCTTGGACTTCTGCGGCGGTGGCCTTTGCGGGGCACCTCTCGGGTATCATTAATAAAAAAAAAGTATTTTTATTTTATTTACTTTTTTTTATAGGTAGACACCCTTCTATAAAAAAATAATGAAAAAAGAAAAGAACAACTTACAAAAGAAGACAACTTACCTTTTGCTGCAAATGCAAAAGAAGAAAACAACTGTCAAATGAAAAAAGAAGATATCCTCCAACTTGCGTACAGTAATAAAATGGTAATGGAGAGCCTCCAACTTCCGCAAAAATTAAAAAAGAAAGCTTGCAAGAGAGAGAGAGAGGGAGAGAGAGAGAGAGACGTAAGGAGAGAGGAGAGAGGGAGAGTGTGGACTGGAAAAAGAAAGAGAGAGAGAGAGAAAACCAAAAAGATATTGTGGGAAGTTGAAAAAATAAGCCCTAAAAAACTGGTAATCTTAAATGAGTTGGATGAGTTTTTTTGGAAAGTTGTATCATTCTTTTTTTGAATAGTTAAAAAAATGGGCTCCTAAAAAACTAAACTCATTTAAAAAAAATATATTTTAATATATATAAAATATTTTTAGACCCCTAAAATACACATATACTGGTACTTATTGTAAAATGGGCCTTGTGCCACTGCCCACCTGGCACATGGCCAGGTCTGGCCCTGAGGTTGAGTATGCCTTTATCGAAAGGAGACGCGAGAGCAATGGCTAAGGTTTGCCAAACTTGGTGAGAGCTCTGTAACCAAACTACTAGAGGTATCATTTCTGGAGAGAGAGAGAGACTACTAGAGGTTTCATTTCTGGAGAGAGAGAGAGCATATAAGCATGCTTATAATTATCTTATCTTGTTGAGTCCAAGCAACAGCTAGAGTGGGTTAGTGGGAAAAGGATATGTTCCAATAACGTACTGGAATAGATTTTGGCCATATAAAAAAGGTTTCATTTGGGTTTTTCGGTGTAGGTAATTTGTGTTGGTAAGTTTTAGAGAAACAAAATGTTTGTAGTTGGTGAGATTAATTAATGATGGAAATGAGGAGTTTTCAGTTGAGGAATTTGGAGAAATGTTGGATCCGGCGTTGGCCATTTGTACCATAACAAATTTGATTTTATTTGTAACAGATATTGTTATCAAAATAGTATAGCCGCAGCAAGAGAACAAAAATATTTTTATATATCTGCACTATTATCAAATGGGATAAAACTATGTAGACCCACAAAAAAACCCAAAACCCATACCCACTACATTAAACGTTTATACCTTATGGTTGTGGGTCCCGCCAGGGCATTGAAATGGATCACATCCACAGCATTAAAAGTTTGTACCCATTTTTATCTTGTTAGGCGGGTACACATTTTGAATTTTTTTGTGGGTATGTGTAGTATTACTCTATCAAATGTCTAGCAGCTAGCTTGTTTAATAGTACAATAGGTCTGAGTGTATAGGAGGAGTTGGAACAGAAGTTTAAATTCAAAACTTGAGATTTGAATTTCAAACTTGAACCGATGGTAAATTTGTAAATGGTGAGCCTTTGACTAGGCTGTTTTTGAATATTATGAGTAATATTAACTTATAAGTATTTTTTACCAAGTTCATTTATCAAATCCATTAAATGGTTTCACATATAATTGACCAACATTTTATAAAATAAAATTAGGGGCATATATTAAATAGTCACTTGAATTTCTTTTAATACATGTATATTCTAAATCTTTTTATTATTTGAACTAAATATATATTAAAAAATATTTGAGTGATCTTTTATTATTTGATCCAAAAAATTAATTAAAAAAAACCTTTTCCGAATATCATTATTTCTTGCTGAATCGATGTCATACATACATGAATACATCGAATTAACTATTTATATTCACGAGTTGACAAAACATGCAACCATGATCACAGTTCTACCGTAATCCCCACGAAATCCTCTCACTAGAATTGAACAAGCAAAAGTCGAAAAACAGCACCTCCGCTCCAAGCTCAGTATCTATTGTACGTGGTGCCATAGAGGTGCGGCAAAGAGGACATGTTGAACGTTTAAATCTAACCCATTTGTCTAAGCAAACTCTGTGAAACATGTGAAGACAACGAAGCTCTGTAATCTCATCACCTTCTTCAATCTCACACAGGCACACCGAACACTCCACACCTCCCTCTACTCCTATATTTGACTCGTAAAACCTTATCATTGCTCGAGAGTTTATCTTCTGCAACAGTATTATGTGTCCATCGATGATGAAAGAAAGAGCGTTGAAACAAGATATTCCAACACCATTTCAAGTGGCTTATGGATAAATTTGCATAAATGATATTGAGAAATTCGTTGTTGAACTTTGAAAGTGGATAGCGTGTAATGACGATGATAAAAGAAATTATAGATATGAGGATGAGAATATAATTTGAAAATAGCGATTCAAAGTCCGTGGTTGTTTATTTTAGGGTGGGCAGCTAGCTAGTGAGCACACAACTCTACCTATCTACCTATATATAATACACACATGCACGAAGGAAGTACAAAGAATAGTAGATCATTTTTTCTTTTTGTTGCCTTTAATGTGGACATTAGACTTATGGTCCACACGACGCCGCGGAAATGCATGGCAAGGTTGGAAGTTTCCAATACGCTTCGTGAATTTCAATGAAAATTTATGTATTCAATGAAAATATATCTATAAATATAGAGACAAGCGACATTGACTAATCATATTTTCAAAATATCAAATTTTTAATGTTTCATACACATCAAATTTTTTTGCCTTAAACTTATGATCCACACGACACTGCAAAATAACCGTATTCAAAAAGTCTAGACATATTTGCATTCTGTCATGTCCTACTATCTATGGCTAAAGTTTTGGGAAGAATTTTGATATATTTGGTAAAACTTCTTTAAGCGTGTGAGAATTTTCATATAATTGTATGAAGATGTAAGTCATACAATTGTTTTCGCTAAAAAAATCGAGGACCACACAAATTCTTGCTCAACATAAATAAAAATACGACATATTTCACATTTAAAACTATTTTTGTAGTGGAGCGTGGTACACTCCGCTCAAGATAATTTTCCTCATTTTCCAGGAAATAAATCTTATTCTTGAATTTATTAACATTTTTCCTACTAGTTTTAAATTAATTTGAGTCTCCTATTGTAATACCCCGTATATTTTTGGAATAAAATAAATATTTAATAAGAATTAAATTAATTCGGTGAAATTAATTAATCTGAGATTAGGAGTAACTAAACTCAATATTATTTATAAAGTTTAGAATTTGACTTTAATGATTTGGAATAAATCAAATGGGATTTTTTTTTATAAAAAGTATTTGGGTGTGTCACGACATAATTAAATATAGTTTTTAGATAAAATATTTGGAACGCACTTTGACAGGTATTACGAGCTCGTTTAGGTATTTTAGACCCTTAAAAATGATCCCGGGGTTTATATATATATATATATATATATATATGAATTAGGTAGTTATGAGGCTAATTAAATTGGCTATTTCGGCTCATTTGGGGGTCCAAAGCAGGGGCCTAAACCCAATTCGGAATTAGCACTAATTAAGTATTTAAATGGGGGTAAATGACTCCCCCACTATCATTAGAAGAAACCTAGGTTAACAGCCACGGGAGAGAAAAAGGAGAAATACCAAGAGAAGAGAAAATGGGAAAGAAGAAAAGGGTAAATCAAGGGAGCCTTAAGAGGATTTCTTCTACACAAACCCGGACAAGGATTCTCTTGCCATATTTATTCAATTTGTGCTATTTTCATATGAATTTTAACTCCATGTTTAGATTTAAGGTTGAATCATGTTTTGAGATTTCTGGAATTTGATTATATTGGAATTGATGATGAATAACTCATGTACAGGGCTGTCTTATATGTAGAATTTATTCCATAAATTAAGTATCAACAAATCTGAATATTGGTGTTAAATTTCATAAGTTTTTAGAGTTATTTAAGAATAATTGACTAAGCAATGTATAGAAGGATGTAGTTAATTAGAGGACTTAAAATTTGATCTAGATCTCCTAATGAATGCTCCTTCTTGTTAATTAAATCTAATTGGAATTTGTAGAATGTTCAAATTGTACAATTCTTTAAATGGGTATTAATTATTAGTGTTGGATCTATCGAATTTGGGTTTAAAAGTTGGGATTTGTGTACTGTTTCTATTTCTGGGTTAAAAATGGGGTTTGAGAAGCACAGAATTTGAGGAAGGTGGAGGTTGGAAAAGACGAAGGGTCGTTTGAACGACATTACAACTCGTTCAAACGAGATTTATTCTCGTTCAAACGAGTTAGTTATCTCGTTCAAACGACCATGACTTTAGATATAGAGATAGATATTTTCATTACGAACACGTGACCGCTAGTTTCTAATTTTTTTTTTGATTTTTTTTGAATTACTTATCATTTTATTACTCCACTACAAGAATTTGCATCATTAGCAACAATATTTAGCAACACAAGCTATTTTTGTTGTCAAAGATATCCTTTTGGCGACAAAATCTGAATTATGTTGCTAAAAGACTATTTTACATTGTACTTTGGGTAACATAAAATAAAACTTGTTGCCAAAAGTTAAAATTTCAAGCGGGAAGCTAGCAAAATAAAAGAGGGAAATTTTTTAGCTTTTAGCATCATATTTTTTTGTTGCCAAACATGACTTAACTTTTGGCAACATAGGAGTGGGTTGAGAAAAATCTCATACTTTTGGCAACAAAGAAAATTATGAGCCAAAAATATTTTATTTGTTTGTTACTTATTTTTGTTGGGCGTTAAGTTAACTAAAAGACTAAAAAAAAAAAACTCTCCCTCACCTCACCTCCGCTCACCGAAACCGAACCCTAACCTCTACTTTTCCTCTCCTCCGTCCTGCTATCCCTCTCTTGATCTCCCTCTCCTCCGTCCTGCTCTTCCCCTTGTCCACCACCTCTGCTATCTCGGTTCAATCCTCTACTCTAGCTCCGGCACACGGGAATGCTCATAGTGAAGATCCCCAATATTTTAACCATCAATGCTTCTCTAAAACATTTATCACAAATCGATTTCCTTCTTTTTAGAGAGATAAATAGAGATTAGGTTTTCGATTGTTCACTTCTTTTCAGGTACATCATTCGTTTGACAATCCTTACTCTATACCTCATTTGTTCATTTGTAAATATATTATATTTTATTATATTAGTTTTAGAGTAAAAATTAGTGTTTATGCTGATTTAGTTTTGATGAGAATGGTTGATTTAGGTCATCTCCTTGTTTATTTCTTCACTTTGCATATTTGGGTCTTCTGGAAGAGTTGGATATGGACATGAATCTGTTTACAATCTGATGATGGCTTTAAACGGGCTATCTTGACTTTGATTGATAAACATTATTGTGATTCCTATTTTATAGCTACTGTAAAGTTATTTTTGTTTGCTGAAAAATAATCAAATGGCTGGAAGCTACAATTTGTACTGCAATTTGTACACCGAGACAACAATTTCCGTTTAGAAAAATAATAAATCAACAAGAAATTTAAATCATGGTATTACAAGGGATGCTATTATTATCTTGAAGTCAAATGATCAATTTAAACCAAAATCATTATAACTAATATCAGCCTAGCGTATCAAACTCCGACAAGCAGTGGGTGCGCTTCATTTTACTTGATAAAAATTCAACAAAAGAAAAATAAACCTAAAAATAAAATATTTTCAACCAGGCACGTCTAATGTAGAAATAAATTTTATATCTTAAAATGTTTAGGTGAAATCTTTTTTAGATGAATTGTGATGGCACAGAGATAAAATGAATTTAACTATCAGATATAACATATTGATGGTATTACAAGGGATATTATTACATTGTTTATTGAAGGTAATTAAGTTTCTAATTATTATTATTATGTTTATTGATATTTTTTTTTGAGATTGGGGTTTGAATCTGTAGTTCCATTCATTGATGACTGAGATTATTTATTTTGGTGTTCTCTACTCCATTATATGTGTCGTTGCTTAAATTTATTTGATTTGTTTTGTTTTTAGTATTTGAAAATAGATTGCAGTTAATTAAGCTTTGATTTTGGTGGATTTTTTACTAGAGCTAATTTATGGATCGGATATGGGATATATAGGTCCTAGTTTGCGGATTGAGTATACTTTAAATAGTGTTCTTTATTCGTTTTGTGTGTAATGAAATCTATTATTATTTTTTTTGTCAATTTATATATATAATATACACACATAGCCGATCAGGTGCGGACCCAAATAACGGGTTTACTAACGGACCACCTCAAAACGACTTAGTTTTGGTATGAAAATGAGGGTGAGATTACAAGAAAACCCCTCACTTCAGCTCAAAACTACGTCGTTTGAGGTAGTGCATTAGTATCCGTTATAATATTCAGTTATATATTTGTAATGAGTCATTTTTTTTGTTAACAGTTATAATTTAAAAGCATGCAAGCTTCAGACCTACTTCTGGTTGACCTCTCCAGCTCCATCTCCATTTTTCCTCTCTCCGGCTCCAACTTGCTGGTAACTTGTTAACTCATCCATCATTTTTTTTTTAATTTGACATAATTGGTTTGAAATTTGAATGATGTTTAGATTTATGTTTCCATTCAAGAATTTTTTAAACTTATAATTTATGTTATTTCCCTTTTTTCGATTTATAATATTCAAATTAATGTTTAGAAGATATGTGCATTGCTCTGTAATTATAGTTTTAATAGTATTTTTGCAAGGGGTTAGTTGTGGTCTAAGAATTTAAAAGTAAAGTATTAATACTATTATCTGATTGGTGGTTTTAATGTGGTGAGCAACATAACTTTTAAAACATCAATTAAAAGTAGGGTAAATTATACATAGTAATAAACCTCTCAAGTTATACATAGTGCGCATAGATACTAGCCATCTAGCTCTTATGCGTACGCATTTAATAGCCCTTATTACCCCTGTAATGAGATCTCTCGAATTGTCCCGTTTGGACAGTTTGGGACTGCATAGATTCTGTATAATAATGTACTTAGTGGTGTACACTTGTTACTTTTGGGGGAACTTCTGTTGCCGTCTCTTAATGTTCTCTGGGTACATACTAGATTGATGCGGTGTTGAGTGTTAATTCAATTGATAAATCGACATCAATTTAAATAACGCGAACACTTGCGAATCTATGTCGTGTACTTGGAGAACTATGGGGATATGCTGCCGAAATTTCCTCAGATTGAAACAATGTGGATGAGCTGCTAAGTGTGTTACAGAAATATGCGATCTTGAATGGGATAGGACCACTCACCTTTTAGAGGAGATGGAGGAGATACAATTATATTATTTTATACGAGATGCACAAGGAAATAAATTATAACTTCTAAGTAAAAGTTAATTCATCATTTGATGTTTATGTAATCTCTCAATTAGCAACTATGTAGGGGGTTAATAAGATTTTAAATTATATTGCTTTTTATGAAATATACGAGGAAAAAAGGTAACTTTTAAGTTAAATTTAATTCATCTATTGTTGTTTATGTAATCTCTCAATAAACAGATATGGAAGAAATGGATAAGAGTTGGATGACACTTAAGCATAGAGTGGGTGAGCGGTATCATGAGGGTGCTAAGTCTTTTGTTGACAGAGCAATGGCCAAAGTGAGCCAAAATGGTACAATTCAATGCCCGTGTAATAATTGTTGTAATCGTTATTGGCACATTGACCATGTTGTGATGTATCATTTAGTACGACATGGCATAATGGAAAGTTATAAGATCTGGGTTCATCATGGGGAATCTATTTTGCAACACCAAATCAATGAATCTGAAGATGACATGGATGTTGAAATTGGTGATAATGAAGACGAGGATGACGATTTCACCGAATTAGTAGAAGACTTTTGTAGGGGGACTTATACGGGGCGTGATTTAGGCGATTTTGGGACAGACGAAGCGTATGATAACACCAAAACGAAAGATGTGAAAAATATCAAAAAAATACTAAAGGCTTCCCAACGTGAGGTGTACCCGGGCTGCAAAACATATACGCTATTGAAATTTGTGATTACAATGTTTCATTTGAAGATTGTAGGTAAATGGAGTAATAAGTCATTTGACATGTTGATGGAGGTATTAGTGGATCTTCTGCCTGTAGGGAATTTGGTTTCGAAATCGATTTATGAAGCCAAAAAGCTGCTACGTGAATTGGGCTTGGGATATGAGACAATCCGTGCATGCCAACATGATTGCGCTCTCTTTTGGAAGGAGAATGCATCTCTTGATAATTGTCCGATATGTGGGGAGTCTAGATACAAGCCCAATTTTGGCAATGGTAAGAAGATCCCTCAAAAGGTACTACGCTACTTTCCATTGACACCTAGGTTGCAAAGATTGTTTATGTCAAGGAAGACAGCTACAAGCATGAGATGGCACAGTGATAAGAGCGTGGATGATGGGATATTGAGGCATCCAGCTGATAGTGAGGAGTGGAAGGACTTTGATCGATGTTATCCTGATTTTGCTAAGGATCCCCGTAATCACTACACCAAATCTGCCCATTTGTCAAGGTCATTGACCTTAACAAATCCACCTTGTCAAGGTCAATGACCGTGACATTTCGATGCGAGACAACTATTTTTGTCACGATCGTGTCACGGTCATTGACCTTGACATAAAACTCGCGTTTTGTGTCACGGTCATGTCAAGGTCAATGACCGTGACACATTTGTCACGATTATAAACCGTGACTAATCCGTGACCCTTTTTAAAAAAATTGTCACGGTCATTGACCGTGACAATTCTGGGCAGAATTGAAAAAAAATCTGCTGGGCAGTATGGCCACCGCCACCGCCCAGCAGTATATTTGTACCTGTTATAGCAACGTTGTACCTGTTCCAAACATCATATATCCAACACAAACTAAAGATAATGCAAATATATATTCATGGCGATATAATCCAAATATTCAAAGTAAAAATAATATACATGACGATATAATCCAAATATAATTAAAATGGACAAACTTAAAAATAATGTTACTACATGTCTTGGATAAAACTGAGGAGGTGAGTAGGCCACACGACATACGAATTGACGCACCCACTAATATACGTCGTGCCTCATTGTTCGCGCAACCACAATAGGGAGTTCTCCTTCCTGGGTATGACATGCGTTACGAGCACCCTGGACTCCATCTCTTGAAGCACACGTCCATGGACTTTTCCACCCTCGACGATATTCGGGTCCCTCAACCCCCGCCCTATCCGCTGGCCATCAAACACGTCCAATATGAACACGCTCGACCAACCAATTGTCTACAATGGTCTGTTGGAGGGCGTCAAATGGGGAAGTGGATCGTCGAAGTACGAACGTGTCGGTGATGAAGCAGCGAGTTCCACATCCTCGCCATCCTGCGCCTCGTCCTCCCTCACCTTCTCCTCCACCGCCTTCTCCTTCTCCTTCCCTTTACCTTTCCCTTTACGGTCTCCACCCAACGTACGCTTCATGAATGCGTACATATCTTGGACCGTCGCCTCCAAAAGGGACAGCTTCGCTTCGTGTGAATCCACCGTTCGAGCCAACCCGATGTCGCTCGTCTCCAATTCGATGATCCTAGATTTGGCCACCCGCGAGCTCACTCCCCTTGTCCTCCCCTTGCGATCAGAGCCAAGCACTTGGCTGAGTGCGTCTGTGGACAAAGATGCCTTGTCGGCATCAGACTGCGACTCATGGACTTCCTTAAACTTTGCCTGAAACGAAAAAAAGCACATGATTAGTAAAATAAGTAAACTAAAAAATTATAACGTAATTAACAATAATTAAATTGTCGGATTACTTACAATCATGGCCGCGACGCTCGGGGACACCTCCTTGTCCTTCCCTTTCTTCGTCCGAAGAGCCACATAAGTATCGAGCCTATGTGGCTTACCCCCTGGCCCACTCCCTACCCCCTGAAATAAAATAAAGTAAAGTAAAATTAGTATCGTCCGCGCAAAGTAAAATAATATCCAATAATATATTTCTGTAGTTATAGATAAATTAAATCTTACTTGCATCCTATGCTCCACCTCAGCGTAAGAGGTCCGGCCGGAGTAGTGCACGTCCGTCTTTTTAGCCCGATTTTCCCTCCCCGATTGGCGAGATGCCAATTGTCGATCCTCGATCTCATTGTCAATGAACTTTTGCCATTGTGCCAATGAGATCGGCTCCTTGGGCGGGACGGATCCGCGCCATTGTAAAATGGAATCTCGTGTTTTTCCAAAGTACCGTGTCCGCATATTTTTCTTCCACGTCTTGTGTTGCTCCCTCAACTGCTCCAAGACGGAATCGCGTAGCTTTGGATCCAAGTTGAATTGTTCCTGTCCAACAAATACAATGTTAGTTGCGAATAAATATAAATATAAATATAAATATAAATATAAATATAAATATAAATATAAATATAAATATAAATATAAAAATAAAAATAAATTGAAATTGAAATTGAAATTGAAATATAAATATTACCTGTAGTGCCGCCCAAACAGCTAACTTGAGCTCATATGGAACCTCCTTCCAACTCATAAACCCCGGGCCGATGACCGTCTTTAGCAGCTCGAGGGATCTCGCTAATAGCTCCGACTTGTTTTCGACGGTAATCCCAAATATTCCATATTTGGGGAGCCTAGGGGCGGTGGAGCCCTCGTCGCCTCCGCTACCACCGAACCTAGACGACATCATCATAAACAGCATCATCATCTTCGCCTTAACATCTGAAGGAGACATTTTTGCTGTAAAAAAAATGTTATTAGTACAGATAAAAAAAATGTTAATAGTACACATTTCGTTTTACCTAATTGAATTAATTGAATTAATAGTACAGATAAAAAAAATGTTCCGTCTATATTATAACGTATGTGTAAGTTCCGTCAATACCATTTCGTTTCAATTTTGTAATATTATGTTTTTTTCAAATATTTTAAAAGTTATTAAATGGGTGCCCCACCCCCACCCCTTGCCCCCCTCCCCCCTGCCACAAACACACGCACACCTACGCACCTACGCACACACACACACACACACACACCACCCCTACCCACCCCCACCCCTCCCCCCACCACGACCGTGACAACTACATATATTGTTTATCAATAAAATTATGACATGAGATAATTATAATTGTAGCATAAATTTCATTATCATAAAGGGACAAATACAACCAAGTACAGAGATTCTACAAATTAAAGTGAGAATTAAATTTAAGACTTTCTAACAACATGCATGTATATGGATTCTAACTAATGATATTCCTAAAAACATACAATTGACAACATTTTGTGAATTTACTAAACTTTATATAGTATTATCAAATTCTGTTAAAAAATTATCTAGGGTTTTACCTAATTGAATTAATTTCATGAATAAAATTATTATCAATTTAAATGAAAATATCAATTATTATCCAATATTTTTGAATGAAATATTTATTTTGAATAAAAATATCAATTATTATCCAATTATTATCCAACTATTATCAATTATTTATAAAATTGATGTCTACACACACGTACACCTACGCACCTACGCGCAGAGACGAAGCTATATTGTGGCCAAAGAGGGCCATGGCCCCCCTTTAGAATTTCAAAGCCTTGATAGGTTTGATGGCTCCTAATACTTAACAAGTTACATTTTATAACTTAAAATATTATGGCAAGTTGAATGATGGTGTGCTAACCCTCAAAAAAGTTTGATTATATATACATGTGTGCAATATATATATATATATATATATATATATATATATATATATATATATATATATGAGGTGTTTTAAGCAATTTTAATTTTACTTTTTATGTTTTATGAATTTATATACCACGGGTAAATTATTTCAATAACTTATTATTTTGTTGTAAATTTATTATAAATCTTTACTCTAATTAAATTTAGAGGTGGTAATTTAAGTGTGTTATACAAGAACTTATACAAAACCATATATAATTATGAAAATATATTTGTCACTTTTTCTACACGGTAAGCAATTAAATATGATTATTTGTGTCATATATAAGTAAAATCGGAGTTTATTATTTGTGTTTTTTGATCATGTCAATTTTTTTTGGTTCGTAAAAAAGGATCAACCTTAATTCACTAATTTCGTATTGCATGCAAGTCGTCTTAATATATTCGTCAAAAATAATTTTCACTAATTAAATTCAATTCATCATATATTACTGAAATCGAGATAAAACCCTAAGCCAAAATTAGTCAACAATCAAACCGATCAAAACAAAATCGACTAAAATTGGTTCGGTCAACCAACCATATTGTGTCTATCTGTCCGCCTGGCCCCCTCTAAGTGTAATTCCTGGTTTCGTCCCTGCCTACGCGCGCGCGCACACACACACACACACACCCCACCCCCTCCCCCTCCCCCACCACACACACACACACACACCCCACCCCACCCCACCCCCTGCCCCCCTCCACCACCCCCTCCCCCACCACACACCACCACCACACACACACACACACACACACCCCACCCCACCCCCTGCCCCCCTCCACCACCGCCCTGCCCCCACACTGCCCCACCCCGCTCCACCCCCCACACACGCACACACATACACACATATATATATACACATACACACATAAATATATATATAAATGGAAGAGAGAGAGAGAGAGAGAGAGAGAGCAGCGTCGAGAGAGAGAGAGAGAGAGGGAGGGAACGGAGGTAGGGAAAAAAGAAGGGGGTAGGGTTTTGGCTGTAAATATTGTCACGGTCGTGTCAAGGTCTTTGACCGTGACAACTATTTAAATTATTGTCACGGTCATTGACCGTGACACGACCGTGACAAGTGAATTTGTCACGGTCTTGTCACGGTCAATGACCGTGACAATTAGTTGTCACGGTCGTATCAAGGTCAATGACTGTGACATAAAACGCTTGTTCACTACACCAAAATGGGCAAATTGTCACCTTTTAGCCGGCCAGCCTTGTCAAGGTCATTGACCGTGACAAAAAAACACGTGTTTTATGTCACGGTCATTGACCTTAACACGACCGTGACAACGAATTGTCACGGTTATTGACCGTGACAATCCCGTGACAAATTTAATTGTCACGGTCTTGTCACGGTCAATGACCGTGACAATTCGTGTCACGGTCAATGACCTTGACACGACCGTGACAACTTTTCCAGCAAAAACACTTTCCCCCTTCTTTTTTCCCTCCCACCGTTCCCTCCCTCTCTCTCTCTCTCTCTCGACTCGACGCTGCTCTCTCTCTCTCTCTCTCTCTCTCTCTCTCTCTCAGGTCCAATTTCTCTCTCTCTCTCTCTCTCTCTCTTCCATTTATATATATATTTGTTTGTATATTTATGTGTGTATGTGTATATATATATATGTGTGTGTATGTGTGTGCGTGTGGGGGGGGTGGGGCGGGATGGGGCAGGGTGGGGGAGGGGGTGGTGGAGGGGGGCAGGGGGTGGGGCGGGATGGGGCAGGGTGGGGGAGGGGGTGGTGGAGGGGGGCAGGGGGTGGGGAGGGGTGGGGCAGGGTGGGGCAGGGGGTGGGGTGGGGTGGGGTGCGGTGTGTGTGTGTGTGTGGTGGTGTGTTTTGGGGGAGGGGGGGAGCGGGTGGTGGAGGGGGGCAGGGGGTGGGGTAGAGTGGTGTGTGTGTGTGTGTGTGTGGTGTGTGGTGGGGGAGGGGGTGGTGGAGGGGGGCAAGGGGAGGGGGTGGTGTGGTGTGTGTGTGTGTGTGTGTGTGGTGGTGTGTGTGGTGGTGTGTGGTGGGGGTGGGGCGGGATGGGGCAGGGTGGGGGAGGGGGTAGTGGAGGGGGGGGGGGAGGGGGTGGGGTGGGCACACCTACGCACACACGCACACCTACGCCACACACACACGCACACCTACGCACCTACGGACACACACACACACCCCACCCCACCCCACCCCCTGCCCCCCTCCACCACCCCCTCCCCTATCATTGTGTGAATAGGTATGAGATCATAATTTGGAGGAATTCACGTCCAAGAAATAATTTGGATTCCCTTTAGGGTCTTATGTCTTGAATTAATCTGAGGGGGTGGGGGTGGGGGCGGGGGTGGGTGGGGTTTTGAATATTATTTACATTCAAAATAAATAATTGATAATAGTTGGATAATAATTGGATAATAATTGTTTTTATACCTATAGAACAGCTTAGATAGTGTGTGTGTGTGTGTGTATGTGGTCAATACATGAATTTATTTTTGTATTTGAATTATCCCATGAATTTATTTTTGTATTTGAATTATCCCATGAATTTATTTGTGTATTTGAATTAACCCATTATATGAAACATACTTGAAATTAAATATAGTGCGCATAGATACTAGCATTCTAGTTCTTATGTGTACGCATTCAATAACCCTTAGACCCGTTCGAGAGTCATTACCCCTGTAATGAGATCTCTCGAATTGTCCCGTTTGGACAGTTTGAGACTGTATAATTTTTGTATAATATTCTTATTGGCTTAAAGTTGTTACTTTTGGAGGAAGTTCTGCAGTCGTATCTTAATGTTCTCTGGGTACATACTAGATTGACAAGTGTGACTGTTATTTTAATTGACCAATTGAAATAACACTCACACCTGCCAATCTACGTCGTGTACTTGGAGAACTAAGGGGATATGCTGTCGAATTTTTTTCAAATCGTAACAATGTGCATGAGCTGTTAAGTATATTACAGAAAAATGCATTCTTGAATGGGATAGGACCACATACCCTTTAATAGGATAATTAAATGATGGGATAATTAAAAAAAACATACTATAAATCTAAGTTTTGTTTACCTTTAATAGGTGTTTAGTTGTGGTAGCTCTGATGGGATATCCGAAATACAAAGAGTGGATGGGTGAGACTAATAGAATGGGGGATGTGTTTCGCAGAGGTGCTAACGAATTTGTGAAATATGCAAAGAGATGTCGCAATGATGAAGAGTTTCCGTGTCCGTGTGCTAGGTGTAAGAATGGTAAGGTGTTTGAGTGGAAAACAGTTAAACTACATTTGTTAAGATCGGGTATGCAAGATAGTTATCGATTTTGGAGTTTTCACGGTGAATTGAAAGTTCCTTTTGTCCTTGACCAACCTTCACAACATCCTTCAACAAGTAGAATAGATGAAGAAGGGGACGACGTAGATCATAATATGTTAGAGGATTTAGTTGATGATGCGTACGGAGTTTATGAAGCTGAGGAGAATGAGGTTACTGATGATGTAGAAGATTCAAGTGCTCGTGAAGATAACACGATAAAACTTGACGATGACTACCAAAGTTTAAAATTTAAGGCGACCCAACCGTTATACTCTGGCTGTGAGAAAGATCAAACAACTTTACATGCCATGGTTGGTTTGCACAGTTTGAAGACGCAGTACGGTTTGTCTGGCAATAGCGTGACGGGAATTCTGAAATGGGTGAAGGGCTTATTACCCAAGGTGAATACACTTCCAAATAGCTATCCTGTTATGAAGAACAGTTTGAAAGGTTTGGGAATGAAGTATAAATCGATTCATGCTTGTGTGTATGACTGCATACTATACCGAAAGGAGTATGAAAATCTCGATCGTTGTCCGGTATGCGATGAACCTAGATATGTCCAATCTACTAGTAAGGAAGGCACAAGCTCAAAAGTGCCTCAAAAAGTATTGAAATATTTTCCCGTTGGGCCTAGATTAAAGCGATTTTTCACAGTACCATGGATTGCAGAGGCAATGACTTGGCATGCTAGGGCAGAAGTAGGGGGTAATATCATGCGTCATCCTATTGATTCTACTGCCTGGCGGAGGATGAATTATGAGTATCCCAATTTTTCTCGAGAACAACGCAACATTCGTTTGGCTATATCAACAGATGGTTTCAATCCATTTGGAAATCTAAGCACCAATCAGAGTGTATGGCCAGTGATCCTAGCCCCACTCAACCTCCCTCCTTCACAGTGTATGAGACCTGAATTTTTGATGATGGCTTTATTGATACCTGGGCCAAAGGCACCAAGTGAAGACATTCATATCTACCTGGCTCCTTTGGTAGAAGAATTAAATGAGTTGTGGGAAGATGGTGTGCAATCATTTGACTCTTTTAGAAAAGAAGAGTTTACGCTGAAAGCTATGTTGATGTGGGCAATTCATGATTTTCCAGCTTATGGGACATTATCCGGATGTGTAGTACATGGTTATTTGGGGTGTCCTATTTGTGGAGAGGAGACTGAATCTCTTCGTCTATCCTCCAGCTTAAAAAATGTATACCATTGCCACAGGAGGTTTTTACCCCCAGCTCATAGTTTCAGATTTGAGAAAGCTTCCAATTTTTTATTGGGCGGAGTTGAACATAGGCTACCGCCGAGACAACTTTCGGGTTCAGAAATTGAAAGTAAATCTTCTAAATGTGGCCCAAATATTCCAGGTAAGAATCCCAAATTTAAGAATGTCAAGCATAAGAAGACCCCAACTGGGAATGAAACTGAGATAAGAAAGGCATGGTCTCGGAGGTCAATTTTATTTGACTTGCCTTATTGGAAGAAAAACCCGGTGCGCCATGTATTGGATGTGATGCATGCAGAGAAGAACTTCGCTGAACATATTGTGGGTACTTGCCTTGGGGGGAGTCATTCGAAGGATGGAGAAAATGCACGAAAAGACCTTAAAACGTTAAAACTTAAACCACAACTATGGTTGAAAGAAGATAGTAGGGGAAGGACAATAATTCCCCCTGGTGCGTTTACTTTGATGAGTGAGGAAAGGAAGGTGCTTCTAGACACAATATATAATTTGAAGGGCCCATCTACTTTTTCGTCCAACTTGCAAAGGATTGTGAATTATGCTACTCATGATTTACATAAGTGTAAGTCCCACGATTGGCATGTGATCATGCAATTGGTTCCTCTATTGTTTAAGCACTGTTTCTCCAAGCACAAGGATTTGCGTAGGGCTATTATGCAAATTAGTATTACCTTCTCCCTCTTGTGTGAGAAGGTAGTGAATCGAGAACACATAGTGGCCGCAAAATTGGCTGTGAACGAAGCAATTTGTGTATTGGAGAAGTACTTTCCCCCAGCATTCTTTGACATAAGTGTTCACTTGTTGGTACACCTATGCGACGAGGCACTTCTTTGTGGTCCAGTTAGATATCGGTGGATGTATCCGTTTGAAAGATTGATGAAAGTTTTTAAAGATTACGTCAAGAATACGCGATATATTGCAGGATCAATTGCAGAGGAATACATCACCGTGGAGTCATCAATATATACTCGGGAATATATGACTGACTCTACTAGCGTTGATGACACTGATGAATTCCTCGATGATGGTGGTAATGTGATGGGAAAACGAGTGAAATTAACGAGTTTGCAACATGAACAAGTAGCTCGTTATCTATTTGACACACATGAAGATGTCGAAGAATGAAAAAAGTAAGTTTCGAATATTATAATGTTTAACATTATTTTAGATTATTTTATACATGATTAATTTTGTAATATGCAGTAAATATGAAGCCCGTGAGAACAATAAAAGACGAAAAACAGTGGTACAATCAGACAGCGAATTTA
This sequence comes from Sambucus nigra, assembly GCA_949130495.1. Classification (NCBI taxonomy): domain Eukaryota; kingdom Viridiplantae; phylum Streptophyta; class Magnoliopsida; order Dipsacales; family Adoxaceae; genus Sambucus; species Sambucus nigra. The sequence continues at coordinate 242,829,510 of OX422215.1, read as the reverse complement.
GGCTATGGTTGACACAAGAGGTAATTACAATGAAAACAGTCGTTATATAACGTTACATTACACTCATATTTTACCACTAATATAATTAATTTATCTATATTCTCAGCTCCTAAAGATGGGTGATGCGACATCAAGGCTTGCTCGTCTAGCCACTGGACCCTTGTTCGTGGCACAAGAGTACAAAAAATATCGATTGAACGGTTACATTTTCGGCGCTAAAGTGTACGAGGAAAGTACAAATGTACAGAACTCGGGTATTTCATACAAGGCTCTTACTTTCTTTCAAGCAAGCGCAAAAGATAAAAACCTCGTTGAAGCTGAAATGACTTACTATGGTGTAATCCAAAATATATTTGAATTGGATTATATAAGCTTCAAAGAGGTTGTATTTTACTGTGAATGGGTAAGAGTTGAGGATAAAAATGCTTCTAAAGTTGATCCTGTCACCAATTTGATCATGGTTGACTTGTCCAAGTTGAAGAGCAACGACCACGTGAGCGATGAGCCGTTTGTTTGTGCATTTCAAAAGGTTAAGCAAGTGTTTTACTTGGAGTATATCAACAACGAGCCGTGGTCAATTGTCCAACACGCGCCAAGGCGTCTAAATAGTAGTGTGGATGACTTGGCTGCTCCTACCGAATATCAATCCATTTTTGATGATAACCCGAATTTGAAACAATTTTTCAATTTGTAATAATTATTTCAATTTGTACCGAAACATCCATTTTTAATGCTTTTACTTGATCTGCACTTTATCATTTTCACTCTTGTGTAGTGTGCGTGTGTGGAGAGGAGATTAATACATAAATATTCCAACTACATCTAAGTTTTGTTTATACTAATCCATGAATATACGCTTCTTACCTTTAATAGGTGATTAGTACATAGTTATTTGGGGTGTCCTATTTGTGGAGAGGAGACTGAATCTCTTCGTCTATCCGAACACTAAGAAATGCCATAATCCTATGGAGCGATGCTCTGCAAATTCCTCCCAACCGTTATGTAGCCAAACATCACCGGTTGAAGTTGTCAATTCCACTTTCCATACCCCACCACTTTCCATACCCCATTCAAAGGTGGAGTTGACAACTTCAAATGCTGATTTTTGGCTACACAACGGTTGGAAGGAATTTGCAACGCATACCTCCATAGGATTATGGTATTTCTTAGTGTTTAGATATGAAGAGAATTATAATTGACACGATTGCCTGGGGTACATTAGTTGGAAGGAGGTGCCATATGAGCTCAAGTTAGCTGTTTGAGTGACACTACAGATAAGGTATTTATATTTATATGTCAATTTCGATTTCGATTTCAATTACAATTTATATTTATCTATATTTGAGGGGCGGATACTAATTTTACTTTATTTAAATTCAGGGGACAGGGAGTGGCCCTAAGGGTAGGCCACATATGCTCTATACTTATGTCGCTATTTTGACGAGAAGGGAAGGATAAGGAGGTGTTCCCGAGCGTCGCGGTACAAAATCTCTTTTCCATGCAAATAGTTTGTAGATTTGAGATTAAATGATGGTGATGTTGTTTCTTTTTAAATAGTTTCTTATTTGAATATATATTTGCATTATCTTTAGTTTGTTCGGATATATGATGTGTGGAACAGGTACAACGTTGCTATAACATGTACAAATATACTGCTGGGCAGTGGCAGTGGCCATACTGCCCAGCAGTTTTTTTTTAATTCTGCCCAGAATTGTCACGGTCATTGACCGTGACAATTTTTTTACTAAGGGTCACGGCTTTATCACGGTCATTGACCGTGACAAACATGTCACGGTCATTGACCTTGACACGACCGTGACAAAAAAAGTTGTCTCGCCTCGAAATGTCACGGTCATTGACCTTAACAAGGTGAATTTGTCAAGGTCAATGACCTTGACAAATGGGCAGATTTGGTGTAGTGTTTTTTTTTCACGGTCAATGACCTTGACAAGGCTGGCCGGCTGAAAGGTGACAATTTGCCCATTTTGGTGTAGTGAATGTGAGGCTAGGACTCGCCACCGATGGGTTCAATCCTTTTGGGAACATGAGCACCTCTTATAGAATGTGGCCTATGGTAATGATGCCATATAACATGGAACCCTGGAACTGCATGAAGGATCCATTTTTCATGACTAATTTACTTATTCCTGGTCCTAATGCCCCCGGTAAAGAAATTGATGTTTACATGTGACCATTGATTGATGAGTTGAACGAGTTATGGGAAAATGGCGTACTCACTTATGATGCGTCTACTTAACAAACGTTTCAGATGCATGCATCTGTAATATGGACGATAAACGACCTTCCTGCCTATGGTAACTTATCCGGGTAGAGTACGAAAGGTTATCTTGCTTGTCCCCCATGTAATGAGGATGCATTATCTCAATGCCTACGAAGTAAGATTGGCTACTTGGGCCATCGACGTTACCTTCCCGAGGACCATACTTAGCGAAGGAGTAAGGCATTTAACGGTATGTCTGAGAATAAAACTCGATCCTTGGAGTTACCAGTGGAAAAATTACTAAATCAATTGAATTGCTTATCAAATGCAAAGTTTGGAAAGCATCCGAGCAACAAGAAAAGGCCTCGTGACCCAACAGAATTGAACTGGACAAAGAAAAGCATTTTATACGAGCTCCCGTATTGGAAAACACTAAATCTTCATCACAACCTTGATGTGATGCACATTGAGAAAAATATATGTGAAAATTTACTTGGAACAATATTGAACATGGATAGGAAGAACAAGGACACAGAAAAAGCACGCCTTGATCTAGAAGATATGGGCATAAGGGCGGAATTGCACTTACAAAAGCGTCCTGATGGGTCTTATGTCAAGCCTCCCGCGATATATACATTAACCCCAAAGGAGAAGGAGTATTTTTATGATTTTTTGAAATCAGTTAAGTATCCAGATGGCTATGCTGCAAACATCTCAAGATGTGTGACTACAAAGGCTGGAAAATTATTGGGCCTTAAAAGCCATGATTTTCATGTCTTGTTACAACGAATTCTTGCCATTGGGATGCGTGGATACCTTCCTAAAGATATTTGTATTACACTGGCTGAGTTGGGTGAATGGTTTCAGGAGTTGTGCTCCAAAACATTAGTGCGGACAAATTTGGAGAAATTAGAGGAACGCATAATTCTGATACTTTGCAAAATGGAGAAGATTTTCCCCCCGGCATTCTTTAATGTAATGGTCCATTTGGTGGTTCATTTGGCACGGGAGGCCAAACTTTCTGAACCAGTATAATATCGATGGATGTTGCAATTGAAAGGTAAATGCAACTATTATAACGTTAATTTAGTTTAATATCTTGAAAAATGTGTAAAATGTGTAATATTCATCTAACTATTATTAATTTCAAGGTTTATTGGAACTTTGTAAGAATTTGTATCTAACCGAGCCAGGCCTGAAGGTTCCATTATGGAGACGTACATCGTGAAAGAGTGTTTGACTTTTTGCTCAATGTACTTGAGCCATGTTGAAACCGTATTTAACAGAGAAGAACGCAATTGTGATGGTGGCGAACGTGGCTTGGGGCTAGTTGTCTTTAACCAAAATGTTCGTCCTTTCGGATGTATCTCAAGAGCTCCTGATGTGTCTGAAAAGGAGCTCAATATGGCTAAGTGGTTTGTGTTATATAACACTGCTGAGGTTGAGCCGTATCTAGAGTACGTGTTTCAAATTTATAATATTCATGATATTTTTGTTTGATTATCCATTTTATTAATAAATTAAATTTCTCTAATTAGGGAACACAAAAGTCTACTTCAAATTCCAAATGGACGTGACATAATTCAAATTCAACGCCAAAAATTTCCGAAGTGGTTTAAAGAACGGGTAACATATATAAAGAAAGTTACTTTGCATCACTTTAACATTAATTTAATACGACTTTCATATGTTGTTTATGTAGATGAATCTTTTACGAGCGCAAGGGTCCCCCAAAGCAAATGATGAGCTCTGGTCATTAGCAAATGGACCTAACGTGATAGTGAATATGTATTCGGGTTGCATTTGCAATGGAGTTCGATTCCATACTAGGGACCGATACATGCATCGTAGGAGTCAGAATAGTGGGTTGGTATCCAAAGGGGAACACGAGGGTCATGAGCTAGACTTTTACGGTTACTTGAGCAAAATTTATGAGATGGCATATATTTACGGGAATAAAGTCATTTTGTTCCAATGTGAATGGCTCAGCACCGGTAGTAGGAAGACAGTGCGCACTGATTCACATTTTTTTAGTATTGATGTCAAGAGTCGGTGGTATAAAGATGATCCATTTGTTTTGTCTAGTCAGGTTCAACAAGTTTTCTATGCCAATGATACAAAGTTAGGTGCACAATGGAAAATCGTACAAAAAGTCCAACATCGAGGAACCTGGGATGTACCGGAGTTGGATGACGATGATACTGGGGCAGCAGAATTGCATGGATCTGGTGACGTGTTCCAACAAGTCGAAACAACAAATGTTATCCCAATCGTCGTTGAAGATACTGCTACTCAATTTCATAGGAATGACGCAATTCCTGATGTTATCCCTAGTGATAGGGTTCTGCATCCAATGGGGGAAAACATTGATGATGATGATGATGATGTCGTTGATGATGAAACAAGGTTAGAGAATGGAGATAACGAAGAAGATGGGGAGAAAATGGATTATGAGTATGATATTGATACCGATATGTAATGTTAAATGTTTTTTTCCTATTTTGTTTTGTATGTGGACAAACTGTTTATGTTTCTATCTAGTGTTATTCGTTACGTGTTGTGCCAAATTAGTTTTATCAAATTAGAGAATGGAGATAACGAAGAAAATGGATTATGATTGTGATATTGATACTGATATGTAATGTTAAATGTTTGTTCCTATTTCGTTACGTGTTGTGTCAAATTAGTTTTATCAAATATTATTAATCAAGGTATATGTTTCCATCTAGCGTAATTCGTTATGTAGTGTGATGTTCATTTTATTTTATTTAATTTTTGTGTTTAGTCAAAAAATATGCCTCCACAGGAAAAAATATGGCTTCAACCTAGACATACGGGTCGTATGATGTTAGCATATGAGAAAGAAAGGATCAATAATATTAAGAAGAATCAATTGTGACTGAATGCTTTGGTGCCTAACGAGATCAGATTCAGTAAGAATCAAAATTTTAATGTAAATGTACGAGATGATAACGAGTACAGATTGCCCGATAGTGAGGAGGATCTTAGTTCGTCCAGTGGTGATGATGTCAGTGATGATAATAATGAGTATTCTAATCCTCAAATGGAGAAGGTAATGCATGCATGGTAGTGTAATTGAAATTAAGTTTATGTTCATTACCTCAATATACTTTAAAGTACATATATAGATTCTATACATTTTTTGTATCACTAATTAAACTGTATTTTGTATTGGCAGGTCTCGAACATGGCGCCCGTACGACGATTATTTCATCATTCTCCCTCCCCCCCCCGACGAGAGAAGCCTCATTTGAGGAGACACTCAACACCCAAATCAATATGTCACGAGTACCACCAGTGAGCAACAATGCAGGTAACATAATATATATAACGTTATATATATATATATATATATATATATATATAAACTGCTATATAACCAGTTTATATATAAACTGATTATATATAGCAGTTTATATATAAGCTGTTATATATATAATATTTTATATATAACAGTTTATATATAACTGTTTATATATAAACTGCTATATATAAGCAGTTTATATATAAACTGGTTATATATATAAAATGTTATATATATAACATGCTTATATATAACAGCTTATATATAGTAATTTATATAAAACTGTTATATATATAACAGTTTATATATAAACTGTTATATATATAACAGTTTATATATAACTAGTTTATATATAAACTGCTTATATATAACAACTTATATATAGCAGTTTATATATAAATAGTTCTATATAAACTCTTATATATAATTGTTTATATATAAACTTATTTATTTTTCTTCGAAATCTTGTTTAGATTGTTTAAATCTACTTCTTGTATATATAATTATCTTACTTTCGCATTAAAACAGGAAGTTCGAGTCACTCCTCGGTGCACTTTCAATAGAGAACATCAAATGATAATGTCGTAGAAGATATACAAGTTACTGTTCCTAACGTTTCCATGATGCGTAAGTCATTTTTGTTTAGATTGTTTAAATTTACTTATTGTATATATAATTGTCTTTATTTTTTTTTATTAAAATAGGAAGCTCGAGTCACTCCTCGATGCGTCTCCAACGAAGAACATCAATCAATGATGTTGTTGAAGATATACAGGCCGATATTCCGGATGTTTCCTTGATATGTAAGTTATTTTGATTATTTTATTAGTAGTTTATTATGTAATACTTGACATTTATTATATTACTTTATGATCTTTATTTTTCTACAGCTAGTAGAACCAAAAAGCGAGTTCGAGGATTAACATGTGGAATGAAGGTTGAGAAAATGGTAAAAAAACATGGAAAACTTGAAGTGTGTGTTTTGGAAGGTGATGGGGCACCTATGGGTGTAAATGATCCTTCTCTAGGATAACAAATCATAATTGAGGTTCGAAATACGACACCACTTCAAGGGGTGACTCGTTGGGGGGAAATTATTTCTGGGACACAAGATGCAGTAATCGCCAGGATTCGGGTAGTTATATTTGATTCTTTCAGTTAGATATTCTTTCAATGTTATTGTGTGTATTTCTAATTAAAGTAAATTTGCAGGATAAATTCAATATTGTTAACTATGATGAGGATGAGTTTGTCAGAGATGCTATTCATAGGAAGTGTGCACGGAGGTACAGTGACTGGAGGAGTAAAATGTACATACATTACACGAAATTATTGAAGGATGGAGTCGACCCTAAAAAAAATTCATATGGAGGGGTTACACCAAGCGATTGGAAGTACATGATAGATGATGTTTGGAGTGGTGAGAAGTTCAAGGTAACTAATTCGTATTTCATTATGTTTGTAATTTAGCTATTTCTTGAAAATTGCATTATTGGAGATCCATTTTGTATTTTTTTATGTTTTTAATTAGGCAAGGTCAGTCAATTAGCACGTGCTAGTTTTCCTTGGAATCATACTTGTGGGTCACGATCATTTGTAGCTGCCATATCAATCGAGGTGATGCATTATGTAATTTATGAATTTAATTACTTATCAATGTAAACTCATATTCTCATTGGTTTCATTTATGAATAGGCTGAAGAAAAGGGTGGTGATAGACCACATAGTACTGACTTCTTTAAATCATCTCATTGGAGTGAGAAAAATAATGACTGGGTGGATCCAAAGTGCAAGGAAAAATATGTATGTACATCTTTGATTATTTAATTATATTGCGAGAGATCCCATATTGCTGACTTCTTTATATTGTTATTTTAAAATTTGTTGACTAATTATAACCTGAGCTTATTCTATTTTAATTATGGCAGGAGAAGTTTGTGGAGCTTAAAGAGAGATCCTCGCAACCAAACGCACCCTTCATGTCACAAGAGGAGATATCGATAGAAGTTTTTGGAAAAAGATCGGGCCATATTGTTGGATGGGGGGTAGGCCCGAAGCCCTCTAAAGCTTCAAGTACAATAGGACAGTTGAGGGCGCGTGATGAAGAGGTGAGGCTACTAAGAGAGAATTTGGCTTTAGTCGAGGAGAGAAATGATATCCAACAACAAAAGATAGATGCTCAACAACAGAAGATAGAGGCCCAAGATAAAAAATTTGAGGATTTCCAGGAATACACGATGCAAATGTTTGTAAAAATACGTAAGGATCAAGAACGAGGGAGCGTATCCGGAGGATCTCCAATTTCGAATCAATTTGGTAAGTATATATATTTATATGTTATATATATATAGATGTTATAACATATATGCATATATAAAAACATATATGCTGTTATAACATATATGTTGTTATAACAGCATATATGTATAACAACATATATAACAGCATATATGCTGTTATATGCTGCTATATATTTATAACAACATATATGCTGTTATACATATATGTTGTTATAACAGCATATATGTTATAACAACATATATGTTGTTATATATGCAGCATATATGTTGTTATATATGCATATATGTTATAATAGCTATATATTTAACATATGCTGCTATAACATATATGCTGTTATAACAACATATATGCTGTTATAGCAGCATATGTTAAATATATAGCTGTTATAACATATATGCATATATAACAACATATATATGTTATAACAGCATATATGTTATAACAACCTATATATATAACATACATGTCATAAACGTTTACATGCCTGTGTACAATTCCATTATCTGTTTTATGTGTGTCTGCTCATGTAAACAATTGGAACATTCAAAGAGATGATTACCTAGCTTTGTGTTGATATGTGATTTATAAGCCATACTTTATCTTATATAAATTACATTTAACATTTCATCCCAAAAGAGGCTGTAAGGTCTATGTTTTGTTTTGTCATTACTGTATGATGCATTAGTTTGCAAAAATATCTGAATTCGTAAACAATGTGATTATAGTGTATATGGGAGATTGAAATGTAAATGTGATTACCGTAGGAACCGACCGCGTAGTTACGGGGCTCCCGGTTTGAGTGTACGACGTAAATTTGTAAAAAAATAGACTTAAGCATAAAAACATGCCATTAAAGGGTGAAAATGTAAAACAGCCACAAAACGATCCCGTAAGAGTCACGAACAGCTCGCACAGGACCAATGTGACTCGTAGGAACCGACCGCGTAGTCACGGGGATCCCGGTTTGAGTGTATGACGTAAATTTACAAAAAAATAGACTTAAGCATAAAAACAAGCCATCGAAAGGTGAAAACATAAAACAAACACATAACAGTCCTGTAAGAGTCACGAACACCTCGCACGGGACCAATGTGATTCGTAGGAACGGACCGCGTAGTCACGGGGCTCCCGGTTTGAGTGTACGACGTAAATTTGTTAAAAATTAGACTTAAGCATAAAAACATGCCATCGAAGGGTGAAAATGTAAAATAAACACAAAACGGTCCCGTAAGAGTCAGGAACACCTCGCATGGTACCAATGTGACTCGTAGGAACCGACCGTGTAGTCACGGGGATCCCGGTTTGAGTGTAAGACGTAAATTTGCAAAAAAATAAACTTAAGCATAAAAACATGCCATCGAAGGGTGAAAATGTAAAACAAACACAGAACGGTCCCGTAAGAGTCACGAACACCTCACACAGGACCAATGTGACTCATAGGAACCGACCGCGTAGTCACGGGGCTCCCGATTTGAGTGTAAGACGTAAATTTGAAAAAAATTAGACTTAAGCATAAAAACATGCCATCGAAGGGTGAAAACATAAAGTAGCCACAAAATGGTCCCGTAAGAGTCACGAACACCTCGCACGGGACCAATGTTATCCCTATGAACCGACCGCGTAGTCACGGGGCTCCCGGTTTGAGTGTACGACGTAAATTTGAAAAAAATTAGACTTAAGCATAAAAACATGCCATCAAAGGGTGAAAACATAAAGTAGCCACAAAATGGTCCCGTAAGAGTCACGAACACCTCGCACGGGACCAATGTTATCCCTATGAACCGACCGCGTAGTCACGGGGCTCCCGGTTTGAGTGTACGACGTAAATTTGCAAAAAAATAAACTTAACCATAAAAACATGCCATCAAAGGGTGAAAACGTAAAAAAACCACAAAACGGTCCTGCAAGAGTCACAAGCACCACGCATGGCACCAATGTGACTCGTAGGAACCGACCGCATAGTCACGGGGCTCTCGATTTGAGTGTACGGCGTAAATTTGCAAAAAAATAGACTTAAGCATAAAAACATGCCATCGAAGGGTGAAAACGTAAAACAAACACATAACGGTCGCGTAAGAGTCACGAACAGCTAGCACGAGACCAATGTCACTCGTTGGAACCGACCGTGTAGTCACGGAGCTCCCGATTTGAGTGTACGACGTAAATTTGCCAAAAGTGAGACTTTTGAATAAAAACATTACATCGAAGGGTTAAAGCATCAAATAAACACATAACGACCCCGTAAGAGTCACCACCACCTCGCACGGGACCAATGTGACCCCTATGAATCGACCACGTAGTCCCGGGGCTCCTGGTTTGAGTGTACGATGTAAATTTGCAAAAAATTAGACTTAAGCATAAAAACATGCCATCGAAGGGTGAAAATGTAAAATAGCCACAAAACGGTCCCGTAAGAGTCACGAACACCTCGCACAGGACCAATGTGACTCATAGGAACCGACCGCGTAGTCACGGGGCTCCCGGTTTGAGTGTACGACGTAAATTTGCAAAAAATTAGACTTAAGCATAAAAACATGCCATCGAAGGGTGAAAACGTAAAACAAACACAGAACGGTTGCGTAAGAGTCACGAACAACTCGCACCAGACCAATGTCACTCGTTGGAACCGACCGTGTAGTCACGGAGCTCCCGATTTGAGTGTACGACGTAAATTTGCGAAAAGTGAGACTTTTGAATAAAAACATTACATCGAAGGGTTAAAGCGTCAAATAAACACATAACGGCCCCGTATGAGTCACCAACACCTCGCACGGGACCAATGTGACCCCTAGGAATCGACCGCGTAGTCCCGGGGCTCCTGGTTTGAGTGTACGACGTAAATTTGCAAAAAATTAGACATAAGCATAAAAACATGCCATCGAAGGGTGAAAATGTAAAAGAGCCACAAAACGGTCTCATAAGAGTCACGAACACCTCGCACATGACCAATGTGACTCATAGGAACCGACCACGTAGTCACGGGGCTCCCAGTTTGAGTGTACGACGTAAATTTACAAAAAAATAGACTTAAGCATAAAAACATGCCATCGAAGGGTGAAAACGTAAAGAAGCCACAAAATGGTCCCGTAAGAGTCACGAACACCTCGCACGGGACCAATGTTATCCCTATGAACCGACCGCGTAGTCACGGGGCTCCCGGTTTGAGTGTACTACGTAAATTTGCCAAAAGTGAGACTTTTGAATAAAAACATGACATCGTAGGGTTAAAGCATAAAACAAACACATAACGGCCCCGTAAGAGTCACTAACACCTCGCACGGGACCAATGTGACTCGTAGGAACCGACCGCATAGTCACGGGGCTCCCGGTTTGAGTGTACGACGCAAATTTGCAAAAAAATAGACTTAAGCATAAAAACATGCTGTCGAAGGGTGAAAATGTAAAACGACCACAAAATGGTCCCGTAAGATTCACGAACAGCTCGAACGGGATCAATGTAACTCGTAGTAACCGATCCCAGTCATGTGAATTTCGGTTTGACTATAAAATGTAGATTTGCAAATAATTACATAGGTATAAAAACATCCCATAAATGGGTGCACATTAGTTTATACATTATATACATTATATACATATATACATGTATTACATTTATACATATATACTGTTCATATATACATATATACATATATATGTTTACAAGTGTATATATGTATATATATGTTATATATACATATTTATCTCAGTATGTATATATATGCATACTATACTCAGTATGTATATATATATATATATATATATATATATGTATACTGTTATGTATATATATCAGTATATACACCTGTTAGTATGCTGTTATGTATGTATATATATGTATACTGTTATATATATATATATATACATACATAACAATATGTATATATATATATATATATATATATATAGAGAGAGAGAGAGAGAGCGGATCTCATGAGGACCTCTGTTTGCATACCGCTGGCGCGGACCAATTTTTGATAAAAGAGTAAAAAAAATATTTTTGAGCTAATTTTTTTTATATAGTTTTTAAACATTTTAGTAGGACCATATAAAAAAAATCAGTTCAAAATGAATTTTTTTACTATTTTAAAAAAATCGGTCAAACTTTTTCAGTTTTTAACAACTTAAAAACTGACAAAGTTTGACCGATTTTTTTAAAATAGCAAAAAAATTCATTTTGAGATGATTATTTTTTTATGTTCCTATTGAAATGTCTAAAAATCATAAATAAAAAGTCACTCCAAAAATATATTTTTTACTATTTTAAAAAAATGATCCTCATTCAGGGTCCTCAAATTGGGACCTCACTTGATCATTTCCCTATATGTATATATATATATATATACACACACACACACATACTGTTGTGTATATATACATACTGTTATATACATGTATATATACATAACAATATGTATATATATACATATAATCCGTATATATATACTGTTATATATGTATATGTTATATATATACTATATATAACACTATATATAACAGTATATATAGTATATATATAATCAGTATATATATATATATATATGTATATTGTTAGTGCATACAGTTATATACATATATATATATATATGAAAAAAATATGGATAGCAGTTTATATAGATAAATATATAAACAATTTATATATATAAAAACTATTAGTATACACCTGTTAGTATATATATATATATATATAAAATAAGGAGTAAGGGTGTTTTTACTGTTCATAAGATGAGAAGACAATTTGTGGTTTGGATTAAAGCCACCTAGGCATGAAATGAACGGATGAGATCAATTTTCACCTAAGACATACCCCCAAACCCTAGCCGTCCTCATTCTCTCTCTTTCTCTCTCATTTCGTCTTTTCCCTGCAAAAACCCTCCCTCCCTCTCAAGAATCAGGCTTCTTCTTCGCCTACCTCCCCCTCCGCCTCTCTTCCTCGACCTCCGCCTCTTTTTCTCACACTCTTACACACATGCACGTACACATTTACACACACACACAGATGAGCACATACACACATACGCACACACAACAACGGATCTGAACACTTTTTTTTTTATTTGGGGTTTATACCTAAATATTATGATGTTTACTAATTCTGATGTTTTTTTTCTCTTAGGTGCCATTGTAGAAGTATTGTATTGTGTTGAATGGTCTACCTCGGTGGTATTTACGATTTCCTACTTGGCTGTGATATTTAATAGGGTTTTAAATTATGGTATAGTTTGTACAAACATATCTATGCTTATTAACATCATTTTTTAACTTTTTTATTCAAAAAATTAGGGTAAATCTGTTTCATTTTTCGATTTAGATGTATTGTTGGTATTCACAAACAGATCTAATGATTACTGGTTTTATTTTGAAGATTTAACCATGTTTCGGTTCACTTTGATTTAACCATTATTGTCTCTACAATTTGGTGTTCATGTATACTCTTTTTAATTAGTTTTTCAAGTTTTAGGATTATTAAGGTTCAAATCTTTTTAATTAGTTTTTCAAATCTATTTAGGATTATCAAGTTTTAGGATTATTAAAGTTGTTTTGAGTCAAAAGATGTCATCTTGCTACTAATTTTATTACCTTTCATGTTTTCTTCCTGCTGATTTTTTTGGTTTATTTCATTTTTGACTCTCTTCGGTTTCTATTTCCATATCACATTAGTTATAACAATGTTAGTGCTTTGCTTGTTCTCTGAGGATGAATGTGATATCACATGACTATTTGTATACAACGTCTCTATAAATGTATGCATTAGTATGACAAGTTGAAATAACAAGTTTGGTGAGAATTAGTTTTTGAGCATAATTAATCTCCCCATAAAACATATATCATCTCTGATAAATAGGTAATTTTGAGGATCTTTTGTTTTATAGTTTTTTTTCTTATAGTGTGACCAAAATGAGTCATTTTCATCGACAATAAATCATAAAATCTAGGCTGAAACGCCTCAATCCTATTCCTTATTTCATCCTTAAATGCCTTGATAGTTTTATCTTCACCGTTCAAACTTCCATGCTACAAAAATATTTGACAAAGGACCCAACTTCCCATTTCAATCATAAACTTACCAGTAGAGTTTTTAATCCGATGGGAAGTTGCGTTGTAGAATGATTTGTTTGTGGTAATTGCAGCATGATAGGCAAGCTTAGAATTGTTTCTACTCCTTAAGAAACAGTATTCATTGGTAGCAACATATCATATCTAATCAGTCAAGTTCAAGCACTGAACGGTGGGCAAAGAAAACGAAGGTTGCCCGTCTGACATCAAATCCCTCCGGTGGTGAAATTGCATATCTTTAAACATCAGTATTAAAATAGAAATTTGAGTTGCATTTGTTTAAATTGCATTTGTTTAAACAAAACAAAGGTGTTCAAGTTGCATTCTTACAAGCTAAGTGTTCCCTTTACTGCTTAAATTATTTCAGGAAAATAATGGAAGCAAAATGTCAAGCATACAAAAAGAGAAAATAAAGAGATGAGAGCCTCTGTCAACCAAATATGGGCCATGAACATCATGCCATAGATCACTGACGGTGGCCTGCTCTAGACTCAATACAGAATATCAGAAACTAAGAAAAATAACAAGCTCAGTGTAAGTTCTGTGTGAGTTTATTGTGTACTCAAAGTTTATTCGAATCCAAGTAATATGTAGAACTAAAATGCTCTGTTTTGTTGGTGAAGCGATGAAAATTAAGAATTTATTGGAATTTTTCTTTGAGTCACTAAATTGGTTTTACTCATAATAATTCTATTTTGGTTCTCTTACTCTTAATACATGTACTTTATCATTTTATTTTTTGTAAAGTTTTATAATTTTACTAATATGTTACACAGATTTGCATTCGATTGAGAGACATGACTACAAAGATGATTGAGATGTGTTACACAGATTTGTATTCGTAACATGTACATATAAAGACCTCACCTAGCAACATGTAAGGCTTTAAATCTAATACAAACAATTATCCATTTCTTATGTAATTTAGAAAGGGTGAAGCTTATACATATGCCTAATATAAGTTGGACTGCCAAAAAACAATGGACATCAAAAGAGTAATAAAACAAAGCCTGATAGACATAGCTAGGTTCTGAGAAAACGATGAATCAAAAACATCATTTGGAGGACCAGGGAGAGGGCCTACAGCTCTTCCTCTGGAGGTATTGTCTAATCCTCCCACATTATCTAATCCAGCGATCTTTGGTGGAGGTATTGGTCACGGCAGACCGAAAAAAACTGGTGTCAATCCATTGGTGGAGGTATTGGATTTATCTCTATGTTCTCTGTTATTAAATATATTAGTTGTTTCTCCATGTTCTCTGTTATATAACTACAGACCCCATAGACCCCTCTCTGTTATAAACACTACAGTTCATATGATCATTCCATTATCATGTTATTTATTGTGCACTACTAATCTCTGTGTTTTTTTCTGTACATTTACAACTATAATTACTTAATTAGTTTTTCTCTAAAATAAGTGATCTTTTTTTGAGATTGTGAATTTGGGTACATTTAAAACTATGTTGTGATCTCTAAAATAAGTGATATGTACATTTACAACTATGGATACATTTACGACGTATCACGGAATTTGGGTATCCAAATTATTCAAATACTTATAGCTGATTACTTTTACATAAATCTGTTCATATAAGTATTTGGAAACTGTTTACTATAAGTTTTGGGTGAAAGTATTTAGCCTTGGCAAATAAGTTCTGTAACCACCCATGGAAAATATCACTACAACCGCCTTTAGTTGGAGCAACAAATGCAACAAACAAATTGGCTCTGATTGCCCCTGATTGCCTTTAGTTGTTCTTAAAGTTATCGTGAAGAAAAGGACGATGGCAGAGCCTACACCTAAAGGTGTAGGTCCTAGAAGATCTGAATTCGAGCAGATGGTTGGTGACTGCTTGAATGCTTCAGCACCAGTCAAATCCTTGAAGCCTAAAGAGATAGTAATGTCCCTCTCAATCAACACACCATCCCTCCCCCTTTGCAAACCAAAGCAACCACCATGGTAATCTCTCTCTTAGTTTTGCTATTTTGATTAACGAACTACTGAATTTGTGTTTTTTTATTATTGGACTGTTATATTGATTAATGAACTATGGTAATCATCACTCCGAGTTCAGAAGAAATTTAGAGTTTTTGGTTTCGTTGGTAGAGGGAGAAGTAAGGGTTCGGGAATTGGGTTTGGTTATAGGAGTGGTGGAGGTTGTGGGGTGTGTTCCTAGTGTGTTGTGTGTGGGTCGAGTGGGTGAGTTTGTCTTACGCGTGAGTGAGTGAGTGAGTGAGTGTGCAGGCTAGGTGTGTCATGTGTGCGCGCATGAGGTGTGGTCAGTGCTCGAGTGCGTTTCAATTTATTTTTAGATACTTTTTGTAATTAATTAGAATCTAAGATGTCTGTTTTTTTAACAGTTTGGCATTTGGAATCACTAAAAACCTCACTTTATTGTTCACACCTTCTTTGAAATTTAAAAGACTATGTTCTACAACCTTAAGACAAAATCCAACAAACAGGGTTAAAGAAGGCATCTCTCACAGAGTAGATAAAATATTTTTAACTGATGTACCATCAGTAGGTATATTCCAACCCAAAAACGAAAGAACAAGCTTACTACTTTAGCCAAGTGCGTGTTCAAACTGAGCACTGCATTTGCCATTTGCAGTAACAGCTTTCCTACCATCGCTAATTATTCTCTTCCACTACTCCTCAATTTAATATTCATTGATAATCCTAAAAAACATTAATAGAAACTCAAAATTTCAGAATACAGGCTATTAACCATATCATACTGATAAGCCTAGAGTACTGATCACAAAAAATAGAACACTAACTCAAAAAAAAAAAAGAGTATCCAAACGTATCCAATAACATCTGAATATTGGAAAAATTAGGATACCTAAAAATGAATCATGTACCCGTATCCCGTACGTATTGGATGATTTGGATCCCTATGCTGGAAACAATGTTGAATTGCCACTATTTACCAATGTTTATATATAAAGGTTTAAAGTTTTAGTTTGGACTTTTGCAATTTTAGGAGTTTTGGTTCAGAGTTTGGTCCATATTTTAACATATATTCCTCTCATTTCCCTTTTTTGATTGTATAACCTTGCTGCATGTACCAAAATTTCTAGAAAACTATGTAATAGTGAGATTACAAGATAAACACAAATTAGTTTTCCCTTATTGATTGAGAATTTGCTTTCTAAGTTTTTCGTTATTATTTTTTGTATGCTGACAAGGTGTTATTAATGGGGATATTTCTTTTTACAGTGAATTTAGCAGAAGTCAGTGTCATTACCTTTTTTTTTTTCTGCTTTGTGAGTTCTTATCATTTCCATATTCCTGGTTGGGTTATTCTAACATTGCCACTTTAATGCCATGATTTATTTTTGTGTTAAAATTGCCACTTGAATTTGCATGTAAGCACCAGACCTTGAATTTATCTTATCAAGATTTTGTTACTCGACTAATGACTTGAATACGATTTTTTATGCATGTCCAACATGGAAACATATTGTAATTGTTGTAAAATGTTAATGTGAAGGTAATGGAAGGTAAGTTTCAGGTTATATTTTGATTTAAATAATGATTAGGATTGATGCTTTGATGTTATTTTTCAACTTTAACTTTAACCAGAGCTTAGGAGCATATCAATGCTATGTTCTAAATATCTTAAACATTTGTAGTTTCTTTTTTCCAGGAACTCTGAATAATCGACAGTTATTACTACCATCGTGAATCGCCCACACTGTTCTAGGTATTCTCCCACCACCACTACCACCAAGAAATGGTAATGATTTGGATATTGAGTTGTTGCTATCCATTGGTTCTCATTTATCATGTATGTATATAGAGACTCTTTTAAGGAAATATGAGAGTTGGTTTTATAAACATGTTGCATAATGCCTAAATGCTCCATGAGGTTTTAACCTCCGTCATAGCCGACGGTAACAACTAAGAAACACGAATTTTAAATTCCATTTCCATTTCCTATTCATCACTTCAATTAGCATTTTTCTTTTTACTGCTTCAGATTCCATGCGTGCTAAGATCGGTCGTAGTTCCGGTTTGAAGGAAGCTCGTGCTATGATTTTGGCACATTATCTTTTAATCGAGAAGCGCACTATGCAATCGAGAAGCTCATGCTATGATCGGTGGTGTTTCTATGTTGGAATTTATTATGGACTGGGGTAAATATGTGTTTTCGGGATTCAAGCACATTTCAACTAGGCGAGATTTGGTCAAAAGGTAATGACAGCTACTGTAATTTTTGTAGACAAAGTTGTATAGGCCTATGTATATTATAATTCACTTCATATACCATTTGATCAATTTGAGCATTCAATGAATTATTTTCTTATATATCTGATTTTGTGGTTGGGCGCGCACTCGCACACACACACACACACACACACACACACTCATACTGCAATGAGTTAGGTTTGGAAAACATGTATTCAATATATTATACTTAAATTTTTTTGGGCATATTTGTAAGGAAGCACCTAGACTTGCAATATAGTTGTATGCAACTTTCTTTCTCTTTTTAGTATATACAATTTCAAATTCACTGTGCATAAATGTGGGATGAAATGAAAGTAATTGCACCAGTTTTACTTCTTAGTTTCAATGCTTAGTACAATAAGAAAAAGGATTTTCTTTGTTGAGTTGCATATCTTGCTTGGTATATTTTTTTTGGCATGGTACACTCATTTCTGATGAAATACGTGATCATTATTTGTAGATTGTCCTTGAGGTGGGGGCAAGTTTGGGAATTTGTTGGCGAATTTCTCTTTTTATGTTAGGTAAACGATTTGTACTGTTTGCACTTCTTTGTAGATCATTAACATGTCCACACATTCGATGGGGAGCTACAAACGCAATGGATGTGCAATCATTGATATTCCATGCTTCAATGCAACTTCATTTGCATCTATTTTCTTTGGTTTTCCATGCTTTAATGCAATTTTGTTTGCTTCTGATGCTCTTCTCCTCATAATATTAACAAAATTTTCTTTGTGTGTGAATTGAAAAAGGCCTGAATATTTCATTTGACTGGCCTAATTCCAGTGCTTCTTTGATTTTTTTAATGGCGACCCTATCTTTAACTCTCCCTCATAGATTCAAGAACTCTGCTTTTCCAAGAATTTCACAATCGGTGGCTTCGAAAAGGCTATTAATTCTAATGTGTTTGGTATGTATTAATTAAAGGTAATTGGTATATATTACAACAAGGTTCAATCATGGTTGGTACCTAGAGATTAATTTCATATGCACGTCTAATATTGTTCTTACATTTGCAGGTTTTGGGTGAGAACAAAATTTTTGCTAGATCTGCTAAAACTGATTTTCTCCAATTTTTAGGCTAATCTAATTTGAGGAAGATGTGAAAGTCGTTATCTAATATATTCATGAAAGGCATGGCATCCCTTCTAGCTGCTCAATCCACATTGCATTTACCTCTGGATCCTTTTACCAGCATGGAATACGATTCTCAACTACTGTGCCCTATGATCCGGACACATGAGTATTTCAAATCAACTAATAAGCTTGAGAGTTCTGGTATTTCTTTGAAGGACATCATTGAGAAGGATGTCAAGAATAACCCTGTTATGATTTTAATAGTGGTGCCTGACTTTCCTCAGTGTTGATTCAGCTCACTAGTAGTAAGAGTGGTAAAAGAATACAATGTTCCTTTGAGTTCAGAAATATATGGGAAGACCCCGAGATTAAGAATGTTGTAAAATCCTTTTGTCACTGGCCCACATTTCCTCAGATATTCATCAAGGGGGAGTTTATTAGAGGATCTGATATCATCCTTAACATGAATCAAGGTCATACTTTTGTCTTTGGCTATTGTCTTGAATTGTTATGAAATTGGACTGCTATTTTTTATTTTTGAATTTCCAGTATGGTAGGTTGAAAAACATAATTACCGAAATCTTTCCTGCCATTTCCAAGAAGTTCTACCGAGCCGAGGAGTATCAACAACAATACCTTACAACGGTTGGTCAATTCAGTTTTAAGAAATATTCGGAGAAAGGCTACAATGATCCAATTCGATGTTATGGCTAAGCTGGGCTGCAATAATGTCAGTTCAAAATTAGTGTGTATTGAACTAGATGTTCATTTGATATTTTTTTCTCATAATTGTATAATTGTATACTATAGTTTTTTGGGATTATTTTTTATTTTTTTTAATTTGTGTCGTTTTGTATTTACATCTTTATGTTGTAAAAAAAATTTACGACTTAAATTTACATTTGATGGCTATGATGACTTAAGTTGCATAATTGATCTGCTCCAGATGGTCCTTTTTGTGTTCATATGATTTTTTTAATTTCTTTGAATTCTGATGGTGAGTTCTTATCATTTTCATATGAGGTTATTCTAATGACATGGTATACACTACTGCTTAAATTTGCACGCGAGGTTTGATTTACCTTATGAAAGATTTATTTTGTTTATATTTGTTTTTTGAAAAATGATTTTGGTACCGGTTTGAACGCACCAGATTCTTACACCGACAAAGGTGGCTTTTAACTTTTGAGTTTAGGTTTTTAACTAATTCTTTTATGTAGGTGGATGAGGATGGGTATAATGTATAAAGTTTAAGATTTTAACTAATTCAAAATTTCCAACTCTAAATCTCATTTTAATTTTAAACAAATGATCTTAAAATATTCTAAATGTATTTCTAAATATGGACAATAGTCAATTAAAATACGATTCAAAATGATTTTTATTTTATTTATCAAACATGCACACGAACCAATTCAAACTGAACATGACCTTTACATTATTTTTACCTAAGACGAACACGACTAATTGAAAATGACACATGACAACCCTAATTTCTTTTTTTTTAAACATGAGCACAAATCAATTAAAATGTGACACGACATGATATTTATTTTATTTATGTAACACGCACACAAACCATTTCAAACTGAACATGACCTTCCCATATTTTTACCTAACAAGAACACAACCAATTAAAAATGACATGAGCCAACACGAAATGTTTTGATGTCCCGACTTGAGTGGGAATTGAAACTAATACTCGAAAGTGAATTTACTGCTAGACTTAAATTTTATGAGTCTTGGTACTTTCGTGAATTATGCCTAAACTTTTTCAAATTATTTACACTTACAATATATAAAACATGTATTATTTATATTATAGAGGACTTTATACTTTTGAAAATTATCTGAGTGGCTTCAAACATGGGCATACTCTTTAAAAGAAACGTTTTGTAATTAGTCACTTTGAATTTTTTTTTCTCATTTTGCGATTACGTACTTTGGAAAATTTGTACCGTTTCGCGATTATTTACTTTGGAAAATTACACTTTGTTTTGTGGGGGAACGATATTTCCCCCTTTGCAATTATGTACCTTGAAAATTTTCACCAGTTTGCGATTATTAGCGTGCCTTTAGGCACGGGCATACCTTAGTATATATATATATATACTGTTATATATGTATATGTTATATATATACTATATATAACACTATATATAACAATATATATAGTATATATATAATCAGTATATATATATATATGTATACTGTCAGTACATACAGTTATATACATATATATATATATATATATGAAAAAAATATGAACAGCAGTTTATATAGATAAATATATAAACAGTTTATATATATAAAAACTATTATAACTATTTATATAACAGTTATATCTAACTATTTATATATAAATGTTTATATATATATAACTATAATAGTATAAATTATTATTATCTTTTGAAGTCAGATAGATTATAATTTATTTTGTATTTTTTGTAGAATAAAAATGGATTTGCGACACATGGAAAAGTCAATGGATACGAAGGATCGAGGTACGTAGCTAATCGGATACTTATTTAAGTTTATGTAGCTACTCGAATACTATTTTTAGATATTAAATCGGTGAAAGGGATTTAATGGTGGTTTAGCGGTGTTTTTTGTTGTTGGGTTTATTTTAAGGTTAAAAACAGGTTGAATTTCATGAATAAACAAAGGAAACTCTGCCGAAATTTTCTGAAATTAAATAGTGTTTTAAATTGATTAAGTCAAACGTACATGCATTTGGAGTTATAAAAACTCATGTAGTCATTTATTTTTGTATTTTGTGCAGGTTGATGATGGATTTTGCTTAGAGTTAATATGTTCGTGGTGGCTTGGAGCTGGTGTTTCTTATGTGTAGGGGAGCCATATTGTCGCCGTCGTTTTAGTTTGCGTGGACTTTTTTAACATCTTTTGATGTGTTGGGATTTGTTATGTTCGTATTTGGGAGGCATTTATTTTGTACCTTTATACTTGGATTGTAATGAAATATTATTTTGTAATTCATATTTACGATATTTGGTTGAAAATTATGGAATTTTGTATTACTTATGATTGTATGACAAATTTGCAATGTTATTTTGGATTATAAGGTTGTATATTTGATGAAAAAAGTGCAATTTTAAATATGTTTCCAATTGCGAAAAAAATAATAGGTGATAAATAAAAATCTAGTACTTTTGGCAACACAATTTTTTGTCGCCGAAAGTTATTATCTACATCTATCACTTTGGATATGGCAAAAAATATTTGGTTGCGGAAAGATAACTTTTGGCAACACAAGTCTTGTGTTGCTAAAGGTTTAGCTACTTTTGGCAATCCAGCTCTTGTGTTGCCAAAGGTATAGCTTTTGGCAACACAAGACCTGTGTTGCCAAAGGTATACCCTTTTTGCAACACAACTTTTATGTTGCCAAAAGCTATACCTTTGGCAACACAAGACTTGTGTTGTCAAATGTATAGCCTTTTGGCAACACAACTGTTATGTTGCCAAAATGTATAGCTTTTGGCAACACATTTATTTTTGTTGCTGTTGAGTGACTTTTGGCAACACAAATAATATTTTTTATTATAAATTTGAGAAATTATAAAATACTTTTGGCAACACAATTGCGTATTGCCAAAAGTATACCTTCAGCAACACATGTCTGCTGTGTTGCCAAAGGGTTTCCTAGACAGGGAATGGGCAACAAGCTGGCAACATAGCAAAATATGTTGCCAATACCTTTTAGCAACATATTTCTAACTTTAGCAACATAATTTGTATGTTGCTAATGGTGCAAATTCTTGTAGTGAAGGGTGTCCGAAAATGAAATCCTTTCTGAGAAATCAAATCTGGATTACTTAGGGATGATCGTAGGTGAGTGTAGGACTCTGAAAAATATTAAGTAACATTATTTCTACCTTGTAATTTGATGGGAATGAATTCAGGGTATGAATTTAGAGTGTTTAGTATGAACAACACTCGAAAAGATTTGAACGAATTCAAATGAAAATTTCGGATGAAATTGGAATACGTGTCCAAAGAGTGAGTTCGAGCATTTGGTTGAGTGTCACTCTTTTAATAAATTAATTAAGTTATGATTAATCAAATTTCGAGTTGGGAAAATTGACTCTGGTATTATGGGCTAGTGCTATGGGAGTTAGGCAAGGGGTAGTCGATTTAATTTATTATACATAATAAATTATCAATTATCGAATTTTATAAAACTGTGTTTGACATAATAAAGAGATTTTCACAACACCAAATCTGTCGAATTGTCACGGTCATTGACCTTTACAAGGTGGACTTATCAAGATCAATGACCGTGACAATTCTGGGGGTGATAAATTTTTTTTCACGGACTTGTCACGGTCATTGACCGTGACTAGTTCGTTAGAATTGTCACGGACTTATCACGGGCCTTGATCGCGACAAGATTTGTCACGCTTAAGGACCGTGACAAAAGTGTGACAGTTTAAAAAAAATTATCACGGTTATTGACCATGACAATTCTGGACAGAATTGAAAAAAAATCTACTGGGCATTATGGCCATTGCCACTGCCCAGTAGTATATATGTACCTGTTATAGCAACGTTGTACTTTTTCAAACATTAGATATCCAGATAAAATAGAGATAGTGAAAATATACATTCAAAATAGAGAGAATATGCATCACCATATAATCTAAACATAATTCAAATGTAATAATTTAAAACAATTCAATTCAAACTTAAATCAATGTCACTAAATGTCTGGGGTATGGTTAACGCAGAGGAGGTGAGTAGGCCACACGATATACGAATTAACACATCCACTAATATACGCCTTGCCACATTGTTCGCGCAACCATAATTGGGAGTTCTCCTTCCCGGGCATCACATGCGTGACGTGCACCCTGGACTCGATGTCTTGAAGCTCACGTCCATGAACTAGTGTTCCCTGGATGATATTCGGGTCCCTTAACCCCCGTCCTATCCGCTGGCCATCAAATATGTCCATTATAAACATGCTCATCCAACCAAGTGTAGACATCGGTCTATTGAAGGGAGCCAAATAGGGAAGTGGATCATCAAAGTCCGCACGTGTCGGCGATGAAGCAACGAGGTCCACATCCTTGTCCTTGTCCTCATCCTCCCACACCTCCTCCTCCCGTACCTCCTCCCGCACCGCCTTCTCCTTCCCTTTATCCTTACGATTTTTGCCTAACGAACGCTTCACGAATGAGTACATATCTTGGACTGTTGCTTTCATAAGGGACAGCTTCGCGTTATGTGAATCTACCGTTCGAGCCAACCCGGTGTCGCTCGTCTCCAATCCGATGATCCTAGATTTTGCCACCCGTGAGCTCACCCCCTTGTCCTCTCCTTGCGATCAGAGCCAAGCACTTGGCTGAGTGCGTTTGTGGACAAAGATGCCTTGTCGGCATCAGACTGCGACTCATGCACTTCCTTAAGCTTTGCCTGAAACGACAAAAAGCACATGATTAGTAAAATAAATAAATTAAAAAATTATAACATAATTAACAAAAAGTAAACTGTCGAATTACTTACAATCGTGGCTGCGACGCTTGGGAACACCTTCTTGTCCTTTCCCTTCTTCGTCCGAAGAGCCACATAAGTATCGAGCCTATGTGGCCTACCCTCAGGGCCACTCCCTGTCCCCGAAATAAAATAAAGTAAAATTAGTATCGGCCCCACAAAGTAAAATAATGCAGAATAATATATTTTATGTAGTTATAGAAAAATTAAATCTTACCATCATCCTATGCTCCACCTCGGCGTAAGACGTCCGGCCGGAGTAGTACACGTCCGTCTTTTTTGCTCAATTTTCCCTTCCCGATTGGCGAAATGATAATTGTCGCTCCCTGATCTCATTGTCAATGAACCTTTGCCATTGTGCCAATGATATCGGCTCCTTCGGCGGGACGGATTCACGCCATTGGATAATGGACTCTCATGTCTTCCCAAAGTACCGGGTCTGCATATTTTTCTTCCACGTCTTGTGTTGCTCCCTCAACTGCTCAAAGACGGAATCGCGTAGCTTTGGATCCAGGTTGAATTGTTCCTGTCCAACAAATACAATATTAGTTGCAAATAAATATAAATATAAATATAAAATGAAATTGAAATCAAAATTGAAATCAAAATTGAAATATAAATATAAATATATTACCTGTAGTGCCACCCAAATAGCTAACTTGAGCTCATATGGCACCTCCTTCCAATTAATGTACCCCGGGCCGATGATCGTCATTATCAGCTCGAGGGATCTCGCTAATAGCCCCGACTCGTTCTCAATGGTCATCCCTAATTTTCCATATTTGGGGAGACTAGGGGACGATGATCCCTCGTCGCCGCCGCTCCCACCGAGCCCAAACGACATCATCATAACTAGCATCATCATCCTCGACTTAATACTTGAAGGAGACATTTGCTGTAAAAAACGTTATTAGTACATATCAAAATGAATTAAAAGAAGACATGCAAATATGTACAATTACTACAAATAAAAATGAATTGTTACTGTTAAACACCTCAACGGATAATAATCCAGTGGTTATACCACTTTTAAAAGTACGAAGCGTGTATTAAAGGTACGAAGCGTATAAAAAAAAATTGAAAAATTCCACCCCCATATGGGCAATAATCCAGTGGTCATGCCACTTTTAGAATTAACCAACCCAACATCGATCCACTATAATTTTACAGCAATGTCAACAACAAATGTGTATCCCGTACTCCTTCGAACTCATCTACTCAATTAATTATTTTCATCAACTAAATTAACAATTAAAGTATACAATTATTAATTTACTAATTTACAATGAGGGGCAATACTACTTTCATAATTAATCATATATTAATTTACTAATTTACAATGAGGGACAATCAATCAATTCGTTTACAAGGGACATTACGCACAAACACGCACACTGCACACACATATACACACACGCGCATACCCCCTACCCCCGCCCTGCCCCACCTCCCTCCCCACCCCCCACCCCCCACCCCCCACACACGCACACACACACATACACACACACACGCACATGCACATACACACATACACACGCACACACGCACACACACGCACATATATAATAATTACATTATAATAAATTTTAATATAACTCTTTCTTCGACTCTAATACCCCCACCACACAACTACTTTCAACACACACTATATCCACCTTCACTTGCCACCAACTCCACCTTATCAAATGCCACCATCTCCACCACCACTTATACCAGTGTCACTCGTCTGCACCACAGCTTGCCATCAACTCTACTACCACCACTTTGCAAAAAACTCAAAATCATAACTACAAGTACCACAATAATTATATCAGCGTAAGTTATTTAAAAAATTAACACCAAAATAGCCATATTTTCATAAATCCAAATGGGCTTTTTTTCAACTCTTGTAGGGGGAAAAAGTTAATTATATCTTAACCAAAAACACAAAGTACCATTATTATTATTATTATTATTATTATTATTATTATTATTATTATTATTATTATTATTATTATTATTATTATTATTATTATTATTATTACTATTATTATTATGAAAACATCCAAATTAAACCTTGAAGTTTGGGGTTAATTTCAATTTAGACTCGACATTTCAAAAGTTACAATGTTAACCCTAACTTTTTAACATGGTTGTTAACCAGCGGTTTCTTTCCGTTAAAAACTTAATGCAAATTAGTATAATTCTATGTGTACAACCGATGTCTAATGTATCAATTATTTGCAAAGTAGGTGCTATATAGATTAAAAAAAATATTTAAAATTATATTACCATTTATTGATTAATAATAAATTAATTAAGATAAATTCTTAAATTTATTAAGATAATTTTCTATCTCTCCCCCATGATCTCCATTAGTACACACTTGCCACTGCCCCCCTCCCACACATTGCCCCACCCCTACCCCCACCCCCTCCCCACCTCCCCACCACCCCCACCCACCCACCCACCCCACACTCACACACACACACACATGCACAACCCCCCCACCCCCACCCACCACACACGCACACACACACATATACACACACATACACACACACACACACACACACACACACACACACACGTATATATATATATATATATATATATATATATAAATGGAAGAGAGAGAGAGAGAGAGAAAGTAACCTGAAAGTAGAGAGAGAGAGAGAGAGAGCAGCGTAGAGAGAGAAAAAAAAGGAGGGAAGAACGGCGGGGAAAAAAAGAAGGGGGAAGGTTTTTTTTACTCCGACATTTGTCACTATCGTGTCACGGTCATTGACCGTGACAACATTATAAGACTTGTCACGATCATTGACCGTGGAAATACTTTGTCACGGCCATATCACGGTCAATGACCATGACACACAACGCGTATTTGTTGTCACGGTCATTGACCGTGACAAGGCTAAGCAATGAAAGGGTGACAATTTACTTATTTTGGTGTAGTGTTTGTGCAATAAATTTTGAAGTATTTGGATATGGACCGAACGAGTGCTTTCGGGTGTGGTAGTTGGGTAATACTACTAAATTATATTAGAGGATTCCTTATATATGTACATATAATCATTTTTCCCATGATTAGTTAACTCCTTATATATGTACATATAAACCTTATTAAGAAGGTATCAAGAAATGTATAGTTATTAATAATCTAGAATTATTAAAGTGTTAGTCAATGGAACAACATGCTAAAATTATTAAGAATATGTGGGTAAGACTAATTTGAGAATAACTATACATATAATATTTTGAAAAGGGTAGTTTGGAAAATAACTATGCGTGGGTATTTAAAGAGTAATAAATTATGAAGCGAGTGTGATTTAAGTCCAAAGAGGATTTTATGCGACTTAATATTTAGATGGGAAATAGTCGTAAGATAATGGCTTAAAATGAATTATGGAGTAATGGAATAAATACTATGGTTAAGCCAAGAAAGCTATAATTTATATGGATTTTGATATCCTTGGATTAAAGTAGTTATAGAGTAACTACTTATACATATTATATGGGAATAATAATATGAATTATAATTTATATTATATTGTGTGTGGACATACCAGTGGACCGTCCTATCGGCTTGGGGGTTCGCGCGTCGGGTCGCATACCACACGTCGGAACAGGTGGGCTTGGCGACGTGTAGGTCATATAGGTACTACATGGAGGCTCCACCCACTAGAGGTAGGGTTGGCGCTGACCGTTCCTATATCATCGCTGGGTATGGGCCGTATACAGGTGTCCTGCGTAGGGGCTGCCCCCAACTTGTGTGTATTTTGTGGTGTCCACTTAGGATAAGAAATTCCTCCAAACTTTATCGATAGAGCACGAATGAGACACCAACGATAGATGCCCTTGTTTGTCATATATATATATTTACCAAGGTTCTAAAAAACGCGGGGCGTGATCGAGGCGTGGAGGCCAAGCCTTAAGCCTTAGAAGCCTAGGCGGGCCTTGACGTAAAAAGGCGTCAAAAGGCGTTTAGGTCTTCTTAATATATTTTAATATTTTTTAACCATAACAAGGCTATTAAAAAACTAAAATTGTACATATCAAAAAAATATGTCTGAATATTTGCAAATTAAAATACTATTTGATTATTTTGGATAAGAAAATGGTCTGGTTTGTAAAAAAATTCTTTAAAAGGCGATATCGTTTCACTAAAGCATTGTTGTTTTTAGAAAAAAGTGCGCCTTAAGAATTTTACCAAGAATAAGGCGTGAAAAGCTTAAGGCGGGGCGTTTCTCCCAAGCCTCAAGCCTAGGCGTGCCTAGGCGGAGCCTAGGCGGGTTTTTTAGAACAGTGATATTTACCCATTTACCCATTATGGTATTCCTTATATGTGAATGTTTTTTTTTTGTCTAAAGATGTAGACATTGTTTAATAATGATGAAATTGGGCTAATAAAATGATGTGGATAATTAAGGACGAAGATGAGTCCTAATGAATAATGCCGTAAACAATTAATAATAATAATATTTGGATAGTCTAAGAGAGTATACAAACATTAAATAGAATGAGAAATAGTGTAATCAATTATTAAATAAGAATAATAATTTGGTAATTTAAGAAAATGAAACTTATAGTCTAATGGGGTAGATGACAGGAAATATGAATTTAATCATTAAATAATTTAAAGAACTAAATGAGGGTCAAAGGTTATGAAATTTAAGGAACGAAATTTATTTTATGTATATTGAGAATTTTATATTATGAAATCTATTCGGGGATAGGGTGTTAGACACGAGGAATCACTTGTAGTTAGTGTATAATGAAAATGGTTTATTATTTACTTGGATGGTTAAATAATAAAAGTTTACAATTGATCTCCATTTTGGGAAACGAGTATGACTGCTTCTAGATGAGAGGTTTGATACTCGTTACATGTGAGCATCGATGGGGAGACATGAAGTATGAGATAGTAATAAATTGCATATTTATTAGTGAAGAATCCTTGCACACCTCGGGCTCTGACCTAAATTATAAATGTTTTCCCCCCAAGGTATTCTTAATGACAGGTAAAGCTGGACTGACAGTGGATCAAGCTTGCAGTTGCATTGGATGTAGTGGATTCCACTCTATTGACTCTAGTATAGGTCATGCTTCAATCTCTTTGTCATTTTATTTCATTATGAAAAATTATATGGGCATAAGCCCCCAAGTGTTTATTTATGTTAGTTGTATTTAGTTTTATATTATGGACATTGTATGGTGACGCAACTTTTATAATTCATGTAAAAGAAATTTTGTTTAGTGTTTTCATTCATTGCGGATTTTAATATAAAAAGAAAAAAGTTTTTATGCCATCAGTGCTGAGAATGGTATAAATTGTTGATAAGCCCATCTTCGGTGTATCGTGCCTGGCCAGCCTTTACGTGAGAAAATGAGGATTGTTACACCTATTACCTAAAAAGAATATAAAAGAGTAAATTTTAAATGTTACCGATTTTGCCACTAACTTGCATTATTTTTAGCGTAAGAATCCAAAAACATATTTGCATTATTTAAGATTTTCTTCTGTCCCCATTTGTCCTATTTTTCCTTTTCTTTTTATTTTTAAAATTATTTAGGTCCAACAATTTTTTTGAAAAATACTTTTTTGGTTGTCTTTTCCCAATATTTTTTTATTTAAGAAATAACTTAATGGTTTTTTTTGTGTGTGTTGAACTTTTCTATTTTTTTTTATTTTAACGTTATTTAAAAATATGTTTGGCATTTAGCTTGGGGTGGGGGAGGGCGTAATGGGAGTGGATATTTTTGTGAAGGGAAATAATAGGGCAAGGAGATTAAAAGATTGGCAGTATTATTATTAATAGGATAATGCCAAGTTTTTAACCCAAATGATGCACGGTCATTTTTTATTTTGAAATTGTTTTGTTTTATTGGAAAAGTAATTACATAATCACTTTAGTTATTCTTTAAACAATAAACTAGTTTAGTTAAAATTTCTCTTCGCCATTTTTTATTACTAATTGTGTCCAACGATAATCATGTTTTTACATTAAAAAAAATTCAATGATCTAGTGACATATATTTATTAAACCAATAATATTTAAATTTTTTTGTTCTTTTTAGGTAATAGAAGACTCAAATTAAATTAATAAAATAATAAAAGTGTAAAAACATTAAAAATAGTATAGAATTAATTTTTTTAAATTCATTAATGCACCATATTTGTACGCTTTGCCTACTAGGATTTTGTTAACATTAAGTTTTTCCAAATGAAAAAAATAAAATATAAAGGTAAGCTCTATCTATAAACTATTTAAAAATAGGAATTTGAAATCGAGTCTTTTTTTTATTTTAGCTTAAAATAATATTTATATTTTTAGAGCTGTGAATTTTTTTTATCTATATGGGGTCAAAGGCCATATGATTTAAACTGCAATACCACATAATTTTAGACATAAAATACTACGAAATAAACAGATTTAATGATTTCAGATCAATTTTTAGAATGAATTAAATTGGGAAGATTTGAAATTTAGGCAAAAATTTTATTTTTATATAAGTAAACATTATGATTTTATAAATATAAAACTCAACTGGGCGTAATGGGCTTGCGAGTGAAAAATAAATAACACATAAATAAATTTTTGGGCTCGTGTCGTTTTAGCATAATAAAATGTTCAAGTGAAATAAAAACAATTGGGCGCGTTTTGGGGAGCGTTAGAGACTCAGTTTAGTGTTTTAAATATTTACAATTGGTCTTGGGTCATAGGCATATGAGTTGGGGAGATTTTGGGCTAGTTGGGCTTATGGCCCAACTCGGGATTAACACTAATTAAGAGTTTAAGTGGGGATAAACCACTCCCCCACTATCATTCCACAAAACCTAGACTAGCAGCCACGGGAGAAAAAAGGTAGAAATTTCAAAGAGGAGAAAAAGAGTCAAGAACACATAAGAAATTAAGGGCTTTCATGGAGGTTTCTAATCTACAATTTTAAGGGAAGAATTCTCTTGCTTAATTTATGCTTTCAATTTATTTCTTGATGCATATATTTATTCCCTTTAAATTTCTGGGATTAAGGGATTAATGTATTTCTTTTGATGATGATTCACGTATATAAATGATTAAATTTATATGTAGAATTCGTCCCTAAAATTAGGTATCATAAATCTGAAATTTAATGGTCGAATTCGTAGGATCTTGTAGTTAAATTGGGAATAATTGGATTAATTGATTTAGAGATGTTATTGTAAATTAAAGGACTGACTTTTGATGTGGATTTCCAAATGAATGCCTTTTTATTATAAAGTATATAATGTTAGAAACTGGGAAAACCATTTAATTGTATATACCTTGAGGAGACCTAAAAATCTTGGGTTATATGTAGGGATTACTAGGTTAGTTTTGGGAGTAATGGTTAGCAGTCTCGGGTTTGAGAAATTATTCTAGGAAGAACAAAACGAATAAGGAGAAGTGTGGGTAGAAGGAGGAGGTCGTTCAAACGACCTGACATGTCGTTCGAACGACATGTCACGTCGCGCGAATGATACAACCTCTCGTTTGAGCGACGTCCGGGGCTGTTGACTTTCTTCGTTCTCTTTCTTCCTCGGAGTTGTGATTGGAATATCATCTACAGTATTGGGTTTGGGTTTGAACGGCTCAATAGAATTAGTTTACCTAAATTAAATTTAAATGAGGGAAATTTTAACCATAATGATTATGTTATATTAAATTAATGATAATTACAGATAATTAGTGGACAAGTGATTATTTTATGGGATAAGATTAATAATTCTTATGATGATAAATTATCACTAAATGGAATATTATGGGAGTTAGTTGGGCACTTATTGTAATTATGGGATTATTGAGGAATATCGACATTTACTAGGGTATTGGGCCTATAATTTTTGTTGCGAATATTTTTATGAGACTAAGCGAGTGAGTAAGACCGGGTTTGAAAAAAATAAGGAATTTATTAAAATGCCGATGTGCCCACATTAAATAGGAAAAATTACATTTAACTAGATAGTTAGATAAATTTTATGTGATGGATTAATAATTTATTAGATGGTAAATTATTAATAAAATGGAAGGTGTTATGGACTTTGGATTGGAGCTTTATGGTAATTTTGGAGTAATTACCCTTATATATATTATATGGGATAATAATATGTATTATTATATATTTGTGTGTGGACATACCCGTGGACCGTCCTATCGACTTGGGGGTTCGAGCATTCTAGCCATAGAGCATACGTTGGCACAAGTGGGCTTGACGATGTGTATGCCATATAGGTACTACGTAGAGGCTCCACCCTCGAGGGGTAGGTGTGGTGCTGACCCTTCCCGTGTAGGAACCAATCACAACTTATATGTGTTTTGTGGTGTCCGCTTAGGATATAAGGATTCTTTTGGACTTGCCGATAGATCACGAATTTTGACACCAACGGTAGATGCCCTTGTGTGTCACATATATTATAAATTGCCCGGATACTATGAAAATAAATTAATTGTCTATAGATGTGGATATAAATTAAAATTATGATATTTTATGCAAAGTGAATATTTATGCTCTTATGTGGAAATCATGAGAGTGAAAAATTATGGAAATTTATAAATGAAATGTAGTCGGCACATTTAAATCATTTAATCATTGTATTATATTAACACGTAGTCGTAGTTATTATTTGGGGGTTTTGGGGATGCGAGACATGCAACACTTAGATGAAGGGTGAGGTGTTACATGCATGTGAGTGATGGGGGGGGGGGGGGAGGGGGGAGGGGGAGGATAATTACTGTGCATTGACTGTTTTATTGTATCATAAATTAAATAAGTTAACTCTTGCACACCTCAGACTCAGACCCAAATTATAAATATTTTTTCCCCCAGGTTGTTTCTAGACAGGGATAACAGTACCACCCTTGCGATCTTTCAGTGCTTAGCAGATTTTCAAATTCTTGACTCTGGCCTAGGTGCTTTTCTGTCAGAGTTCGGATAATTTATTTAGAAAATTTGTAAGGGCATAAGTCTAAGTTTTATTTACTTTATGCTAGAGTTGTAATATTTACTTGCTGCTAAGTTTATTACTTTAGTTGGGTTGATTGAGTTTGAATTACAGTCAGTAAGATATTTATAAAGTTTCAAAGTACTGACCTTTAAA
This sequence comes from Sambucus nigra, assembly GCA_949130495.1. NCBI lineage: Eukaryota > Viridiplantae > Streptophyta > Magnoliopsida > Dipsacales > Adoxaceae > Sambucus > Sambucus nigra. The sequence goes on along the minus strand of OX422215.1, from coordinate 242,795,684 downwards.
TTAATAGTATTTATATTACGTTGTGTTGAGAATGATATTAGTTGATCGACAAGTCTCATCTTCAGTGTATCGTAGGCATGATAATTTTTGACACGATAACTCGTTTATGATAATAACCCAAAACGACCCGAAATTGACACGATTATCTTGTATAGATTTAAGATTACCCAAAACTTATACTCAAATAAAAATCAACATGACCCGAAAATGACACGACTAACCCGAATCGCCACCCCTAGCGTATCGCGAATGGTAAGCCTTTACGTAAGAAAATGAGGGTTGTTACATAAACAGTGTAAGGGAATTTTGGGACTCTAAGATAAAAAAAATGTAGAAGATTGACCGCTATGGCAGACAAACTTTGTAGGGCGGGGCATGTGCCCCACCCAAAAATTTGGGATTTTTTTCGGACTTGTATGAGGGTAAATATACAATTATAAAAAAAGTATGGTAAAAAATAGAAATAGTTAAACTTATACCTAAGCTACACTCTTTTTTTTTATCTCTCCTGCCCCTCTCCCTTTATTATCATAACCTCCTGCTTCCCTTCCCTTCCGCCATTGGCTTCCCTTCCTTCTCTCTGATCGGAGTCGGCTCTTCCATTTCCCCTCCCACCCCTCCGATCGGCGCTGTTTAGTGAGCTAGCCAGTTTAGATTTATAGTTATTTATTTTTTGATTTAATGTTTGGTTAACATTTAATATTTTTTGATTTAATGTTTGATTAATTTTTTATTAAAGGTTTAATCATATTTATGATTTAATGTTTAACCTAAACATTTTATTTATTTATTTAATGTTGCTATGATTTAATGGTTTAGGTAAATATGGTTAGTTTATGATTTAATATTTATTTGTTATCATTTATTCGTTTTTAGGGATTTGCAAGTTATGGTGGAGTTTTATCTTGGACATTTTTTCTTTGATTATATTAGAGCTATTTAAATATTTTTATTTAGTCTTACATTATATTTAAACTTGCAATTTGCATATTTTTTATGATTTAATATTTGGTGAGCTAGAATAATAGATATAAATTTAAGATATTATCTCTTGAAAATTTCATTTATGGAAAAATATTATAAAAGAACTCGCATAAATGTTTACCTCTTTTTTTTTAGTAATAAATTATTATTGTATTTGATATTATTTTATTTGAGTTATAATTTTCTAAAAATACAAATTATTAATTAAATATTTGTACAAATGTAAAAAGCTCACAAAATATCAATAATGACGATTGCAAATTGTCATTAAAACACTAAATGGGGGTGTAGCATAAATAATTTATTAAAAAAATCATATTTTGGCGTGTTTTTTTTTAGATTATGTATTCTGCACAATGACCATTAGAGAATTGTCCTTAGAGCATCCACAATGGTGGATGTTCTCAACAGGATGCTTTCAACAGGTAAACCAACCCATTTAAAAGGAGATTTTAGATTTCATGAGTTAAGGTTTCAATAGTGGTGATAAGTAAATATGAGATGCTTTTTAGGGGAATAGTTCTTACGAACTATTATTGTTCATAGGAAGTAGATATACATTTCTTACAAACAACATTTGTTCGTAGAAAATGTTACGAACAAATGAAGTTCGTAAGAACCCAAAAATATAATAAAAATAATTATTTATATTTGTTACGAACTTTATTTATTCGTAGAAAATTCCTAGGAACAAATGAAGTTCGTAGGAACCATTTGCAAATTCAGTAAGGATTCAATAAAATTAGTAAACGGCTATCATTTCTTCTACAAATTTAGTAGGGTTTCGTCCACCACTGTATCACTGTATATTTGCATCTTTACCATTTTTATTGTCCTTTAAATTCACTATTAAGGATGCTCTTAGTATTTTTGTCACCCAAACATAATTTTGACAACTTTTTTATTACTTCCGTTTACTTTTTTACAGTTAGTACTTTGTGCGGTTTTGTATTTTTTTTTCTTTCATTTTTTATGTTGGTCAAATAACCTCTACGAATTGTTATAGTGAGAGAATAAATTAACACATGAAGTAAAGTTTTATTTGTAGTGCACTTTGAGTCTTCAAGATACCCTTTATTTTTCGCAAGAGACAATAATTCCAGGAGGGTCCAACGTTTGTTTCTTCCAAGTCTCCAACCTCACATTTTTGCGATTAAACGAATCGTGTTTCACGTTATAAATTCCTTGTCGTCTAAATTGTTTTCCTGGTCACTATCAGATTAGGTCCTCGTGGAGACTTATGTTTAGCATGTTTTTAACGACCTACAAGTACACTTGCAGGTATTAAACATGATCACGGCTGTCCAATTGTGTTCAATTATTCATTACGTCATTTTCCTTATATTGTCTTGTTGTTCTGAAATTTTAAAATTATCTATCTGTTAAATTCCAAGTCAGAATTACACAATTTATATATTTGAAGTGATACTGACGTGATCAATCAATCGGGATCTAACAAGGATGCTTAAATTTCATAATTTTCAAATTCCATTTGAAATTAAATATCTTTCACAATACATTCCGATTTTCTCCTCCTAAGAAACGTCGAGAACTATCAAAACATTTAAGTTAATTACATTTACGCTCCCTGAACTTTGATCCGCCAGTATTTTGCCAACCCACCTTTAGAGTTTTTCAATTCGCTCTTCAAACTTTGAAAACGACTACATTTAGCCCATTGTCATCTGACTCCATTAATTTTTGACAAAAAACGTTAGTCATATGCGCGGCACATGACTTAAAGCAAGGGCATTTTTGTCCAAACCGATTTTCTTCATCGTTATTCTCTCTCTCTCCATGACTCAGACCCCCTCCCCCCCCCCAAAAAAAAAAAACCCGTCTCGCCCACTGCCCACCCTCCCCCACCCACCTCCTTCCCCCTGATCACAACCCCCTCCGCCCCTTGCCCAACCCGCTCACAGCGCCCCCTGTCCATCCCACTTTTCTTCTACTGTTCTACGACAGGTGGTCAATTGTTGCCATTTTCAAAATATGGGAGGGAATTGAAAAAATCGAAAGGAGTGTCGACAATGTATGGGGGGGGGGGGGGGTCAAAGTTCAGGGGCCTACGTGTAATTAACTCATAAAATGCAAAATGGAAATGCGAGAAATTTTATTTTGGATAAATTACACTTACCTCCTAAACTTTACCATTCCAAACTATAGTTTTTCCAGACTTAACCCTGTGGGTCCCTCGTTTAATTATCCTGGTCCAGGTAAGCAACCCGATTAAGCCTGATCCAAGATAAGGGAAAGTCCAACCCAAAGTCTAAGGTGTCGTACATAACTAATTCAGTTATGACCCATTCATCCCCTAAAATCTCTCAAGAGATATTCTAGGGAGTATGGGCTAACATGGCGGTGCCCAACACCCCCACTCTCCGAAAATTATATGTATATATTGAACCCCCAGCCTAGGGCAAAAGGGATGCAATTGTAAGCACTCAACTGGAGTGAAGAGAAATATAATACAGAGAGCACCACCGTGGACGTAGGCCATTTTGCCGAACCGCGTATATCTTGTGTTGTGTGTGATTGTAGTCATTCTAATTTGCGTTCTTGATTATCTCTAGTGAACGCATTTGCTTATAATTTGTGTTGAGATTTATTGTCACCACAACTGGCGTCGTCTGTGGGGACCGATTGCTCTTCCTTTAAGAAACCTTTCACCAACAAGAACCCAGAATGTCTGATCACAGCAGCAATGCCCCTCAAGCAGGGGATATTCAACAGCAACCCATTCCTCGAAAGGTTAGATCTGAAGTTCGACGCTCAAATCCAAGGCCTCGTCCAGAACGGCAGGCCTCAGAAGAAAGCTAGGGACCAGCCAGGTCCACGCAAGTCTCCAGGTTGATCGACGCCTACGAGGCTAAGCTCCAAGAGCAAGAGGAAGCTACTCGCAAGCAAGAAGGCGAGAACGCTCGCCTCAAGAGAAGACTGGAGAAGATGGAGAGAGAACTCCATCGCAACACAATGTAACGCTATTATCGCTCTCCTAGCCCTTCAGAGAGCAGATCTCGCAGCCGAGGACGGAGCCCAAGACGTGGATCTCAATGAATTGAGGGGCACAGGTCAGATGATGACTTTTTCGAGCAACAAAAATCATCTCGCCGTTACAAGAGCCCAGGCCGAGGAAACGATGACATACAGAACTTGGTCCGGAGGGAAATGGACAAACACCCAGCACATTGGGGTGCCAGGTCAACAAGAGAGCTAGCCAGGCGAGCTCTCAAGACCCAGATGAAATCTCCTTTCTCAAAGGAGATAGAAGAAGAAGAATCCCCTAAGAAGTTCATAATGCCCAGATTCAAGGTCTACAATGGAAAGACTAATCCTATCGATCATGTCAGGTAGTACAGGAAGGCCACGACCCTTTAGAATAACAAGGACGCATTGATGTGCAGGATCTTTCCATCGAGCTTGCACGATGTGGCTCAAAAGTGGTTCGAGAAACTCCCTCACAGATCCATCAGAAACTTCGAGTCCCTGGCAGAGCTCTTCACAACTCGCTTCATCACCAGCAGCTCCCACCCGAAGAGGATGGATGCTTTATTAACTATGAAGAAAAAGCCTCAGGAGAGCCTCAGAGATATGCGAAGAGGTATTGGGAACTGTTCAACGAGGTCGAGGACTGCTCAGAGAAGCTCGCCGTCGTGTCCTTTAAGATTGGCTTACCCAGTTCTTTTCTCTTACATCAGTCCCTCACTAAAAAGGAGGCCACGACCATTGACTACTTAATGGCTCGTATAAAAAAATACGCCAAAGTTGAAGACGTGACTTATCTTAGTGCAGGGAAAAATGGTCGCGCCAAGTTCGCCAGTAAGAGCAGCGATAAAACTGAGAATCAAAAGAAAGGAAGTAAGAATGGGGGCAAGAGCGGCCCTAAGAATGGAAACAAGAATGATGCCTCGAAAGCATTTCAGGCAGTAAACACAGTTTTTAAAGAACCAATCTATAAGATTCTGGCAAAGATCAAGGACGAACCATTCGTTAAGTGACCCAGGAAGATGGGTGGAGATGCCTCAAAGAGGAACAACGCACTGAGATGTGCTTTCCACAAAAAGGGCGGGCATATCACCTTGAAGAGTTAGCTCAAATGGGACACTTGAGCGAATTTGTGGAAAAAAAGGCAGAGAAGGTAGCTGCAAATGGAGATCAGAGGCCCGACAACGTGCTCGAAGAAGACGTTAACCATCAGTTTGCAGTAATTCATGGGGCATCCGATCTCAAACAGATTCAAGGAAACACAGCTCGGATGGAAGTTAAAAATCTTACAGCCATGATGCAAGATTTTCAGATCGATCTAGCCAAAACACAAGCAAGAAATCATCGGCAAGCAGAGGACGTCGACTACAGCAAGAACATTGTGTTTACAGATGAAGACTTAGTGGGAGTGAGAACCCGACATCATAACACATTGATCATTACACTTAGGATAGCTAACTATGACGTCGACATGTTGCTCGTCGACCAAGGTAGCTCATCCGAACTAATGTACCTCGACCTGTTTAGGAAGTTGAAGTTAAGCGTCGCCGACCTAAAGGAAGCCACCGTTCCTCTGGTTGGCTTCATGGGAAAGTGACCATCCATTTGGGAAAGATTATCCTACCAGTAAGGGAAGGAAACATATCCAAAATGATCGAGTTTCTCATGGTCGATATTGACTCACCCTACGAGGCAATCCTCGATAGAGGATGGATGCATGCGATGAAAGCCGTCCCCTCTTCCTACCATCAGAAACTCAAATGCGTAACTGAAGGAGGAGTGGTGGAGATCCACGGAGATCAGGCGATGGAGAGAAAGTGCTTTATAGCATCCATCCGCCCCAAGCCAGAGAGGAAGGTTGAGAAAGTTATAAGCAAGGATAAAGAGAAAGAGAAGCTGATGCCCTCCAAATAGCAACTAAGGTATGCAAGACCAGGAGTGGAGGAGACTAGGATCCTCCCCTCTCAAAGAGTCGTCGAGGACCTGGAGGAAGTCACAGCCAGTAGCATCTCAAGTGAAAGGAAGTTCTTAATAGGAACCTCACTCACCGAACGTAAAAAGAGGGGATTGGTCACCCTACTCTGAAGTAACATAGATGTCTTTGCATGGGAGCCTTACGAGCTGCTCATGATTGATTCGAGCATCACTTGTCATCGAGTGCACGTCGATTCAGCATTCAAGCTAATTGCGTAGTGGAGAAGGAAGTTGAAAAACTGCTGGACGCAGGATCCATACGGGAAGTCCAGTTCCCCAAATGGCTATCCAACCCAGTGGTTGTACCTAAGAGCAACGAAAAGTGGAGAGTCTGTATTGATTTCACTGACCTCAACAAAGAATGCCTTAAAGACAACTTCCCCCTCCCAAAGATTGATCAGCTGGTGGATGCCACTACATCACACGAAAGGATGAGCTTCTTAAACGCATACTCCGGGTATCACCAGATCCCTCTGTATGAGCCGAATCAAGATAAAGCAGCATTTATAACCACAATTAGGTTATATTGCTACAAGGTTATGCCTTTTGGGCTTAAAAATGAAGGGGCGACCTACCAGCAATTGGTCACCAAGATGTTCAGAGAACAAATGGGAAGAACTATGGAAGTCTACATCAATGATATGCTCGTCAAGATCAAGATCAAGGAAGACGACCTCTCTGACCTATAAAGAACCTTCGAATACCTCAGAAAGTACCGAATGAAACTCAACGTGAGCAAGTTTTCTTTCGGTGTCCAGTCAGGAAAATTCCTTAGGTACTTGATCAGCAAGAGAGGTATCGAAGCTAACCCGAACTAGATCGATGCCATCAACAGGGTGCAACCCCCCCATACGATAAGAGACGTACAAAAGCTCACAGGGTTGCTGGCCACCTTAAACCGATTCTTCTCAAAGTCATCCGAAAGGTGCCAGCCGTTCTTCCAATTGTTGAAGAAAAGCAAAGATGTGGATTGGAACAAAGATTGCTCGAAGGCGCTAGAGGGGCTAAAATCTTACCTCAGCACACCACCCTTTCTCGTAATCCCTCAAGAGAATAACTCTCTATACATGTACCTCGCAGTTTCCAGTCATGCTGTGAGTTCTGTATTGGTATGCGAAAGAACGAGAAATCAACACCCGGTCTATTACACGAGAAAGACTCTATTGGACGTCGAACAACGATACCTACCACTAGAAAAGCTCGCCTTTACGCTAGTGGTAGCCTCAAGGAAATTTAAACATTACTTCGAAGCCCACTACGTCATTGTACTTACATCTAACCCTATTAAAGTAGTACTGAGAAAAGAAGATCTGTTAGGTAGACTATCAAAATGGTTAGTCGAGCTCGAGCAATTCGACATTCAGTTCCAGTCAAGGAATGCCATCAAAGGGCAGGTCCTCGTCGACTTCATCGTCGAGTTTATAGGAGATCCTCCTTGTAACCAGCCCCACACTAATCATGAGAAGGAAGTTTCCCCAGCGTTAGGGGTCTAGAAACTATTCGTTGACGGAGCCTCCAATTTTAAAGGGGAAGGAGTAGGCATCATGCTGATTACCCCTGAAGATGCAATACTCAAGCAAGGAATTAGGCTTGAATTTGAAGCCTCCAACAACGAAGCAGAATATGAAGCATTGATCGTATAACTACAAAAATCCATTGCGCTTGGAGAAAAGAAACTTCAAGTGTTCAGCGACTCACAATTGGCCTCCAACCAGATAAGTGGCGATTTCAACGCCAGAGATGAGAGGATGGCAACCTACCTCATCGTGGAGAAAAAATTAATGGCCAACTTTGATCAAGTCATCATCCAATAATTTTCTAGAGGACAAAACGTCCATGCTGACGCCTTAGCAGCCCTAAGCTCAACGATTAATTCTGATTTGAAGAGAACAATTCCAATTGATTTCCTCTCCCAACCAAGTATTAACCAGATCGATAAGCTGCTAAGCACGGGGCATGTTCTCAAGGTTGAAACAACCCCTAGTTGGATGGACCCCTTAAGTGATTATTTGAAGGATGGTACACTACCAACGGATAAGAAGATCGCTCATCAGATAAAAGTCGAAGCTGCTCTCTTTCACTTATCTCCTGAGGGCAAGCTGTACAAGAGATCTTTCACTGGAACTTACCTCCAATACGTTCATCCAAAGGACGTCGAGCAAGTTCTGCATGAACTCCATGAGGGAATCTATGGGAGTCACATTGGGGGTAGGTCGCTAGCTTTCAAAGAAATGAATGAAGGTTATTGGTGGCTGTACATGCAAAAAGATGCTGGACTCTTTGCTAAAAAATACAGAAAGTGCCAACTTCATGCACCTATGGTTCACCAGCCAGCCAACGACCTGAAGTCACTTACCAGCCCATGGCCTTTCTCCTAATACAGCATGGACATCGTGGTCCCTCCACCTACTGCATATGGTAATCATAAATATTTGTTGGTCACAACAGACTACTTCACCAAATGGATAGAGGCAGAGCCACTGGAAAACATTAGAGATGTAAACATGATAAGATTCATATGGAGGAGCATTGTCACTCGTTTTGGGATCTCCAAGACCATCATCACTAAAAATGGAACCCAGTTTAAAAGTGGCCTCTTCCAGGGTTTGCAGCGACCATGGTATCAGGCACTACTTCAGCTTTGTGTTATATCCTCAGAGCAACGGACAGGTTGAAGCTTGCAACAAAACACTGATTGATGGATTAAGGAAGCGCTTAGAGAGAGCCAAGGGGGGTGGGTAAATGAACTACCCCATATCTTATGGGCTTACCGCACTACCCCACGGCGAGAAACTGGGGAAACACCGTTCGCACTAATATATGGGATGGAGGAAATTATCCCCTTGGAAGCTGGCCTCCCTACCATGATATCCACCCTGGTCGACCAAGGCCAGATCGACGCAGTATTGCTCGCTGAACTTGACCTAGCTGAAGAATGAAGAGAGTTGGATCTAGTGAAACTAGCATCTTATTAGCAACAACTAGCAAGACACTACAACAAGAAGGTCAATCCAAGAGCATTCCAGGTTGAGGACTACGTCCTGAGGAAAGTTCTTGGCAGTGCTGTAAAACTGTTCGATGAAAAGTTAGGAACAAACTGGGAAGGGCCATTCAAGGTGATGAGAGACAACCTACAAGGAGCCTATCACATAGAAATGCTTAAGGGAGGGAGATACTTAGAGCTTAGAATGCAGCCAATTTGAAGAATTTCTACTTCTAGTTTTTCTTTTCTCGTTTTAAATTCAATGTTGAAATTTTCAATTCATTTCTGATTAATAAAGATTTGTTTGGCACTGGCATTTTACGAAGTGTTGATTTTTCTCTCTACATTATAATTCATGCACCATTTCCAAGTCACAGGCTCCCCTCTTAAACTAAGATCACGAGAGACTTATTATAGCAGGGTCCTTATAAATGGCCCTCCTCAAGCATTCGTCAATGAACACGAATGACCTCGCAGCTTGCCCCTAGCAAAATATGAATCCCTACAGGGAACCCTTAGGCAACACGGCCAACCCAGGTTGGTCGCCAACATTACATGACTTAAAAATTCTACTCGGATAGAACATCTAATACTAGGTGTATCCTTGCCATTGCCTCACTTAGGCCTAAGGAAGTGTGACGACACAACTTAAAAGGTAAAGTAAGGTAAAATAGTACACTAAAAAGCAAACTGGACGAGGAGATACTCACTCAACAACTAACTCTTCCCAAATCAAATCTAGTCGGCTGGAAGCACCCAAGATAACTCAACAAGAGATAAATGAAGTAAAAACTAACACAACACATGTTTAGTCGGCGAATCGCCTAAAATATAACTATTTTATTACATCATTACATATACAAAGAGTTACACATGCTGAGTAAATTAAATCCTAATGAGAACTAGGTCGCTGAGCAAGACAGTCACCTACTCGCACCCTTCGGCCATCATCTCGGTGAGGAGATAATTCCTCATCTACTTCGTCTGAGTTCGGCTCCACGAGCTACCTTAGGATTGCATCTTTGGCAACCCATCGATCGTCCCTTATGAATGGATTCAACATCAAAGTTGAAGGGGAGGTCTCATGTTGGTACTAAAGGACAGAGTTCCTAGGTACCTACAACTCCCTAAAAGCACTCAACCACCCTATTATGAAAGACAACTCTTCAAACTCCCTCAACTTCGTCGGAGCATCGGTCCAACCTTGGTCATAACCATCAGCCCACACCTGCCGAGGACCTTTCTTGAACAGGTGCCTCAGTGAGGTAACATCTCTTTGGAGACCGGCAGCTATGACATATGCCCTGCGAACATCACCTCGAAACTCGACAATCTCCCTAGCTGAGCCACTATCATCAGTACCAGCTCGTGGCCCAGTCGATGAAGAGGAACCATGCATAACTCGAGGGGCAATACTCAGCGCATTCTCCCTAAGTCTCGAGACTTATCTCCTTAGAGCATCATTCTCTTGTTGAAGTACCTCTACAACTTGATTAACCTCGGAGGCATCCAAAAGCTTAGCCTTCAGAGCATCCACTTCTTCTTGAACAGAAGCACCGACCTCCTCCATCTCCTAAAGACTATCTTTCAGCAAGGCAATGAGCTCTAATTGATCCTTATAATCCTCATTCCTTGACCTAAGACACTTGCAGATTCTTACAAAGGCACGGCGAACTCGATTGCTCGCATCAGGACCAATAATTTTTTATAATTGAGAGGTAGCATGAATATATTCCTCAACATCAATGAGTTACAAACCATACAAGCAGTAGGGAACAAATAAATCAGTATGCAGAAGGGAACATAATTTCATTTCATTAAAAGAAAGTTCAAGTACATCAGCAAAAGAAAGAAATAAAAATAGAAATACAAAAATACAAATGTTCCCTAAGAAGACTAGCTGGCAACCTCAGTGTACTCTGAGGACGCTGGTTGCTTCCCCTTATCTACGGCAGCTCCAGGTACACCTCCCTTAGATGGAGGAGTCACCATCCCCTGATCGAGGGGAACGTCAGCAGTAGTGGTCGGGACAATTGGGATAACTTCATGGGAAGCAGAAGGAGGCACCTCATCCACAATAGGCTTGGGACCAGGGTCATGCTCGTCAAAGAGGGGGGAATCAACATCCACCTCGACATTAAGCAAGGTATTGTCCCAACCCTTCTTATAGTTGAGACGAACAATGTAGCCGATCTGAGCCTCAGCATCCTCATAAGCTGAGACCCATCCATCATTGTACGAACTCTCTTTGAGGGTGACAGCCTCGGATTCCACCTTCTTCACCTTCTCAGCAAGCACTTTGTTCTCCTCAACCACCGCTAATTTGCTCGTACAGACCAAGTTGTAAGACTGCCTCAGCTCCTCGAGCTCCTTGGTCATTGACTCTTTTTCCTTGTTAGCCTTGGCCAAGGCAAGGTAGGAAGACTTGTGAGCAACAGTGGTAGCCTTCAGATTCTCCTGCAACTTAGCATTCTTCCTCGCCAGCTTATCGTGACTGCGATAGAGGACGATTAAGTAAAAAACAAACTGCAGAAAGAAAAAGAACATTAACGAGAGAGACATTAAAAGGAGAACGGAAAAAATAGAAAAGTAAGAAGAGACTTACCAAGGCTAGACCTTGAATTGTCTTCAGGGCTAATTGGTCGGTCCCTATGCTGGACGACCTCTGGCGATCAGCTGGCAAAACTGCTCTCTCTAGCACCGTCGGAGCCAATTGAGGGAAAAGGGAAATAGAAGCCCCCTCAGCCAACGTAGACACTGGCACTAAAGACAGCCTTGTCTTGGTCCTCACTTCTTCCCTCCTTCTCTCTCCTTCTTCTTCCCCTCTTCTCTCTCTCTCTCTCTCTCACCAATGCCTCCACTTTCTTCTTCCTCTCCTGCTCATGAACAACAGTCTGGGAGCCAGTGGAAGTATCCTTGATAAAGGAACTTTAGCATATATTTCGTCTTTGCTTGAAAGTCCTCTAATCAAAAGTTCAATTACCTACAAAAATATAACAAACTCAAGTGTAGAACGGTAAGTAAGGGTATCAATCCACATCAAGGGGGTAAGCGAGGGACAAACTCAATTGTAATTCAATTTTTATTTTCTTTTTGGGATTTTTGCTTTTTCTTTTTTTCTTTTATCTTTTTCAATATTAAAACAATTTGGGTGAGGATGTGAAATAACATTAAACTAAAATGAGAGATGAAAACAGCTAACTAAAAAGTGACTAAAATGAAAAAAACAAAGTCTAACACTAAAATAAGAAATAAAGTGAGAGCCATCAAGGAGAGGAACTACACCACAAATTCTAATTAATTAATTTAATTATTTGAATTTTCTCAAATTAATATCAAAATTACAAATCAACTCTCGTTGCAAATGTACTTTTAATAGTAATCTTTTATAAAATTAAGTTTTACTCCCCCATAACTCTAGAAAATATATCTACACTCCTTTTAATTAATCACCCGCTAGGATCGATCGATTAAAATTTGTACAAATCATAGAAAATGAAATTACAGTTGAAATTTAAGGAATAATACCACACTTAAGAAAATCCTATCTCTAGTTCGAATCTAAAATGGGAATTATAACTAGAATTTTGATTTTCTCTCGAAAATCATTTACTCTCTCTCGAGGCGTAAATTTAAGGGCGAGGGATCAAAATTAACATTCAAAAAGAATTTTCAATTAATTAAACTAATTAAATCAAAATAACATCAAATAAGGGTTCACCCCACCCCTTGAAAGGGAATTTAGCCTAACATGATATCAAACATGATGAACAAATAATCAAGTCTACTAAAATAAAATCGAATAAAATAAAATAATCAAACCAAATTTCTTTGAGAAAGTTGAACTCGAATATTCCAATTTGAAGCATACAATCCCTCTAATTGAGCATCCAAGTGATTTGCAATTAAATATCCACTCAATTAAATCTCTTACAAAATTTATCCTCACAAATGTCTAACAAAACAATAAAAATAATAAAATAAAACTATTTACAAAATGATGTTTATCCTAATTTATTTTCTACACTAAACTATCTCTAACTCTCTCTAGAATTCTCTTGGTTGTCTTCAAATGGTCTTGAGTCTTCATTTATAGTGGGCAATGGAACTAAGGGTATACGTGTAAATAGGTTAGGGGTGAGCATGTGTTTATGGGTGTTAGGAAATGAGAGTGTGAGGGAATCATATTTGGTTATGGGGTATTTTGGGTATAAGGGTTAAAAGATGTAGTTGGGGGTAGAATGGGAAAAAGGGTAGTAAAAGGGGTAATAAGACATGTGAGTGTTTGGTTTTTACTTTATTTTAGCTTTTGTTTCGGGATTTTGGCAGGTGAGAAGTCGTTGGCTTAGAAATGGGTAAGGTGGTTTTGAGCCAAAGTTGGGTTTGTTGGTTACGGGTCGCGATTTGAAGTTGGTTCAAGCTGGGTTAACATGGGTTGGAGGAATAAGGGTGGCGGGTTTGAAATCGGGTCTGGGTGCTACCATGGTGATGGGAAGGGGCTCTCGATTCAGTTTGGGTATGTTCTGGTGGGTTAGATGGGCTGGACCGCAGGGTTTCGAGTTGCGTGGCTTGTACAGGGGGTCGCGGTTCGGTTTGGAATGGAGCCGAGGCTTGAGGGCGCCAGAGTTCCAGTGATGAGCAAGTGGTGGGGCTGTCGGGTATGGGTTTAGGGCATCCGGTTTTAACTGGGTTAAGGGTTTGGGACCATGGGTTGCTGATGGGGGGTAGGTATAGGGGTGAGGTCGGGTTAATGGGTATTAGGCAACAGGGGGGATTGGGTGTTTGTAATGGGGTTAGTAAGGAAAGAGAGTATGAGTGTAGAAGATGATGTTGGGAGTGATTTAGTGTGTGAGGATGTAGGGAGATGGGGTGAGGGTGAGTGAGGTTAGTTAGGTGTGTTTGTGGTGTAGGCAACTAAGGTGTAAGTGAGTTGTAGGATAAGTTAGTGTGTGTTTTTTTAATTTGGACACCTAAAAATAACACTCACTAACTAAATTTTTTTTAATAAAATTAAAAAGCTAAAAATAAAATAAAGACTCAAATAAAAAAGAAAACTAAAACTAAAGATCTTTTAAAATTAAAACTAAAATCCTAAAAAAAAATGTAAAATCTAATAAAATTGAAAATAAATGAATTCCTAAAAAACTAATCCTAATAAAATAAGACTAAGAATTAAAAACTAATAAAAATCAAAATCAAAATAAAATCACACTAATTAAAAAGAAAAAATAGAAAATAAAATCTAGAAAATTCTAAATAAATCTAAAATAAATCCTAAAAATAAAACGACTCAAACTAAAAATCTAAGAAAAATCTAAAAAAAACACAAACTAAACACACAGGCTCGAGTGAAGATTTGGGCTAAGTTTAGGCTCAATTTGGGGTAGGCTAGGGTTACGGGACAAGATATTTAGTTCCATTCTTGATGCAATTTGCCTTGAAATAACACTTTTGACATCGCAACTGCAATCAAGTCTGCACATTAAACATTTAAGCATATAAGACCATTTTTGTCGAGAATTAGCAACTAAAAATCGTTTATTCGAGGTATAAAATGTACACTTTTGGGTGCTTATCACATCACCCCCAAACAAAGCGTTGTTAGTCCTCGAGCAAGAAGATAGAGAGAAAGAGAAAGATAAGAAACCAAAAGTGTACCACTTTTGCGGGCACTTGCGATTGCACTTAGCTTGTGCAACAAGCCTTTAAATCTATAGGTTGCCCTATAGGACGAGTTGTGTCTCGTGAGGGTTTGCAGAGAATATACCCACAAAATTCTTTATTTAGAATAATTTATTGAAATGCAGTCAATCTCTTATTAGACATAGAATAATCGCATAATCCATCATGAGATAATTTTTTTCAGAAATACAAGCTAGAATGTAGAGAAGGTTGGCTAAGTAAATATACAAGGCACATCCTTCTAGAACTCGTGTGCAGTGTGAATCCGTCAAAACGGGTTGAGTATCATAAGATTAATTCCTAGATAGCCTCTTGGAATCTACGCTTCAACTTCAAATCTTAAAGATATCTCTCTCTCAAATGAACTCTCGAGATTAGGGTTAGTGTAACGCTTTTATGTGTGAGGAGGTGAGTAAATGTAATCAAGTTCAAATGTCTCTCACACGTATAAGAAAGAACGACATTAATAAAGAAAATGATCTCATGAGATGAATGCTAATCACTATAGTGAGAACGTCGTGTTATTCACCACGTTGACTCTCAATTGCCCGAACACCTAGGGTAACATGGATAATAATGGATGAGGTGGAAATGAAATAAGAAAGAGGGGATATGAGGTTGGATGGTGATGTATGGATGAATGATGAGTGAAATGATGGATGTAAAATGGATGCGATATGCTATGTGTGATAGGACGGTTCAATACATGAAGAATAAATGTCTTTATTTCGAAACTAACTACTAACCACAAACTCTCTTTCTTTTCTTTTCTCTTTTTTTTTTCAATTTTTCTTTTCTTTTTTCCCTACTTCTTTCTATTTTTGCTATTTTTCTATTTTTTTTTCTTTTCAATCCAACAATGAAGACACTTTACATTTGAAACTACACTCTTTTTCTAAAAAAATGATGGATGAAATATATATGGAGATAATAGGTGTGGGTGTGGGGAATATGTGTGAATTAGGTAGAATATGGTATTGTAATGGGTGAAGTGAATGGGTAAAAATCTTGTGATCGGGACAAATTTCAAGACACGCATTTTTTATAACTCAAAAAAGACGTTGTTCTCAGTGATCAAGCCAAAATTTTATGAAAAATAATGAGATCATACAACAATTTAAGTGCGGACCCAAAGGAAGTTGAATCAACTTGTGACTCGAATATTGCATAAAACACCCTGAAAGGGTGAAAGGAACAAATCTCACAAGCTAAAGTCTCTACTAGTGATCCTTAAGGTTCTCTTTGGAATTGTAATACCCTTCAACTCTAAACCGCAGTGACGTGATAAGTGCGCAAATTTTATCGAGTCTAGAAATTCATGGTGCAAAATGCCTTGCTATGTATTACATAAGCTATTTAGAAAAATATAAATCCCCTATCTTGATTCCTAGACTTAAAAAGATGGATGATTGAAAATTCACATCAATAAATGAGATGAAAGAAACTACACGAAAATTTTAAAAAATCAAATTGTTTTCAAAAGAGGTACGATTTTGATAAAATTCCCCACCCCCAAATAAAAAGGAACATCTTCCTCGATGTTAAGTAAAATAATTTTTAAAATTGAGAGCATAAGGTAGGAAAATAGATTACCAGAATCAACTGCTAATGAAGTGGACAGATATAGCCAAAATGAACCTGAATAAATGATAAGAAAAAAATGTGTACAAGTCTATAAACATGATAAAGCATTGGGTGATGTGAAACATCACCCCTAAATAGGATGAGACTCATACAAGAAATGCGGGCTGCCCCCGGTAGTGCTAAGTTTAACGACTTCATCCAGAACTAAGGGATCTCACCCTAACGATAGGATCTATGAAAGCGTGGGGCGGAAGAAAAATTTGGGTGAGGAGAATCACCCCCAAACAAGACTGAAGCATCAGCCTTGTTTGATAAAGGATAAAACGGGTCAATGCACTTGTATGGAGAAGTGCATCACACGAAGCAAAGCATCGGTGGACTATGGGCGGGTGGGAAGAAGGGCAAATATGAGGATGTAAAGGGTGAAGAGGTATCGGACACGGACCTTATTGAGATGAAAAGTGAGGGCAACTAGGGCCCTATAGGCATGGTGCTCTAATTGGTGAGGGAGGCGGAAGGGTGTAGCAATAGGGATGGGGTGGCCTCATAGAAATTACAAGACCGTTCTATGAATAGGCGATGATAATGGTCGCACCGTGACACGCCAGGGAGCTGATGGAAGGAAAAATTGACACCATAAAAGAGTGGAGGGCATGAGTTAACAAGCTCGGTGTCAAGGAAGTGGAGAGTAGCACCAAATATACTCTCATAAATGGTGGAGGATGGTGTTAGGTGAGGATCTAAAAAAGTAGATGGAAACATGAAATGTGTAAAATCAATATCCGGACCAGGTGGTGGGGAAGAAGGAACAATGGGTGGGTCGGGTGGGATAAATGGTGGAGGAAGATGATCTAACTCAAGTGTGGGAGACACACACTCATTGGGAGGAGTAAAGTAATAATCACAAGGTAGTGTGGTTCCTAAAGATGGAGTTGTCAACTTCTCCATAAGAGTAGCATCGACGAATGTGGTGGGAGGGTAAGATGAGGCACTAAGCTCAGAGATAAAGGAATCACTAGAAATATCGGGCTCAATGGAAGCCATGAATGATGGGACATCACCCATATCCGGATAGGTAGGAACTATCATGGATTCTATCTCGGGAAATTGGTGGGAACTCGTAGTCGGAGCTAACCTAAAAGATATGGGCATGTCAGAGACATATGCAATTGGGGCATAAGGTAAAAGCTCAGGCATATTTTTGGATATGACGAGAGTGGGAATAGGAACCTCAAATGTGGGTTCTTTTGGATATGACGGGATTTGATCAGTCTCATTAATGAAAGATAAGTCAACACAATTGTCGACTTGGGGCCAGGACCATGGGATGGTCTCAACTTAGAGATTCTCGAGGTGGTAGGGTTGGTCATACTCAAAATACATGTCACATGAGGACACATCATCGTCCCACTCGGGTGCAACAATGGGTGTATCCATGGGGATGTTTGTCTCTCTCGCACATTCATATTCATTCAATCGTTGTTCAAGCTTTTTGAGAGCTTGAGTTTGAATTTGAATGGCTTGCACTTGCTCGATGATAAATTGTTGCAAGAGTGCCTCGAGAGCAGAGGTGGATGATGGTGATCAAGTGATGGCGGGTGGTGGTGGTGGTTGAGGTGGACACAACTTGCTATAATCGTGATTATAAGGAGAATACTCATACGAAGTGTGGGGAGAGGGGTCAAGTTCATCATACATGAAAGGATCGCCTTCGTGATGGAAAAATGGTCGATATACATGGGGTGCATAGTGAGGGAACTGATCATGAACGGGTGCACAATGTTTCCATGATGACAGTTGGAACGTGTGAAGATTTGCAACATCGGGTTAAAATTTATATTACGTGAAAGGGTGATCAGGTCTCCACGAATAACTAGTGTACTTACACAACTCGGGATTGGGTTCATCATGATAGTGGGCCGAGGTGGGTTCCGGAACAGTGTCACATGGATACACATGTTTTACGGTGGGTTCGGATGGATATGAAAAATATGGGCACTCATTGGACAATTGATCGGCATAGGAACAATGGGTGCATGGCAAAGCATATGACGCGTGACACTCATCATCGGAGGTGATGAAATGTGAGATGCGTGCGTGGGCGACGCATGAGTATCAATGGTGTATGGTTGAGAAGTTAAAGCCACGAAGTAAGGTATTGAGGTTCGACTCGGGCTCAACATCAAACATGCTTTAAGAAAATGATAAATGGCCAAAGTAGTCCCGTAAAGGACGTTCTTCTTCCATGACTAGAAAAATACATTTTTGGAATTTTTTTTCAAAATCAAAGAAAATGTTTTTGGATTTTTTATAAAAATAAAGAAAAAAAATATTTTTGGATTTTTTTTGGAAGAAAAAATGGGCAAAAATATGGACTCTTGAATTTGGACGAACCAACTAAAACCGACTACCGAAAAATGAATTGGACACACGCAAGTCAAGGATAATACCTAACTAAGACATAGCCAATTTTTATCTTTAAATTTAATGAAAGGGTAGTCAAATTTTAATTAAGTCCGCGGGCAATAAAAAATCACGGAATAATCTTAGTGATCGCCTTTGCAAAATTTTCTCCTATTGGGCTACCTAGTTAATTGATTTTAAATTTAGTGATGGCTCGGGTAACACACAATTGGTAAGCGAGTGAGTCGGGTGATGAAATCCCTTCTCGTGAGTGACCGGGTGTAGGTCTTAGTCAATTAATTCCTCACACCATTCGAAAATAAATACGAGAATAAAATCAAGTAAGAGCACACAAAGCGCACAAAAGAATTGACTCGCTAACAGGAGAGGCGCGAGGGTTTAGAAGTGTACCTTCCACGGTTTTTAGGCCGTGGGGTGCCGAAAAATTTGGATCTGCCGAGGGGAGATCACGCCAATCTCAGTCGGCCCTGGGAGTCTTACTGACCCAAGGTAGAGAGGCTTCTAAATCCTTACCTTTGGACACACTCTCTCTACCTTGTCCGGTTTCCCTATCACGCTTTTCTTCGCAATTAATTATCATAAATTAAAATAAAAAATAAATGGTGTCTCTATGCACCGCAATACAAGTCAAGAATAAAAAGCCTAATATAAGCCTTCTAAAATAAAGGAAAAATGGTACTAAAATAAAATAAAATAACAAAGTGCGAAAAATAAATGAACTATAAGATGAAATCTGCTCCAATTGCTTCACGCTCCCAGGAATGGTAATGGCGCTATTTGATAAAGGAACTTTTGCGTATATTTCATCGTTGCTTGAAAGTACTCTAATCAAAACCTCAATTACCTACAAAAATATAACAAACTCAAGTGTAGAGCGGTAAGTAACGGTATCAATCCACATCAAGGGGGTAAGCGATGGACAATCTCAATTGTAATTCAATTTTTATTTTCTTTTTGGAATTTTTACTTTTTCTATTTTGTTAGCTTTTTCAATATTAAAACAATTTGGGTGAGGATGTGAAATAACACTAAACTAAAATGAAAGATGAAAACAACTAACTAAAAAGTGACTAAAACGAAAAAAATATAGTCTAACACTAAAATAAGAGATAAAGTGAGGTAAATAAATTTGAGAGGAATCAAGGAGTGGAACTACACCACAAATTATAGATATTCTAATTAATTAATTTAATTATTTGAATTTTTCCAAATTAATATCAAAATTACAAATCAACTCTCGTTGCAAATGTAATTTTAATAGTAATCTTTTGGAAAATTAAGTTTTACTCCCCCACAACTCTAGAAAATAGATCTACACTCTTTTTAATTAATCACCCGCTAAGACCGATCGATTAAATTTTTTATAAATCATAGAAAATGAAATTAGAGTTGAAATTTAAGAAATAATATATCTAGTTCGAATCTAAAATGGGTATTATAAATAGAATTTCGATTTTCTCTCGAAAATCATTTACCCTCTCTTGAAGCATTAATTTAAGGGTGAGGGATCAAAATTAACATTCAAAGATAATTTTTAATTAATTAAACTAATTAAATCAAAATAACATCAAATAAGGGTTCACCCCACCCCTTGAAAGGGAATTTAGCCTAACATGATATCAAACATGATGAATAAATAATCAAGGCTACTAAAATAAAATAGAAGAGAATAGAACAATCAAACCATATTTCTTTGAGAAAGTTGAACTCCAATCTTCCAATTTTAAGCATACAATCCCTCTAATTGAGCATCCAAGTGATTTGCAATTAAATATCCGCTCAATTAAATCTCTTACAAAATTTTTCCTCAAAAAATGTCTAACAAAAAAATAAAAATAATAAAATAAAACTATTTACAAAATGATGTTTATCCTAATTTAGTTTTTACACTAAACTATCTCTAACTCTCTCTAGAATTCTCTTTGTTGTCTCAAATGGTCTTGAGTCTTCATTTATAGTGGGCAATGGAGCAAAGGGTATATGTGGAAATATGTTAAGGGTGGGAATGTGGTTATGGGTGTGAGGTAATGAGAATGTGAGGGAATCATATTTGGTTTTGGGGTATTTTGGGTATAAGGGTTAAAAGATGTAGTTGTGGGTAGAATGAGAAAAAGGGTAGTAAAAGGGGTAATGAGACATGTGAATGTTTGGTTTTTATTTTATTTTGGCTTTGGTTTTAAGATTTTGACAGGTGAGAAGTCGTTGGATTAGAAATGGGTAAGGTGCTTTTGAGCCAAAGTTGGGTTTGTTGGTTTTGGGTCGCGATTTGAAGTTGGTTCGAGCTGGGTTAACACGGGTTGGAGGAATAAGGGTGGCGGGTTTGAAATCGGGTCTAGGTGCTGCCATGGTGATGGGAAGGGGTTCTCGGTTCGGTTTGGGGATGTTCTGGTGGGTTAGATGGGCTAGGCCACGTGGTTTCGAGTTGCGTGGCTGGTATAGGGGGTCATAGTTCGATTTGGTTGAGGGCACCGGAGCTCCGGTGTTGAGTCGGTGTTGGGGCTGTCGGGTATGGGTTCGGGGCATCCGGGTTTATTTGGGTTAATGGTTTGGGACCATCGGTTGCTAATGGAGGGTAGGTATAGGGGTGAGGTCGGGTTGATGGGTAATAGGTAGCTGGGGGGATTGGGTGTTGATAATGGAGGTTAGTGAGGAGAGAGAGAGTATGATTGCAGAAGATGATGTTGGGAGTGATTTAGTGTGTGAGGATGTAGGGAGATAGGGTGAGGGTGAGTGAGGTTAGTTAGGTGTGTTTGTGGTGTAGGCAACTAAGGTGTGAGTGAGTTGTAGGATAAGTTAGTGTGTGTATGTTTAATTTGGACACCTAAAAATAACACTAACTAACTAAAAAAAATTAAAACTAATAAAACTAAAATTCTAAAAATAAAATCCTAATCTGAAAATAAAATAAAGACTCAAATAAAAAAGGAAACTAAAAATAAAAATCTTTTAAAATTAAAACTAAAATCCTAAAAAGAAAATGTAAAATCTAATAAAATTAAAAATACATGAATTCCTAATAAAATAAGACTAAGAACTAAAAACTAATAAAAATCAAAATCAAAATAAAATCACACTAATTAAATAGAAAAAATAGAAAATAAAATCTAGCAAATTCTAAATAAATCTAAAATAAATCCTAAAAATAAAACCACTCAAACTAAAAATCTAAAAAAAATCTAAAAAAAACACAAACTAAACACACGGGCTCGGATGAAGATTTTGGCTAAGTTTAGGCTCAGTTTGGGGTAGGCTAGGGTTACGAGACAAGGTGTTTAGCTCCATTCTTGATGCAATTTACCTTGAAATAACACTTTTAACACCACAACTTTAATCAAGCCTGCATATTAAACATTTAAGCATATAAGACCATTTTTGTCGAGAATTAGCAACTAAAAATTGTCTATTCGAGGTATAAAATTTTCACTTCTGGGTGCTTATCACACCACCCCCAAACAGAGCGTTGCTAGTCCTCTAGCAATAAGATGGAGAGAAAGAGAAAGATAAGAAACCAAAAGTCTACCACTTTCGCGGGCACTTGCGATTGAACTTAACATGTGCAACAAGACTTTAAACCTATAGGTTTCCATACAGGACGAGTTGTGTCTCGTGAGGGTTTGCAGAGAATATACCCACAAAATTCTTTATTTAAAAAGATTTATTGAAAGGCAGTCAATCTCTTATTAGACATAGAATAATCACACAATCCATCATGAGATAAATTGTTTTCTGAAATACAAGCTAGGATGTAAAAAAGGTTTGCTAAGTAACTACACAAGGCACATACTTCCTAGAACTCAACATGTGTAGTGTGAATCCGTCAAAACGGGTTGAGTATCGTAAGAGTAATTCCTAGATAGCCTCTTGTAATCTACACTTCAACTTCAAATCTTACGAATATATCTCTCTCAAACAAACTCTCGAGATTAGGATTAGTGTATTGCTCTTGTGTGTGAGGAGGTGAGTAAATATAATCAAGTTCAAATGTCTCACACACATATAAGAAAGAACGACATTAAGAAAGAAAATGATCTCATGAAATGAATGCTAATCACTATAGTGAGAACGTTGAGTTAATCACCACATTGACTCTCATTTTCCCGAACAACTAGGGTAACATGGATAATAATGGGTGAGATGGAAATGAAATAAGAAAGACGGGATATAAGGTTGGATGGTGATTTATGGATGAATGATGAGTGAAATGATGGATGTAAAATGGATGCGATATGCGATGTGTGGTAGGAGTGTTCAATACATGAAGAACAAATGTCTTTATTTCAAAACTAACTACTAACCACAAACATTCTTTATTTTCTTTTCTCTCTTTTTTTTCTATTTTTCTTTTTTGTTTTTTTCCTACTTCTTTCTATTTTTGCTATTTTTTGATTTTTTTATCTTTTCAATCCAACAATGAAGACATTTTACATTTGAAACTGCACTTTTTTTCTCAAAAAATGATGGATGAAATATATATGGAGATGATAGGTGTGGGTGTGGGGAATATGTGTGAATTGGGTAGAATATGGTAATGTAATGGGTGAAGTGAATGCGTGAAAATCTAGTGATCGAGACAAATTTCAAGAGACGCATTTCTTACAACTCGAAAAAGACGTCGTTTTCAGTGATCAAGCCAAAATTTTATGAAAAAGAAGGAGATCATACAACAATTTAAGTGCGGACCCAATGGAAGTTGAATCAACTTGTGACTCGAAGATTGCATAAAATACTCTGAAAGGGTGAAAGTCACAAATCTCACAAGATAAAGTCTCTACTAGTGATCCTTAAGGTTCTGTTTGCAATTGTAATACCCTTCAACTCTAAACTGCAGTGACGTGATAAGTGCGCAAATTTTTTTGAGTCTAGAAATTCATGGTGTAAAATGCCTTTTTATGTTTACATAAGCTATTTAGAAAAATATAAATCCTCTAGCTTGATTCCTAGACTTAAAAAGATGGATGATTGAAAATTCACATCAATAAATGAGATGAAAGAAACTGCACGAAAATTTTAAAAATCAGGTTTAAAAATCAATTTTTTTTTCAAAAGAGGTACGATTTTGATAAAATTCCCCACCCCAAACAAAAAGGAACATCGTCCTCGATGTTAAGTAAAATAATTTTAAAAATTGAGAGCATAAGGTAGGAAAATCGATTACCAGAATCAACCGCTAATTAAGTGGACAAATATAGGCATAATGGACCTGAATAAATGATAAGAAAAAAATGTGTACAAGTCTATAAACATGATAAAGCTTTGGGTGATGTGAAACATCATCCCAAAATAGGATGAGACTCATACAAGAAACGCAGGCTGCCTCCCGGTAGTGCTAAGTTTAACGTCTTCAGCCAGACCGAAGGGATCTCACCCTAAGGATAGGATCTATGAAAGCGCGGGGCGACAGAAAAATTTGGGTGAGGATAATCATCCACAAACAAAACTAAAGCATCAACCTTGTTTGATAAAGGCTAAAACGGGTCAATGCACTTGTTTGGAAATGTACATCACACGAAGCAAAGCATCGATGGACCATGGGCGGGTGGGAAGAAGGGAAACTGTGAGGGTGAAAAGGGTGAAGAGGTATCGGCCACGGGCCTTATTGAGATGAAAAGTGAGGGAAACTAGGGCCCTATAGGCATGGTGCTATAATTGGTGAGGGAGGCGGAAGGGTATAGCAATAGGGATGTGGTGGGACTCATAGAAATTACACGACAGTTCTATGAATAGGCGATGATAATGGCCGCGTCGTGACACGCCAGGGAGATGATGGAATGAAAAATTGACACCACAAGAGAGTGGAGGGCATGAGGTAACAAGATCGATGTCACGGAAGTGGAGAGTAGCACCACATATGCTCTCATAAATGGTGGAGGATGGTGTTAGGTGAGGATCTAAAAAAGTATATGCAATGAAATGTGTAAAATCAAGATCAAAACCAAGTGGTGGGGAAGAAGGAACAATGGGTGGGTCAGGTGGGATAAATGGTGGAGGAAGATGATCTAACTCAAGTGTTGGAGACACACGCTCATTAGGAGGAGTAAAGTAATACTCACAAGGGAGTGTAGTTTCTAAATATGGAGTGGTCAACTTCTCCATAAGAGTAGCATCGACGAATGTTGTGGGAGGGTAAGACGAGGCACTAAGCTCAGAGATATAGGAATCACTAGAAATATCGGGCTCAAAGGGATCCATGAATGATGAGACATCATCCAGATGAGGATAGGAAGGAACTATCGCGGATTCTATCTCGAGAAAATAGTGAGCACTCGTAGTCGGAGCTAACCTAAAAGATATGGGCATGTCAGAGACATATGCAATTGGGGCATAAGGTAAAAGCTCGGGCATATTTTTTAATATGACGGGAGTGGGAATAGGAACAAAAAATGTGGGTTCTTTTGGATATGATGGGATTTTATTAGGCTCATTAATGAAAGATAAGTCAACACAATTATCGACTTGGGGCCAGGACCATGGGATGGTCTCAACTTTGAGATTCTCGAGGTGGTAGGGTTGGTCACACTCAAAATCAGTGTCACAAGAGGACACATCATCGTCACACTCGGGTGCAATAATGGGTGGATCCATGGGGATGTCTGTCTCTCTCACACATTCAAATTCATTTAATCATTGTTCTAGCCTTTAGAGAGCTTGAGTTTGGATTTGAGTGGCTTGCACTTGCTCGATGATAAATTATTGCAAGAGTGCCTCGAAAGCGGAGGTGGATGATGGTGATGAAGTAATGGCGGGTGGTGGTGGTGGTTGAGGTGGACACAACTCGCTATACTCATGATTATAAGAAGAATACTCATATGAAGTGTGGGGAACGGGGTCAAGTTCATCATACACGAAAGGATCGCCTTCGTAATGGACAAATGGTTAATATTTATGGGGTGCGTAGTGAGGGAACTGATTGTGAACGGGTGCACAAGGTTTCCATGACGACAGTTGGAACGTGTGAAGATCCACAACATCGGGTTGGAATTCGTATTACGTGAAAGGGTGAACATGCCTCCACGAATAACTAGGCTACTTACACAACTCGGGATTAGGTTCATCGTGATAGTGGGCCGAGGTGGGTTCCGGAAAAGTGTCACATGGATACACATGCTCCATGGTGGGTTCGAATTGATATGAAAAATATGGGCACTCATTGGAAAAGTGATCGGCATAGGAAGAATGGGTGCATGACAAAGCATGTGACGCATTGACACTCATCATCGGAGGTGATGAAATGTGAGACGCGTGTGTGGGCGACGCATGAGTATCAACGGTGTGTGGTTGAGAGTTAAATCCACGCAGTAAGGTATTGAGGTTCGACTCGGGCTCAACCTCAAAAATGCTTTGAGAGAATGAGAAATGGCCAAAGTAGTCCCGTAGGGGTGAGATTGTGGTTATGGGTGTGAGGTAATGAGAATGTGAGTAATTAGAGTTGGTTATGGGGTATTTTGGGTATAAGGGTTAAAAGATGTAGTTGGAGGTAGAATGGGAAAAAGGGTAGTAAAAGGGGTAATAAGACATGTGAGTGTTTGGTTTTTATTTTATTTTAGCTTTTGTTTTAAGATTTTGATAGGTGAGAAGTCGTTGGATTAGAAATGGGTAAGGTTCTTTTTGGCCAAAGTTGGGTTTGTTGGTTTCGGGTCGCGATTTGAAGTTAGTTCGAGCTGGGTTAGCACGGGTTGGAGGAATAAGGGTGGAGGGCTTGAAATCGGGTTTGGGTGCTACCATGGTGATGGGAAGGGGCTCTCAGTTCGGTTTGGGGATGTTTTGGTGGGTTAGATGGGCTGGGCCTCGTGGTTTCGAGTTGTGTGGCTGGTACAGGGGGTCGCGGTTCGATTTTGAATGGAGCCATAGGTTGAGGGTGCCGGAACTCCGGTGTTGAGTAGGTGGTGGGGCTGTCGGGTATAGGTTCAGGGCCTCCGGGTTTAATTGGGTTAAGGGTTTGGGACCATGGGTTGCTGATAGGGGGTAGGTATAAGGGTGAGGTTGGGTTGATAGGTAATAGGCAGCTGGGGGATTGGGTGTTGGTAATAGAGGTTAGTGAGGAGAGAGAGTATGAGTGTAGAAGATGATTGTTAACGCAAAAATTCTCCATCTATGAGGACCAATCAGAAAAGGAGATATGTCATCCTACGTGGCAATATTTGGCACCCGAGGAGAGTTGGTCGGCACCCGAGGAAAGTTGGTCGGCCCCCGAGGAAAGTTGGTCGGCCCCCGAGGAGAGTTGGTCAGTACCCGAGGAGAGTTGGTCGTCACCCAAGGAGAGTTAATCGGCACCCGAGGAGAGTTGGTCGGCATGCCAACCAGGAAGATCAAAGGACAACTATGCATTTAATGTGCATTAATGAAGATGACATCGCATTTAATGAGCCTTAATGTACATTTATACTGTATTAATAAATGACAACACATAGCATACCAAGCAATTCAATAATTAGATTCGTTGAATGTAGACATAAATGTCTACATACAATGAATCTCTTTATCTCCCATCACTATAAATACATGTATCCCCTTAGCCGAAAAGGGAGAGATCCGAGAGAACTAAGAAACACCATACACAAGATACACACCCTTTCTCTCTCTACACCCTATGGTGCTATTGTAAACTCCTGAGAATAAAATAACAGTGGACGTAGGCTTTATTCATAGCCGAACCACTTTAAAAATCTTTGTCTCTCATGTGATTGATTGGATTGTTTTTATCTATTTATCTGTGATCATAAAAACGGGATTCGGTCCAGTTTTTTGCATCAACAGATTGGCGTTGTCTGTGGGAACGTGTTACAAGCATTGTTCTCCATCAAAAGCTAAGTTTTTATTTTCTCTACGTATAATCAATTATACATACGTCTTTTGATTCAATCATGATTTTTATGTTTATATACATAAATTAATTGTCCAATTTTTATCTGCAAAATATTGCATATCATGATTTTAAAATCATAACTGTTAGATTAATTCTTATTTAAAAATCTGAAAAATAATGGATTTCATAAATCATAACTTTTTACTTGATTCTCAAGTTTCAATTTTATATCATGGAATAAATATTTTAAATGATTACATATTCCAATATATATGACGGTGGTAAGATTTGATAATTTTCATTATAAATTTTGTAAGATCTTTGATGTCTATTCAAATTCCCATCATATTTTTAAATGGAAAAAGTTAAAATCAAGAACAATTTTTCTCTCTCGATAATCACAATTCTGACCCAGATCTGCTTTAAAAGTTCTCATCAATTTGATTCAAAAAAATAATATATATATATATATATATATGTTTATATTCAGTGTTAGAAAATTTTCATCATGAGCGTTAAGCATCTATGAATCTTTTTGAAAACGTTATGGGTAAACACGTTTATGTAATGAGTTACATCAAGGAAAAAGATTTGACATATGTTGATTCACATATTTCACATCTTCTACAAGGGAGTAAAAATTCAAAACTATTCTTTTTCCTCTTGGATATTGATCATATTTTCTCTTAGATCTGATGATTTCTATTAGTTATCTCTTAGATCTAAGAATTTTGATTTGTTATGATTTATTAATTCTAATAAAGATTGATTTATTGGTTCGATGATGGATTTTTGGTATAGTTTTCGTAATGATTTTTATCATCCACCGTATTTTTTATCTCCACAAATGGAAAATAGGAAGGAAACCCAAAATAATTTTCTCTCACCTGAAAAACCATTACCCACCTCTTGTAAAAGAGGATCAGTAAAACAATCATGACCATAGCAAGACGCTGGGCACAAATTTGATATGTTGCCCCCCGTTCATCACATCACATGGTTTCTTTGTTGAAATCACACGATCTAGTGGATTAGATAATTATTCATTTAATTAACATTCTTAATGCTTAAATTTTACATTGAACATTATTTTTTTGATCTATTGGTTCGAGATATTTTGGGACATAGCGATCTCACGAAAAATTATTTCCCCGCGGCTCATATGGTTGTCCGGAAGCATCCACTTACAACCCCTATTTTTGGTCAGCCATACATATTGTTGGTCGGCATCATCTTAGGCCATATTTTATTAAAGAGAAGCTTAACCAGACCATTTTTGTTTATCGGAGATAAGATGTGAAGATCCATCAGCAACGTT
Source organism: Sambucus nigra (assembly GCA_949130495.1). Classification (NCBI taxonomy): domain Eukaryota; kingdom Viridiplantae; phylum Streptophyta; class Magnoliopsida; order Dipsacales; family Adoxaceae; genus Sambucus; species Sambucus nigra. The sequence continues at coordinate 242,766,947 of OX422215.1, read as the reverse complement.
GAAATAATTTTATCCAACTACGAGGTATCTTATTATTGGTCGGAGCCCCATATTGTAGCTCGGTGGAACCAATTGCAGGTCGACGATCATCTACTTCTTGATCGACGACATCTCAGTCTTGTTCGGAGGGTTCAATTTACTGGTCGGCAACTATCCAACCATCCACTTTTTGGTCGGTGACATCTAATGTCGTTCGGTGCTGTCAATGCACCATTTTTGTTGATCGGCAAAATTGCTCAGCTGGTCGGGGACCATTTGCTTCTTGGTCGGCACCATATATCTATAACTTGAGATATCCTTAAATGTTGGTCGGCAACATCCATGCCGTTTGTCGGTAGTAGTAGAATCTTGGGGTATTAAAAAATGCGAAGCACCCCAGATATTTCTTTAAACACGAGTTCAGCTCGGGGACAAATTGGAGGCTTAAGTTTTTTTTTAACTTGTGATCACCCCAAAAATATTTTTAAAACCAAGTGATAAATAATTTTCAAACAGCAACTTATACCTGATTAGTTGTTGGAGATTAAATAACTTTACAAAAAACTCTACGTCTTATTTATGATGCATATCTGATAAAAATTTGTCCATCTCACACACATTTGGCACAAAAATATTATTTCATATTTTCAAATTTTTATTATTTTATGTTGATACACATCACATATTGTTTTGCTGAATAATTATTCTCATGACAATAATTATTTTCTCTAGTCTCGACAGGTACTCGGGAAGGTTATTGAAATTTCATAGGGACGAGATTCAATCCTGATGAAAGCTCTCGTAAACCTCTAGAAAGTAGTATTGCTCGACATCAGGCAATTTTGCTTCGACAAGATACTTATTCAGCTTTAAGGAGAATTACAACATTCGTTGTATTTCACCCCCAACGGATAGTTGGTTGGATAATTCTTATTTATATTCAGGCCTGACAACGTTCTCGGCCATATTATTATGTTCTGGAAGATCTTATTCTTGTTCAGCATTATATAATTCTACCTCGACAGATCAACGAGGCACTTTATTATTTTTAATTATTCTTTATATCTATTTGGATGCATATTCTATTCTTATTTCAGCATGGAGCTCGACAAATATTTATAATCATATATTCAGCTCCAAGGAGGTCTCCAACATTTATATTATCTTATTCCCAACAATCTGTTGGTCAGCTCCAAGGATGTCTCCAGCATATATTATCTTATTCCCAACAATCTGTTGGTCAACTCCAAGGATGTCTCCAGCATTTATTATATCTTATTCCCAATAATCCGTTGGTCAGCTCCGAGGAAGTCTTTATCATTTATTATAAAAAATATATTCCCCAAAATGCCAACTAAGGTTGGTTGGGAAGAAAAACTATTCCTAAAAATGCCAACTAAGGTTGGTTAGGAAGTAAATCTATTCCTAAAAATGCCAACTAAGGTTGGTTAGGAAGTAAATCTATTCCCAAAAATGCCAACTAAGGTTGGTTGGGAAGAAAAAATATTTCCCAAAAGTGCCAACTATGGTTGGTTGGGAAGAAAAAATCCACCAACTCAGGTTGGTCGGAAATAAGAAGCTGTCAACTACAGTTGGTCAGAAACATTTTATGAGTATGTGAAAGCGATCAAGCAAAAAGCATTCAAAGTTCACATTCCACACTTGGTGGCTTCTATTAAAAATTCAGTTGTTCATTCGGTGGCACATTCTTATAACATCATGCAGTCGAGCATCAAATTCAACTCCACAAACTCACACGGTCGGGGCCCCGACCAATCATCATTCAGGATTTATTTTTCTTGCTCTAGAATTATTTTTGATATTGAAGTTCAGGAGGTATATTGAAGTTCAGGAGGCGTATTCAGAAGTTCAGGAGGTGTATTCAGAAGTTCAGGAAGCATATTCAGGAGTTATTATGCACATGCTATTGAAGTTCAGAAGTCAAATTCAACATCTGCAGCACTGAGATCTTTGCTACTACTGTCTCGACCAATAATGAAGAAGAAGTTGTATGAAAATATTTCGAAGTCCACCATAAACTTGGTACTAATCAGATTGAAGGTTGGGTTCAAAAGCTAGTATGTTACTTGACAAAGTATTCAGAGGAGCATAAATCAGAAAAATCAAGCACGTGAAGTTAGTACTCAGTTGCTCGACACAGGAGGATTGTATCAAGATCTTATTACCAACACTTTCAGTGTTGTAGTGTGTAAGAGTTTGGGATGGTGATCTAACACATGCATGCACACACTTATGCTTATTTTTATAAACAGTCCTAGCAAATTACAAATCAGATCTATATGTTATGATTTTCAGTTTCTCTCCTTTTAGGAAACTTTGGATCTTATTTGGCCTTTAAAATTAACCAAGAATCCACGGCTATCTTGCTTAGAAGACGTATCAGGATCTTAATCAATCTCATGGTTTTGAAAATATTTTTGAGATTGAAAATCACCAAGTGCGATTCCAACTAGGTCAAAGGTCTTGTTTCTAAAATACCATTTTATGATCTAGTAAAATCTGGGGAAAGTGAAGGTGGAAGTAGTTGTGTTAATTTTGAGACCGAATGTTACATTGGATGCACTATGGACTGGGCATGAGGATCATTTACCAGGCATTTCAGCAGTCTAAAGGAGAACCACACATGATATAAATTTATCAAAAGCCCTTTTTGGGTTTGTGATTGCTACACCGACCATGATGCCATGGGTGATATAGGCACAGGCTCCAGACTCCTTCTACCAAGAGAGAATACGATAACTTATATCAGGTGTTTTTTTATTTCTCTATCAGTTCGGATGGTGGGTTGAGATTTCTGGGACGATTAGTGGTTCTAGAGAGTGCTGAGTTGAGGAATGAAGTTTCAACACATAGCTCACGATTCATAATGCATCTCAGAGGGGATAAGATGTGTCCGGATATGTGTAGGTCATACTGGTGAACCAAGTTTAAGAAAAACATTATGAAATTTATGTCTAAATGTTCCACCTGTAAATTAGTCAAGGTGGAGCACTAGAAACTAGCCTCAGAATGACAACCCTTGGATATTCCCGAGTAAAAGTGAGAGAGAATCTCCATGGATTTTATTCAGGGATTGCCGAGGTCCTATAGAGGTAATAATTCCATTGGGTTCATCGTCGATAGATTGACAAAAGTGGCTCATTTACATCCAGTGAGGACATATTTCACCACCGAACAGTATGCCAACTTATTCGTGTCAGAGATAGTAGGGCTATATGGATTAATGTGTGATATCATACCCAATCGGGGATAGTACATTTGTATTCCAATTATGGAGGAGTTTTCAAGAGGCTATGGGGGTGCAAATTAATTTCAATACAATATTTTACCCTCAGTCAGATGATCAATCTGAACGAGTGAACCAAATTTTAGAGAATATCCTTCAAGCATGTGTTTTGGATATTAAATGGAGTTGGGATGAGAAATTATCACTCGTGGAGTTTCCTTACAATGATAGTCATCAAAAGATTATTGGTATGGAACCGTACAAGGCATTATACGGGTGACCGTGTCATTCACTGAGCTATTGTTTTGAGATAGAGGACACTGAATGTTCAGACTGGACATTATTGGGGACACCTTAGAGAAGGTGGGGTTTATCCGAGTATGGATAAAGATGGCAAAGGACTGAGAAAAGTGTTACGCTGATAATAGAGGGCTAAATATATAGTTTTAGGTGTGGTACCAAAGTGCTTTTGAGGGTCTCACCGATAAAGGGAGTAGTCAAGTTTGGGTCTATGGGAAATTGGATCCCCTTTACGTAGGTCCTTTCATAATATTGGATAGGTTGGGCTCGGTGTCCTGCCAGTTATCCCTACATGACTATCTATAGTGAGTACATGTGTCAATGTTTAAAACATTTATGAGGGATGATGATGCTTATCAGCATATTGGTCTCGATGGGATTGAGCTTTAGCCTGATGCGAGCTACAAAGAGTGTCCACATCGTATCCTTGACTGGAAAGAGCAAACACTATGATCGAAGGTCATACCATTAATTAGAGTCCAATGGGAACACCATAGTGAAGCATAGTCTACATGGGAGAGAGGGTAACATATGGACAAGATATATACAGTTATTCTAGTCAGGTATGAAAATTTGAATCTCAAGGAAAAAATTCCTTATTTTAGGGGGTACTGCAATACATTTTAATTTAAGTGCATTAAATTAGATAAATTATGAAATTTGTATAAGTATCTAAGGTGAGTCATGACATCACTAATTATATTTCATATGTGTTATGTGTCTATATTATTAAAAATTTAAATTATGTTTTGGATTTTGAGGCACGATAATGAATTAATAAAAAAACTAATTATTATTAATCTTAGACTTGTAATGGTTAGGATATTTGGATGTTGACTTGGTACTTTGGGATGACATTTGAGGCAGGTAGAAAGTTTGGTTATTACCTAAAATAATGGATTTTAATCCAAATGGGTTAGTATATAGCTTGATCAATGTTTTGGACTATTTGGATGTAGTTTTAGGCCTATTTGATTAAGGACAATATGGGCCTAAAACCAATTTCAAAAACTAAGGTAAGAAAAAGCCCATTTGGTTTAACCTAACTCATTACAACACAATTAGACAAAAACCCTAAAGATGACTTGGAGAAGAAGACAATTAGGGAAATTATACTTGGATTTCGTCCCTTTCAATTAAGTCAAGTTTACCTAGTGTGGGATTTTAATTATTTTTGTGTTATAATGCAATTAGTCATTGGAATCAAAACTGACATTTGATTTTGAGATTAATTAAATAGTTTGGTAATTACTTTAACATGATCATTTAGGTTACTATTTATGTTCTTGGCAGAAATTGAATTTAGTTGAATTCCTTATGAGCTGGAGATATAATTTATATGCAACTTTTAAGATTATGTTAAAAATCCCTTTAGTAACTTCATGAATTTATATGAATCTAAGTTGAATTTGGAAAAATATAAACTAGGGTTCTTGACATGATTTTGATGTTTAAGACTTTAAAGCATATTTGGATTGACTAAAATCATTGGAGATTTTTTAGTGTTAATGTTAGACCATTTATACACAAAATATACTGGGTTTAGTGTTGGTTGGAAGCTTCAAATTTAGGTTTGAAGGATGAAAATGGAAGATTTCATTTTTCGAAGATAAATGATTTTGGGTTAATCTCGTTCGAGTGGGAGTTTAGTATTGTTCGATCAAGCTAGGATTTTATTGTTCGAATGACCATTGTAATCTTGTTATAATGAGAAGGGTATTAGCTTTCGAACATCGTTTATTCTGTAATTTTATTTCTTGATTAAAAGAGGTTAATTAAGCTATTTAATCTGAATTTTATCCTGGTGACCTTTATGTGATTAGGATTACTTGTCTAGTTTATTATGATCAATATACCGAGTGTGATTTATCATGTGATACATATTAAAGGGGATATCCTAAAGGGGCACGTGTGACGGTGACCGCATTGGTACCCCGATTGATAGAGACGGGCTTTACCTTTGTTATGATTACTCCGAACACTATACGATGAAAATACCCATTGTATTTAGATGAGGTTTGTGGTGTAATTATTTCATATAACTTTGGGAATGGGGTCATTTGGATGGTGTGAAGGAGTAGTTTTTATCCCCAGAAGATGCTTTGATAGTTATAGGTGTGTGATAGCAGATAAATATGCCTAATAGGCACGAGCGATCCCCAGTTGTTGTAGGGATAAGTCGTAGTTTTGTGAGGGTCTACGAGTAGCCCATTTATAATGTATGTGGTATGGACCACACTTATGTTCATGTAGACTTAGAGATTATTTATAGTACTTGATATGTTCATATACTCAGAAGTATAGAATCTTTAATAATGTAACCATTAGCTATATTCAGTTGAGATGAATAATATGTAATAACAGCTTTCATTTGGATTTGGGAGTAGATGCATGATATGTTTAGGGTTGTTTTGGGATGTGATAACTTGAAATCAACTAAAATATTTGAGGCGGTTGTGTAGTTATATTGTAGTTAAACTCAGTTATAATCGTACTCTTTGTAAACTTGTTATTAATGTTGTAGTTGAATTATCTTTTCAGGACATAAGCCACCAATGCTACCTCACCCCTAATTCAGTCTTATCCTCCTTTTAGCTACTACTTAGGTAGGATGTAATTATCGTGCATACATGTTCATTCTTTTATTCCTATCTACTTATATATTATGTCAGATTTACGTTTAATAGTATTGAGTCGGTATTAATATTTCATTTGATATTGGATTTTATTATGAGACAATTGTAGCCATGCGATGATTCTATTACGGTTGGTTTTTTTATTACCATAGATTTTGTGGTTCACCTCTATTAGGTTGAGTTGTTTATTTTATATATTTAGTATTAGTTTCATCCACACTTAGAATGATACCAAGTTGTTTAGACTCCTATTTTTTATTATAGACATGATAAATCTTAGATTGTATGGGGTGTCATAGTAGGATTTGATGTTCTTGTAGTAATTAGAATATTTAGGAGTAAAAATAATAATGAATTATGCAAATTCCTTAAGAATAAAAATTAAAGAACCTTTGTTGACAAATGGAGTATGTCCTTGGTGTGGGACAAAAGATGGATCATATGTTAATACATGTTATTGTTGGTCCCTAAGTATGGGAGTAGAGATGAATTATGTTTCTATATGTGCTGGTTTATAATCTCTAAGTATTCGACTAGAAGTGGGTTATATGATTATATGGATTTCTTTACATAACTTAAGTGTGTGTTATAGGAGGTTCATGCATTATACTCCAAGTAAGGGAGTAAGATAATAAATGGATATTCATGCTTATGTATGATGGGGTGATGATTTCCAAGATTAGTACCTAGGAGATGAAAGGTACTTGAGTTGATGATGATTACGTGGGAATTATTATTGGTATGTGTTTTTCTTATGTTTATGATTTAATGGTCACTAGTGGTTTAATCAATCGTCATTAATACAAATTTTAAGTATGATATTTTCCGAGGTGGTAAAAATATAATACCCTGACTTTTTATTAATTCCTTTGTTATTAAAATTTACAAAGACACGAGCATTTTGTGATTTTTTATTACGGTTTGGTAAATTTAGTTCGAGTAATTGAATTAGATGGATAATTAAGAGATTCAACGTCTCATTAGTGTGACTTAAATTGGGTTAGATTCATTCATAACGATAATATTAAAAGTTAAGTCGAGTAACGAATTCTTTAGTCGTTATGGTGGTTTAAAAACTACTATTGTGGGTGAATTTGTCCTCTATGGTGGCTTTAGATTCTATGAGGTTATTTTTTTAAAAAATGGATTTAGCTACCAATATTCTGAAATGTGGCATGAGGTTCTATTATTAATTAGTATGAACCATTACATAATTGAAATGTATCCCAAACCCCATGCCATTCTCTTATTTTAAATAAGACTGTGTAGGATTCTACATAATCATCCGACCAATAATTTTGAAGGAGAGAAAATATATTTTCTCCTAAGTCTTCCCTTATATTAGAGTTAAGTACAAAACAAAATGAGTGAGTTAAGGGTGTTTATGGGGGTATTTAATTGAGTTTTAAACAAAAAATGCGAGGGAATTTTTTTTAGATTCCATTTCCAAGATAGGAAGCTTGGTAGTCCTTCGAGGAAACATTTGGAGGTGGGGGATGCCCTGCCCCCTTCACCAATCATTTTCTTATTTTCTGGGTCTTCAGTCTGTAGGGGTGTTGATTTATTTTCATATTTAAAGTAGGTTTAAGTGTACATTTATGTAGTATTGTATTTGCATGTGTTATATATATAATATGGGGGAAGGGTCATTTAATGTTGCAAAAGAACTAACGGTTATGCTTTGTCAAACTACTATAATCTAAGGGTCTCATATTGTGCCATATCATAAGCCAAGACTTATGACATGAAAGAATTAGAGAAAATTAATTGAACCACCTTCCCCCAAATACAAACCCTACCCCTCCTCCTCCCTCATTCTCCCCTATCCCTTATCCATACGTCTCCCTCCCGCCCTCATTCTCTCCCTCTCACTTAAGCTTTGTCTCCCTTCCATGTCTAACTCCCACTTCGTCGTTGAACCTCTCTCTCACATGTGCACAAGTGAACTCATTCAATATCTTATACACACATGCACACATACACAAATAGATATATGGTTTTCACACACACTCGCACTCATACGCGCACATACGTAAACTAATCTATGTTCATAACTCTATTTGAACCATTTGTTTTGAATTGGAGTTAGGGATTTTTAAATGGAGACTTTGAACCATTTGTTTTCAATTGGGGGTTTTCGTGTAGTTTTGAGTTGAAAGTGAGGAATAGAGTTTATCATTTTCTTCTTCTTTGTTCAAGGGTTGATTAAGAAATAATGTTTTCATGGTCTTTATGAGATTGATAAGGAAATATCAATTTGAACTTTAGATTCTAAGTTGCATGATTGTTTCAGAATTTTGTTCTTTTTCATTAAAAATTTATGACAGATTAATTATGATTTTGGTTTTCAGTAATGGTTTGTGTGAGTTTGTATGATATTATGGGCTCTTTTTAGCTATTTATCTTAGTCGGTTGTAGAATTTTACATCATTATTAAAATCATCTTTTGTATCTATGCCCAAAAATCTTTACTTCCTTATATGTGTATAGTTGTTAAGTACTAATTGTTCATCATCTTTTTTAGGTTACACTATGGAGAATCTTACAATACTAAGCGAGGTACGTGACATTCATTCTTAATAATTAATCACTTATTATTGCATTATCTTCAGTTTGTCTTAGATGGTGTTTTATTTATAGGGTTTCACAGTTTTGATGTAAGAATGGACTTTAAACTTTTGTATTATATACGTATTATTTTTTATTTGTATTGAAAGTGTTTTGTTTTTGGCATTTCAGATTGTCTCATTACACTATCAAGTATGATTTGTTCAGGGATATAAAGGATATTAGTTTTTGTCATAGGTTGTAGTTTTGGGTTTTATGTTTATTTATTGTGATTTTTCCCATTTGGTTGATACTTTATGAAATTCAATGCAACTTCTTATTAAATTATTTAGGCCAAGTATGAATTAAATTTTATTGGAACCTTATCGTTCCTTATTTTAGTATAACTATGTTTTTGTATTGGAATCCTTATGAATAAATATAGTTGAAGGAGGTTAGTAATGGACATGATCCATCCTTACATTTGACTTAACTTTTAGTCTTATTCACTCTAATGACGACTTTCACTACTCATGCTCTTAACATATATGTAGGTTTGCAGGTTTGCATGTTTTCATTTAGTCTTAATATTACAATGCCAGTTATATTGAGTTCTTAGAGTTTATGTGTTATGATAATTGATAAAGCCTATGAATTATATCATAGACTAATGCAGACCATAAGTGATGTGTTACAGTAATGACTGCTAGAATGCTTGCAAAGTCTAATAATAGAAAGATTAATAATTTTTGTCTTAAACCTGAAATAGTTTGTGATCTTTGGACTATATGCAGCCTGATAAGGATCTTCAATTTTAGTTTCAAATATCCACTATCCCATTTTAGTTACAAATCTCCACTATCACGTTTCAACTTGAAATTGACGCTTGATTAGTGTGCGTGTGTGTGTTTATAATAGTTTATTAGCATCGTTCTTTGTGTATGGTTCTTAGTCCTCTCATTGTGTCCTTCGCTCGATATAATGGTTTATATTTTTGTTTAATTTGGATGTTAATGCAAGTTCATCATGTTATGATAACTTGTAGAATTTAGCATTTGATTTGTGTGTTCATATTCTTTAATACATCTCGAAAGAAGATTTGGATTGTCCTCTACATCAACTTGAATAAGGTAAATATTATTGAATGGCCAAATATTAGTTTCAGACTAAAAAGTGTATTTAGTGAACGTCAATAAACTAATTAATGGTCTCTTCTTTTGTCCTTTATCCATGCCATTAATCTTTGGTTCTTTCAATTGTTTTTTTGGTTTATTATTGTCTCTCATCGATGCAAGAAACTGGTAGCTCAAAATGGCAACAGTGGTCGTTGTGGCTCTTCACTTTTTTTTAAATTTATTATTTTTTTAATATTACTATATGCATTTATTAATGTATGTTCCTTTGGCAGAGTTTGGATAGTCCAATTCAATGGAAATACTTGACCCCCTTCATATTAGTTTAATATAGATGTATCTATGTTAATTGATCACACACAAAAAAAATGAATTAAAGTATCTATATGATATAGAGCCTTTTATATTATTTTGAAAGTGTGCTTTGCCATTTCTCATATTAATGCCTGCTCTAATGTTTTCGTGCCTCCCATGTGATATTTTATACTTTAGTATGGAGGTATATAAGCACCTGAGTTTTACAGTTAATATTGATCTTTAGTGGTCTGCTCTTTATTTGTAATTCTCTTAAGTAGATTATTAGTGATAATTGTTAAATTAGTTTGAGTTTTGTTAGTTAGATATTGAGTTTTTTGTAATATTGTGTTTCTTAAATTTGTTTAGAGGTCGAGTACTTGGTCTTTTAAGTATGATACGTAAAAATTAAATTCATATTGAGGTCTACTATTGTTTTAGAAATGTAATGTTGAAAGTTATAGTTAGGTTCAATAGAAGTTAAAGTGGTGTCTAGATAACTAATTGTGGTTATGAACGTCGGTTGTACTATATCATTTTATTCTCAGGTAGCAGGATAAAAAAATATTCGTATCATGTGTGTGGTCACTATCATAATAGACTATGATTTTTGTTTGAATGTTGGAGTATTTGTTTTGTTCTTATATTCTTCATGGCATTGAATATAAGTGCAATATCCATAAGTTAGTGCAAACTGATAATTGTTTGAGATGTTGGACAACTTTAGATACATAGAATGTTGATATCAAGGTCTCCTAGTGTTTTAAGTAGATGCCTAATTATTAATGTATGTTATCATTTTAATTTCATTTTCTTCAAGTTGTGATTTCTTAACTGTTATCACTCCTTTATTGTATGTTTTGTATTGATAGAACTTCCTACGTCACTTTCTCTATCCTCTACTGTCTATCTGGGTTTGGCACAAGGTTAGGGTGCAATAGTTTAAAAAAGTTTACATTGATATACAATATATTTATTTAAGATATTTTATCATTCAATTCCATTTACTTAAACTACTCCGCTAGGTATTTGCATTGTTTCATTATTTGATTATTAGTATGTATATTTTGTGTTTCATTTTGGTATGCAGAAGAAATTGGCTTCTAACTTGATCACAATGAATAAATTACTTTGGGCATTTTGTATGCCTACTAATATTTGGTATTTTTATATATGGTTGAATTTGTATTGCGACCGTATATGGATGAATCTGTCTTCATATTAAGGAAGTTTTTTTATATTTCAGATTGTATGTGGAGATTACCCTCACTCACAGAGCATAGGTTATGGTTAGAAGCAATTTAAAAAAGAAATAGTTTTGGTATATTCTTTGCAAATATTGATTTTGTGTAATTATAATTTTGTTAATGGGCAATCAATTTCTTAATATGTATCGGTATTACGTAACAATGTTCACACGTGCCACTGGACCTACTATTTTTCTCTAATATATTTGTTTTTTTATCATATGCACCGAATTAGATGTTTTGTAAATCTACGGTTGAAGACCAAGTATTTGCCCATACTAAACTTTCAAGACCAAGTATTTTTTTAGTGCCGTAAATGTAAAAGAATAGAATTAGGATTATCTATTATTTTTTTTCTTATATGTTAATTGTAACACCCCGTATTTCTGGGAATATTTAAATTATCATGTGTCGTAGTAATTTAAATAATTTGAGAAAGAAATTGAATTAAATAAATATTAAGTAGAGAATATTAATCTAATTTTTATGTCTTATTATATTAACTTGGTTCATAAGTAAATGAAATCATATTATTTTATGTTATGTCGTGTGTGGGTAAAAGCGACGGGTTGACATGATCTTGTTCGGAATGCGGGTGTGAAGTCGTGTTAGGAATAAGATGGTAAATTGATGATAGGTGACTTGAATGGTGATTTGGAGGGAACGGTTGATCCGAAATAGGTTGAAATAATAAAAATCAAGAACCCATTCTAGTGACTGGATGTGGGGGCTTTTTAGACTAGTCGAGACCCGCTTGGGGGTATACGGGTCATTTGACACTTATGGGTTAACGTTATTTCGGGACTAAGATATTTAAATAAGAGATTAGTGACTTTTGGGAAGCCACTTTACATTAGACATCTGTTGTGAAAGGAATTTGGGAGAAAAGACGAGGAAACAGAAGAAGAACCAAGGGAGGCCAAATAAAAAAGGTTCTTTGAAAAAAAAAGGCCTCACTCCATATACAAGGAGGATTCAGAGTCTTCTTCATACCTATGGAAAGTGAATAACTTTCTTAATGTTATTTGTATAGTTATTTATGTCATATCATAATTGGAAGAATTGAAACCAATTTTGGTCTGGGATTAACATGTCAAATGGGTGTATGATATTTATGAAAAACATACCCATCTTAGCGGATATGCTATCGGTGGAGGTTGTGTACTGTGGGAGGTCACTCTAGCAAATCCTAGTAGAGGTAGTACCGTTCCCCTGGGTCATAGGTTTGTTCACGACCACCCTATGTAGGTTTGGAGTCACGTGGAATAATGTGGTTTGGTTAGTACCCTCGGACATAAGGACATGACTGCCTACTATTTTTGTTTTCATTTTGGGTTTGGTGGTGAGATTTCAACACGGTTCCCCGGGTTGTGGTGGATATTCCGGGAATTTGATAGCATGCTAGTGATTTTGCATCCAGCGAGGAAATACTCTAAGGTCTTGCGATCATGTATATATAGTGAGTGATATATATGCATGTGAACAATATGTGATTTGAATATACATATATAAGTGTGACAATTATATATGGGTGAATTATATTAATACGTGAGTATAAAATGAATAAATTGGGTGAAGTTATGTCAATTAATTCAGATGAAATTTAAAAATGTTTTAGCATCTGTAATAACTAAATAAAATTTAAAGCATAGAGTAAATGTATGTGACACGGTTAGGGTAAAGGGTTAGCATATGGGACAAAGATACGTGTTGGTACTAATATAGCCTAACATAATTAGGGTGTTTAAATTGTACACAATAGTTGCGCATAATAGATGAGAGGTGAGGGTCGTATCATGAGAGTGGACTACCGGTTTAAATAAGGAAAAATGTTTTACATTTTCATTATTGCATTTATTCAATTGCTAAATGTTTGGCCCGCATAAAATATTTTCAAAACTTTTAGGTGTCTAGCCCCAGGGATGACAAGCATGATTACACATTCCCGGATTTACTGAGCCGCGGCTAATGTGGAGGCTAGAAAGTTTTGGAGTAGTCGATTTTAGCTTTAGTATTCTAGTTTGGTTTCATTTCAGTTTTTAGTTGGACATGCCCCCCCTTTTTTTAGAATCATATCATTCAGTTTTTATTTAATTCAACAAGTGTTTATTGTATTAGATTATTTTTGTAACCGATGGTGTATTCGATATTTGGAGTTTAATTTATTACGCCTTTAGACTTTATTACAGTGATGTTTTATTTTTAATTTGGTTACTTTCAATGGTTTGTGGTTAATGGTTTACTTTAAGGTATTTGATGAAAGATAAAAATTGAAACTAGCTTGTTTTAAATAAAAGGTGGTTAGTAAAAAAAACATTTTCGATAGTGACTAAAAATGAACCAAATGAGATTCCTACTTTATTTTAGTAGAGGACTGATTGCCCGTTCTTGAAATATGTAGTGTGTCACAGATGGTATCCGAGCATCAGGTTCTAGAGTCCTTAGGATCTGTGCGTCTTACAACGTTTTCAACGTTGCTTTTCTTTGATATAGAGCCCTATGCTTCGGAATGTTGGTTCATAATTATGCATTTACATTCTTCCACTATTATGTATATTTGAAGTGAATCTTATATGAATTCAGTCTATATTTTTATCATTCCTAGAAGAGCACGACAGGCTAGGATCACTAGAGGAGCTAATGATGGATAGGTGCAACAGGGACTTCAGGTATCACATGGGATGGTGACAGCTATAGAGGTGGATGACATTGGTGAACATATGGTCATTGTTGCATTATTGCATGCCACGATCATCATTTCCAGCTGACGGGGAGCAAAAGAGCAAGGGAATTTATCCTGTTATACAAGAAAGGAGATAACGTTACTGATTGAGCACCTCTGCCTCAAACTGGTCATCAACAGGAGTGGGATTCCCAGATGGGGGTTCTACTAAGAGATTCCATTCAAGGGTCTTAGGGCCTAATGGCGATGGATTTAGACAGGGACATCATTAACATCAGCATCAACAATATGTTATCAAGGGTTGTCAATGCTAAGGGAACAATGAAAGTGGCCAGTATGGCCAAGGCCACCAGGGATAACGACTAGGGCAACCCCGACATGGCCAGTAGGGAAATAAATAAGGAGGTTACACCAAATCTTCCGAATTATCACAGTTATTGACCTTGACAATTTGGACTTGTCAAGGTCTATGACCGTGACAATTTTAGGGGTGATAACTTTGTTTTATCACGAACTTGTCACAGTTATTGACCGTGACAAGTTTGTTAGACTCCTCACACTCATGTCACGGTCCTTGACCTCAAAATTTTTTGTCACGGGTAAGTACCGTGACAAACTCGTGACAATGTTTAAAAAATTATCACAGTCAATGACCGTGACAATTCTCGGCAGAATTGAAAAAAAATCTGGTGGGCAGTATGGCCACTGCCACTACCCAACAGTATATTTGTACCTGTTATAGCAACTTTGTACCTGTTCAAACATTATATATCCAAATAAAATAGAGATAACGCAAATATACATTCAAAACAATATGAATCATGATATAATCCTAATAGAATTCAAATATAACAAGTTAAAACAACAATTCAATTCAAATAATGTCACTAAATGTCTGGGGTAAGGTTAACACTGAGGAGGTGAGTAGGCCACACAATATACGAATTGACACATCCAGCAATATACATCATACCGCATTGTTCACGCAACCACAAGGGGGAGTTCTCCTTCCCGGCTATCACATGCGCGACGATCACTTTGGACTCGATGTCTTGAAGAAAACGTCCATGAGCTCGCATACCCTGGATGGTATTCGGGTCCCTCAACCCCCTCCCTATTCGTTGGCCATCAAATATGTCTAGTATAAACACGCTCGGCCAACCAAGTGTCAACATCGATCAATTGAACGGAGCCGAATAGGGGAGTGGATCATCAAAGTCCGCACGTGTCGGCGATGAAGCAGCGAGGTCCACATCCTCATCATCCTGCACCTCCTCCTGCACCACCTTCTCCTTCCCTTTCCCCTTATGGTTTTTGCCCAATGAACCCTTCATGAATGATAACATATCTTGGATTGTCACCGCCAAACGGGACAGCATCGCATCATGCGAGTTCACATTTCGAGCCAACCCGGTGTCGCTCATCTCCAATACGATGATCCTAGATTTGTCCACCCTTTAGCTCACTCCCTTGTCCCCCTTGAGATGAGAGCCAAGAACTTGGCTGAGTGCATCTGTGGACAAAGATGCCTTGTCGGCATCAGACTGCGACTCATGCACTTCCTTAAGCTTTGCCTAAAACGACAAAAAGCACATGATTAGTAAAATAAGTAAATAAAAAAATTATGACGTTATTAAAAAAAATAAACTTTTGGATTACTTACAATCGTGGCCGCGACGCTCGGGGACACCTCCTTATCCTTCCCATTCTTCATCCGAATAGCCACATAGGTATCGAGCCTATCTGGCCTACCCCCAGGGCGACTCCCTGTCTCCTGAAATAAAATATAGTAAAATTAGTATCGACCCCACAAAGTAAAATAATGAAGAATAATATATTTTTGTAGTTATAGAAAAATTAAATCTTACCATCATCCTACGCTCCACATCGGTGTAAAACGTCCGGCCGGAGTAGTGCACACCCATCTTTTTTACCCGATTTTCCCTCCCCGATTGGCGAGATGCCAATTGTCCCTCCTCGATCTCATTGTCAATGAACTATTATCATTTTTCCAATGAGATCGTCTCCTTCCGTGGGACAGATTCACTCATTCTTATAACGGACTCTCGGGTCTTCCCAAAGTATCGGGTCCACATATTTTTCTTTCATGTCTTGTGTTGCTCCCTCAACTGCTCCAAGATAGAATCGCGTAGCTTTGGATCTAGGCTGAATTAATTATATTAGTTGTAAAATTTGAGTGTAATGTAACGTTATATAACGACCATTTTCATTATAATTACCTCTTGTGTCAACCACAGCCTACATTCGATGTCTGATTGTACCATTGTTTTTCGTCTTTTATTGTTCTCACAGGCTTCATATTTTCTTCATATTATAAAATTAATCATGTATAAAATAATCTAAAATAATGTTAAACTTTATAATAATTGAAACTAACTTTTTCCATTCTTCGATATCTTCATGTGTGTCAAATAGATAACGAGCTGCCTGTTCATGTTGCAAACTCGTTAATTTCACTCGTTTTCCCGTCACATGACCACCATCATCGATGAACTCATCAGTTTTATCAACGCTGGTCGAGTCAGGCATATATTCCTGAGTATATATTGATGACTCCACGGTGAATTCCTCTGCAATTGATCCTGCAATGTATCACGTATTCTTGATGTAATCTTTAAAAAGTTTCATCAATCTTTCAAATGGATACATCCACCAATATCTAACTAGACCACAAAGAAGTGCCTCGTCGCATAGGTGTACCAACAAGTGAACACTTATGTCAAAGAATGCTGGGGGAAAGTACTTCTCCAACACACAAATCTCTTTGGTCACCGCCAATTTAGCGGCCACTATGTGTTCTCGATTGATCACCTTCTCACACAAGAGTGAGAAGGTAATACTAATTTTCATAATAGCCCTCCACAAATCCTTGTGCTTGGAGAAATAATGATTAAACAATAGAGGAACCAATTGCATGATCACATGCCAATCGTGGGACTTACACTTATGTAAATAATGAGTAGTATAATTCACAATCCTTTACAAGTTGGACGAAAAATTTGATGGGCCCTTAAAATTATATATTGTATCTAAAAGCACCTTCCTTTTCCCAATCGTCAAAGTAAATGTACCAGGGGGAACTATTGTCCTTCCCCTACTATCTTCTTTCAACCATAATTATGGCTTAAGTTTCAACGATTTAAGATCTTTTCATGCATTTTCTCCATCCTTCGAATGACTCCCCCCAAGGTAAGTGCCCACAATATGTTCAATGAATTTATTCTCTACATGCATCACATCTAATACATGGTGCACCGGGTTATTCTTGCAATAAGTCAAGTCAAATAAAATTGACCTCCTAGACCATGCCTTTCTTGTCTCAGTTTCATTCCCAGTTGAAGTCCTCTTATGCTTGAAATTCTTAAATTTGGTATTGTTACCTGGAATATTAGGGCCACATTCAGAAGATTTACTTTCAATTTCTGAACCTGAAAGTTATCTCAGCGGTATCCTATGTTCAACCCTGCCCAATAAAAAATTGGAACCTTTCTCAATTCTAAAACTATGAACCGGGGGTAAAAACCTCATATGACAATGGTATACATTTTTTGATCTAAAGGATAGATGAAGAGATTCAGTCTCCCCTCCACAAATAGGACACCCCAAATAACCACTTACTACACAACCGAATAATGTCCCATAAGATGGAAAATCATGAATTGCCCACATCAACATAGCTTTCAGCGTAAACTCTAATTTTCTAAAAGAGTCAAATGATTTCACACCCTCTTCCCATAACTCATTTAATTTTTCTACCAAAGGATCTAGGTAGACATCGATTTCATCACTTGGTGCCTTTGGCCCAGGTATCAACAAAGACATCATCGAAAATTCAGGTCTCATACACTGTGAAGGAGGGAGGTTTAGTGGGGCTAGGATCACTGGCCATACACTTTGATTGGTTCTTATATTTCCAAATGGATTAAAACCATATGTTGATATAGCCAAATGAATGTTGCGTTGTTCTCGAGAAAAATCGGGATACTCATAATTCATCCTCCTCCAGGCTATAGAATCAATAGAATGACGCATGAGATTATCCCTACTTCTTCCCTAGTCTGCCAAGTCGTTGCCTCCTCTATCCATGGTACTGTGAAAAATCACTTTAATCTAGGCCCAACGGGAAAATATTTCAACAATTTTTTAGGCGCTTTTGAGCTTGTGCCTTCCTTACTAGTAGATTAGACATATCTAGGTTCATCGCATACCGGACAATGATAGAGATTTTCATACTCCTTTCGATATAGTATGCAGTCATACACACAAGCATGAATCGATTTATACTTAATTCCCAAAACTTTCAAACTGTTCCTCATAACAAGATAGCTATTTGGAAGCGTATTCTCCTTGGGTAGTAACCCCTTCACCCATTTCAGAATTCCTGTCACGCTATTGCCAGACAAACCGTACTGCGTCTTCAAACTGTGTAGACCAACCATGTCATGTAAAGTTATTTGATCTTTTTCACATCCTGAGTATAACGATTGGATCGACTTAAATTTTAAACTTTGCTAGTCATCGTTAAGGTTTATCGTGATATCTTCATGAGCACTTGAACCTTGTACATCATCAGTAACCTCATTATCCTATGCTTCATAAACTTCGTACGCATCATCAAATAAATCCTCTAACATATTATGATCTACGCTTTGCCCTTCTACATCTATCCTACTTGCTGAAGGTTATTGTGAAAGTTGTTCGGGGACAAAAGGAACCTTTAATTCACTGTGAAAACTCCAAAATCGATGACTATCTTGCATACCCGATCTTAACAAATGTAGTTCAATTGTTTTCCACTCAAACACCTTACCATTCTTACACCTAGCACACGAACAGGGAAACTCGTCATCATTATGACATCTCTTTGCATAGTTCACAAATTCATTAGCACCTCTGCGAAACAGATCCCCCATTCTATTTGTCTCACCCATCCACTCTTTGTGTTTTGAATATCCCATCACAACTACCACAACTAATCACCTATTAAAGGTAAGAAATGTATATTCATGAATTAGTATAAACAAAACTTAGATTTATAGTATGTTTTATTTAATTATGTCTTCGATTCTTAAATTTTAAATTTAAATTCAATTTATAATAGAAATTCCTATTTCCTCCATCTCCTCTAAAGGGTGAGTGGTCCAATCCCATTCAAGACCGCATATTTCTGTAATATACTTTATAGCTCATGCACACTGTAACGATTTGAGAAAAATTCGAAAGCATATCCCATAGTCTCCAAGTACACGACTAAGATTGGCAAGTGTGAGTGTTATTTCAATTGATCAATTGAAATAAAAGTCACACTTGTCAATCTAATATGTACCTAGAGAACATTAGGATACGAGTGCAGAACTTCCTCCAAAAGTAATAACTTTAAGCCACTAAGAATATTATTATACATAAATTATGCAGTTCCAAATTATCCAAACGGGAAAATTCGAGAAATCTCATTACAGGGATAATGACTCTCGAACGGGTCTAAGGGCTATTGAATGCGTGCGCATAAGAACTAGAAGGCTAGTATCTATGCGCACTATATCTAATTTCATGTATATATCTATTGTTTATTATAAAAATTAATTTTCAAAAAAAGTTGAAAAATCCCACCCCCATATGGACAATAATCCAGTGGTCATGCCACTTTTAAAATTAACCAACCCAACATCGATCCACTATAATCCAACCGCAATGGCAATAACAAATGTGTATCCCATACTCCTTTTAATTCATCTACTCAATTAATTTTTTTCATCAATTAAACTAACAATTAAAGTTTACAATTATTAATTTACTAATGTGAAAACGTGACTGTGTGATAATTGATTAAATTCGCAAATATCTAATTTGGCACACTTATTTAAATAGAGTCTATTTTTTAAACAAACTAATTCAGCCCCTACACATGCATCTAAACATCATAAGAAATTCAACCCATGCATGAAAAATAAAGATGAACGATATAGGAAAAAACCCCTTTCGGGTAAAAACCTTTTATAACCACTTTGAAAAATTCACAAGACCTTTGACTTACATACAACCTGATAATCGCTCACAAGTGTGTAATGCACGGTGCATTCAGCAAATCTTCAAAGATATGAGAGACAGCAAAATACCCTCCAGGCGTCGGTTCGTCGTCTTCGACTCGTCCACACGCAGAATGACTACGCTCGGTATCCACCGATCAAATATGGAGACCCCTTCTCCACAGAGGTTGAACAAAAGCAAAGTTGTTCTTAAATACCAAAAAATTCACTAAAGCATATGGGAGTTTTGTGAATTGAAAACAAAAAGGATTAAAACCCTAAAGGAAGAATCCAAAAAGGATTCTGCTTTCGCAGTATTTGTGTTCGTCAAAATGCTGTGACTTCTTAATGAAAATGGAACCAGAGAATGATATTTTATAGAAAATCGTGTCTCCTCGAAAACAGAGCTCATTCGAACGAGATCCGCAAGTCGCTCGAACGAAGGACAAATGTCGTTCGAATGAGATCTAACGAGATGTTATGTCGTTTGAATGACAAAAAAATATCGTTCGAATGACCTATCAAACGAGATTCCATGTGGGCCTGTACAAAATTTTGATATGAATGCGGGGCCGCCAGTTTCGTGTCTTTCTAATTTTTTATGAATTAGTTATGATTTTTCTACGGAAAGGTGTCCGAGAACAAAATCTTTAGAAAAACATTTTGAAAAAAAATCCCAAAATCTCTAAGTGAAGAGTTAAGGTATTTAAAACATAACCTTACCAAAGTAAAATTTGCAGAGTCTTGAATGATGAAGAACTTGAGTAATTTGGATCCGTCTTTGATGTAGATGTCTCTTGAATGCTCTTTGACGGTGTAACGGTATATGACATAATAAAATGATAACGGACCTATGAAAATATGTCCTTACAAATCTCCCCCTATGCCTATGCCGGTACATACATAAAAAAATCCGAATTATCAAACACCAAAATACATATACAAATCTACCCTCCCATGAATAAATTTGCAAGATCTCAAACTGTTCTTCAAAAATCTTCATCAAATCTCAAAGCTTTTCTCATCAGGGTGTGTAACACCATAATCTCCAGTCTTTGTACCTACACACATGAGATAAAGCAAAATGCCTTCGTGATGCATCGAGTTTGAAATGATATAAGAATAAAGCATTAATAACTCAAATCTCCCCCATAATGCAAAAACTCCCCCATAACCGATAATTCTTTCTCCCCCTTTTAATGATGTCCCCAACTAGATAGATAAGAAGAAAAAAAAACATGTCGTGTCACGAAAAAATGCATAGAAAACATTCACAAACTATTTTTTATTTTTCAAAATTTTCATACAAAAATAAGATACTAAAAATCACACCATGGATTTAAACTAAAACAACTAAGTCATGGAAATGGAATGTATGGGTGTGTGAACACATTCGATAGGAAAATAAACTCAATCAATCATATGTGCACGATGCATATGTACTCCTAACGAATGAACATCAAAAGTATCCTTATGTGTAAAAATTTGTTGAATTTAGATGACATCATCTTATACAAATCAACAAATCAAAGTCAAATGATTTCCACACCAACAACGTCCAAAACTATTTAGCATTTTTTCAAGATTTTCAAGGACGTGCAAACCCGTTATAAAATATCCAACCAAACTCCCATATATATATATTTTTTAGAGGTGAATAAACTAAATTCTCAAACTTTGGAGAATTGGGCAAAAACCTAAATGGCCCATAATTGACACGAATTTATTTTTATTGCCTTTAAATTTTTTTCGGGCTCTATTTAAACCTCTTTGGACCCCGGATAATAAAATTACTCCATTTTTAGGTCCAATTTAACGGTGGCTTAGTATTCGCAAAGGCAAAATGAACCTTTTGCAGCCCTTCCCCGTTTTCAAACAAAACACACAAACTCACAAAACGGTTTTTATATGCACAATTTCCTTATCAAAATTTATCGTGCTCGGTTCGTTTTAAGGACATGATTGAAGTGAAAACACCTAACCAACATGTGATAAGACAAGAACAATAATCAAACAAATCCGTGCATGTGTGCAATAAAGGTAACATGAGTCAAACATGTAGGAAGTAATATTTAATTACATCTTAATGACTCCAAACATTATAAATCACAAGGATGAATTGATCTATTGTCTCAAAACACTATCAAATAGTCACATGAAAATAATGGAATGATGTTGTGACTCGGTCATCCTAAGTGTCCATCCATAAATGGTGCAAACAAAATACAAAAATCTTTTTGGATTTTCTCAAATTTTATCAAAATAAAATCTTTGTATTTTCCAAAATATTTCCTAAAAAAAATAAAACATACAAAAAATGATACATACCAATAATAGGCAAACAATGTCATCATGAAAATCATCCTATGCTAGTAAACAAGTCAAATCTCAATCATTGGGTGCGGAGGGGTTTTTCAAAGGTGGTGACAACTTATGAAAAACCTCCATCAATTCTTGTGAAGTTTTGACTAAAAGCTTAACTTGCTCACCTAAATGTGCAAACTCTCTCATGTAGTCTCCGAGAGCATGAAAAGAATCATGTGTGGGTGCATGTGTATCAAAAATATGCGTAGAAGAAAAATGTGACACATACTCCAACTTAAAGCAAAATTCCCTAAGGTGTCCTCTCCTTTTGGAATGTGAGAAAACATAAATAGGCCTCGGAACACCTCTCTCAAAAACTCCAGGACACACTTTCCTAATAGGAATGGGACGCCTAGGTGGGTGAGGGTGAGACTCATGTAAATCTATCACTAAAGTGGGAACCGGATCGGGTGCTAATTAGGAAGAAGAAATACCGTCATGACTTATTCCTAAATTCTCACCGTTGCCCTTAAGAACCAACTTTTCAACCTTCTTAGGTGCGTTCTCAAACATGACTTTGACCTCCATGGCACGTTCAAGATCACTCTCGAGTTGGGATACACGTGTCATCAGACTAGACAATGTATCGATCAAATCACACTTGTCCTTTATCAAAACCTCATTCTCTCTCTCCAAATCTAAAACCCGACGACCTAAATCTCTATTATACTTCTTTGTTTTCAAGGTCTCGGTGCACAAATCTCTAAAAGATTTTTGGAGCTCACTTTCATCTCCACTCTCCTCCTCGCTTTCTTCCTCACTCGAAGAGTACAGATCACTATCATTGCTCTCGTGTTCACTCTCGTGAGACAAAATGGGTGTGCTCACATGACTAGAAAAATCGACAACCATCCCATGTCCTAAACCTTTATCAGACTCATCTCCTTCATCACCCTCACTATCAATAAGAGTGGTGGGCATAGAAGTCTCTTCGTCCTTTCTCCTTATCCTAGTAGGACACTCTTTAGCTATATGCCCTTTGTTGTCACACTCAAAGCACCTGATCTCATCCTCCTTGTAACTATCTTTGGCCTCCACATTCTTTTTATTTGACTCAAAAGATCTCTTTTTATTAGAAGAATTTTCTTTATTCATTTTGAGAAAATTTTTAAAAATTTTCGCAAACAAGGCCATATCAAAATATTCCTCAGAATCAGGCTCATAAACATTTTCTTTCTTTTTCTTAAAATGAGTCTTTAAAGCAACACTGTTGATACCAAATTTAGTCTGCCTATACATGGCCCAATTGAATGAAGACACGTGGAAATCTACGTGGCAACAACAAACACTTTCGAGGAACTCACACGCTCCGAGGAACCATACTACAACGGGGAAAACTAATTCCCCGAGGAACTCATATGCTCCGAGGAACCATACTACAATGAGGAACACTGCTTCCCCGAGGAACTCATACGCTCCGAGGAATAAGAACTCTCCGAGGAACTCTTGAGCACCGAGAAGCTTAGGCGGTCCGAGCTACACCTCGAACAAAGCATTAATAGCAGGATAACCAACAGTTTGACTGTTCATTAAATTCTTATCATTCAGACGCACACGCTTAAGGGGCATTGAATGTATTACCCTTTCATATGTACATCATTTAATGTATTACCCTTTCACATTATAGCCTCAGGGCTATAAATACATTGTACAATCCTCATTATAAGGGGACCGAAATTTCTTGAGAAAACTTGTAATCGAGAATTCCCAAACACTCATCAATAACATAACAGTGGACATAGGCCATTCTTATAAGGCTGAACCACTTTAAAAATTCTTTGTCTCATTTATTTATCTGTGATTGATTAATTAGATATGATCTAATTTTTTACATCAACAGATTGGCACCGTGTGTGGGAAACGACTGGTAATATCGTTTTTCATAAAAAACAATTCATCACAAATGGCTGATATTCCAGAATCTAGCAACCGAAATGATGGAAGTCCTCCAAATCCATCTGCTCCGCCAAATATCCAAGATCTGGCTGGAATAATGACAAATCTGGCTCAGGGCCAGACCGTCATGTAAGAAACTATGAGACAACTCATACAAACCCATCATGGCGGTGCACCAATTCATTCAGGACTGCGGAGTATTCAAAGAAATACCCGTGTGCCTTCTTCGCGTACTAATTCATATCGCAATGAAGAGTCTGAATATTTTTCTTATCAACCTGGACGAACTTCGTCAGTGCGAGCCACAGATACTGAATAACGTATCACTCTCTCCCTAGAAAGGACCAGTGCGTTAGAAAGATTAAGCAGGGTATCACCTTTTAATCGATTAGGACCTAGAAGGAGTAGAAGTCCTCCTAAAGTCGTGTCGAGGAGTTTTCGTTGACCATCAGATTTAAGAGAAGGATCTGCCCAGTCGCGACCAGCTGCTCGTCAAGAGAGATCCCAGGAAGCCACCTAAACGCAATTAGTTGCTCGAACCAACAGGATCGAGGACGGAAATGATGCCTATAAAGGCTCAATTCAAAGGCTGGAGGATAGATTAGGGGAAATGGCTAAGGCCAAGAACCCTCTACAACGAACCTTTGTTCGAGGAACACCTTTTGTCCAGGCCATTGTAGATTTTCCAACACCATCAAAGTTCAAAGCACCTGTTGTGACTCCCAAATATGATGGAAAGACTGACCTTGTCCTTCATATAGAACAATACCAAGCTGCAGCCGACATCTATAATGTTCCATATGAGATGAGATGCAGAGAATTTTTGGGAACTCTTAGCGGATCTGCTCAAATATGGTATAATAATCTTCCTCGGGGTAAGATCTCAACTTTTCTTCAACTGGCCGAGTTATTCATTGGGAATTTTTGTTTTGGGGCAAAGCCAGTTAAACGAGTAACACATTTGTTAAGTGTTAGACAAAAAGATGGTGAGAGTACCAGAGATTATATAACTCATTTTAATAACGAGAAACTCGAAGTCATTGATTATGAGGAGAAGACAACGATTACCACTTTGATGAGTGGACTACTGCCTAACAAGTTGTACTACAGTTTGGCCAAAGATCCACCTAGAACCATGTCAGATCTGATGGGAAAAGCGTCAAAGATTATGAATGTCGAGGACGCTATGGATGCGAAGAAGAATATGGATGCCAAAAAAACCAAGGTGGAAGGTGATAAAGCTAAGAAGAAAGAGCATAAGAACCATGGTAATGACAAACATTCAAAAACTAGGTCTGTATGGGACATAATGAAGAAATTTGATAATTATACTCCTTTGAAGAAGGATATCAACTATGTTTTAGAAGAAATCAAGAACAACGAGGAACTAAACTGGCCAGAGAAAATGAAGGCAGACCCTGATAAGAGGAATAAGGCTAAGTATTGCGAGTTTCATAAAGATCATGTCCATATGACCAAAAATTGCATAGATCTTCAAAATGAGATTGAAACACTCATCAGACGAGGAAAACTGTCAAAGTATGTTGATCGTGGAAGTGAAAGAAGAAACAACGGCCGAACAAGAGAGAGGTCTAGATCTCCTCGTCGAACAGAGGAGAACAAGAAAAGAAACCATGAAGTTGATCCAGAAGATGACCCCGATCTTCCCAAGAGACCAAGGTAGTCAGAACGTGAGGTATTTTCAATACGCTTGGGGTCATTTGACTGTAATGTTATAACAGGTGGAGATGCAGGAGGAGGAGACCTTACTACAGAGAGAAAAGCTTACCTTTGTGAGGCTCAAGCTTGCTCGTACATTCAACGAATAAATTTAACTGAGGAGGATCGCCCGAGAAAGGTGAACAAAGAGAAATTAGTCATTGGTTTCTCAAAGAATGACCTCGCAGGTGTTTTATATCCTCATGATGACCCATTGGTGATCAAAATGAGGATGAAGGAAGTAATAATTTTAAGAGTACTGGTGGTAGCTCGACAGACATCATGTTCTACTCGTGCTTCGATAGTTTAAATCTAAAGCTATCTCAATTGGAGCCTTATCATAGACCCCTCATCGGTTTTGCTGGTGAGAAAGTATTTCCACTTGGGACGATCAAGTTGGATATATTCATTGGTACGTGGCCTGCTTGTCGAACAGAAAGAATATGCTTCTTCGTGATGGATAAGAATGTTCAATCATCATACAATATCATCATGGGAAGAGTAGGATTGAAGAAATTCGAGGCTGTACCATCTACAATACATCAATGCCTAAAATTTCCAACAAATTTTGGAGTAGGAGTTGTGAAAGGTGATCAGAAAGTAGCTCGAGAATGCTATTATTCATCCACCGAGCAAGAGGAACTGGTAGAATCAAGGAGAAATACTACTACCTATTAAGTGAATGAAGGTGCAGATATTGAAACATTGGATCCTAGAGATGAGTCGTAACTCGTGAAGGGTCAAGTGGTGGAAGCTACTGAAAATATCATTCTGGACGACGAGCACCCTGAACGTACTACTCAAGTAGGTTCGTTGTTGGAAGCCTCACTAAAACAGGAATTGATAACTTTCCTTAGAAGCAAAAAATAAACTTTTGCATGGAGTCATGAAGATATGCCTGGGATAGACCCAAATTTCTTATGTCACGAGCTCAATGTGAATAATGAGATCAAGCCAGTGAAGCAGAGAAGAAGAGTATTCAGTCCCGAGAAGAATTAATCCATACAGGAGGAAGTCGATAAGCTCCAGAAAGCTTGTTTCATTGAAGATGTTAAATATCCAGATTGGTTAGCCAATGTGGTGATGGTAAAAAAGAATAACAACAAATGGAGGATGTGTGTAGACTTCACCGACCTCAACAAAGCATGCCCAAAGGATCACTTTCCACTGCCCCGAATTGATCAACTAGTGGATGCTACCTGGGGACACGAGCTGTTGAGCTTCATGGATGCTTATTCTGGTTACAATCAGATTAAAATGAAACCTAAAGACATGGAGAGTACTTCTTTCATTACCCCTAGGGGAACTTATTGTTATAATGTTATGCCTTTTGGTTTGAAAAATGTAGGTGCGACATATCAGTGGCTGATGAACAAGGTCTTTGCTGAACAAATCAGTTGCAATATGGAAGTCTATGTTGACGATATGCTGACAAAGAGCAAGAAAGCTGCGGATCATCTAGTTGACTTAAGTCAGACTTTTGATCAACTAGATAAATATCAAATGAAGCTGAACCCGAAGAAGTGCACATTTGGAGTACGAGAAGGCATGTTCCTCGGGTACATTGTCAATCAACGAGGCATTGAGGCGAATCCTGAAAAGATCAAAGCTCTGCTAGGGCTGCGATCTCCAACGACGAAGAAAGAGGTGCAAAGTCTTACAGGACGAGTAGCAGCACTCAACAGATTTGTATTACAAGCAACTGACAGATGTCTCCCATTCTTCAAGACACTCCGAAAGACTTTTGAGTGGAATGATGAATGTGAGAAGGATTTTAAAGACTTGAAGAAATACTTGGGAACACCTCCACTGTTGTCCAGGCCAGTGATGGGAGAAAGATTGTACTTGTATCTAGCAGTATCGGAGAATGCAGTTAGCTTAGCGTTGATCAGAGTGGAGAATGGAGTACAAAAACCAATCTACTACACAAGTAAGCCCTTCCGAGGAGAAGAAATCAAATATCCAAGTATGGAAAAATTGGCACTGGCGCTGATTGAGGCGAGTAGGAGAATGAGGCCATACTTCCAGGCTCATACCATAGTAGTATATACTGATATGCCATTGAGGCAAGCCCTTCATAAACCAGAAAAATTAGGAAGATTGATGTACTGGGCAATAGAGCTCAGTGAATATGATATAGTGTAATACCTAGTATTTTTATGCTATATTAATTTGGTGATTTATTAAATTTAATGTGAATTAATTATTTAATAAAATCCGGAAATTAATTATGTTATAATTATTAACGTGACGAGAGTTAGTAATTATGGGAAATTTGTTGAATATTACTAATGAGCAAAGTAATATATAATATTGGTTATTTTGAATGTCACGAGTGAATAAAATGATAATTTTGGAAATTTGAGTCGGGACGCGCCCGTGTCGCGTCGGGACTAAATATTGATAAATAAATGTAAATATTTTATAAGTTGTTCGTATGGTCGTTTTGAGTGCGTCAACGCGTCCGAAAGGGTCGAGATAGTCAGAGAAGTGTGCCCGGGGGTTTAGTTTGGGTCTCGGGGTGTTTTTAGACCTAATTAGTACCCCAGGAGGGCATTTTGGACATTTCACATTTTTGGGTAATTAAACCCACGAAATTAAAGGGGTTATATCAGATGTCTAGGTTATCATTTAGGGTTAGAAAACTCAAAACTCTAGAACGGCCATTGGAGAAGAGAGGAGAGAGCTCTCAAGGCAATCCAAGGCTCAAAACTCAACCGTTTGCACCGCCGCCACCGCCAACGCGTAGATCGCGAGACGGGGAACGCAACCACACAAATTTCGGCACCAAACCAGACTTCTGAAAATCTCAGGCAAGTGTTTATCTTTCTTATTTTGTTGATGCATCTTTCATATTAGTTTAGGACTAATTAGAATGAGTTTTTATGGAAGAAACCTAAAAGATGAGATAGGAAATTGAATATAGGGATGGATAAATTGTTATTCTGGAAACCCCTTAACTTGTAGAGGGTTGAACCACGAATTTATGAGGTTGTAGATGAAGAAAACTCTGGAAAGATGGATTGGAACATATTAATGAAATTCTAGGATTCTTGAGGTTTTATATGAATTTGGGGCTTGTTAATCCATGTCTAATAATAGAAATCTACATGCTTTACGTTGAAATTTCATAGTATGATGATATAATGTCAGTAGTATAAATTTTGGGTCGATTGGGTATGAAAAATATGGATTTGGTGAAGGTTAGAAGATGAAACCCGTAACTGCAAATCTGCAGTTTTCGCATACCTACTTGATCGATCGATCGAGCTCAGATCTTCGATCGATCGAAGGTTTGATCGATCGAGCCCCTGACCTCGATCGATCGACCCCTCCTGGCAGAGTCCTATTTCTTTTTTTTTTAATTAGTTAAATTCAAGTTAATGTGAAATAATTCTTGGACATCCTTAATAAAATGTTTTGGGAGATGTGGAAGACCAGTAGGACTTATGAATAATGTTGGGGTCTTTAATGTGAGACGAGAATTGTATTTTTGGGATAATTACATAAGGAATGATGAAATCTTATATTAAAGGGAGAGATTACGTAAAAATGATTACGACGGAAAATAGATGAATTCCTACTGAAATTACTACATGGGAGAATAGATTCCATGAGTGTTACGTAGTAAGTTGGGATAATACCTCGAATTAAAGTTAAAGACGAATCGTTAAACGTGATAACTAATAATGAGATATGAGGATAAATGTCATAACTATGGGATTTGAGATATACCTAATATGGATATGGTAATGTTAGTATAGTTTTATGATTGTGTATGCATAGACTATGTATGTGTGAAAAACGTACCCACGCTACTTGCTATCCCTGAGGCTTCCGCGCTGGGACGATCTTATCTCGTGTGCCTTATGGGGGATATTGACTCATACCCTAGGAGATAGATATCCTTGGTACAGGCTATCGAATTGATAGTTCAGACGGTCCTAAGAGACGCGGGTATGTGCCATCCTCTTAGAGACTTGGAATTATGCTTCGCCTCAATATTGTTTGTGTATGTGTTAATACAATTCGAGAGTGATTCCTAATTTGTATTCCCCTTAGTAGGAGTGATACGGGGATTGGATAGTAAAGTATGCCCACACCATAGTTTTATTTAGGGTGCTGTTATATATATATATATATATATATATATATATTATATGAGTATTTAATATATATATGAAATTCTGGAATTTGGAACTGCCTATTGTGATATGGTAAGTAGGACATGGTTGATGACTCATATTGTAAATACTTATTTTTTAGAAAGTATAATATGACACTGGAAAACTTTATAAATTAATAAAGTTAAAACTATAATTTTGGATACTAATTGAAGTATTCTTTTCAAATAATCGTATCGTTCAATTTTAAATCCCGCGAATAACCTATGATAAGTTAAATCATTGGGGAAAGATAGTGTGTTATATGACGAGATAGACCATTGGGAAGGTTAGTGCGATAGGTGTGCACATTAGAAGAGAGGTGAGAATTTCTCAAGAGAGTGTCGCACTAATATGTTGTTGCATTAGCCTGTAATCAATTTAAATATTTGCTAAACGAATTTTTAAATCATATACACTATCGGGCTCTGACCCGTTTCTATTTCTCTTTCTCTCTTGTATATATATGTATGTATTACAGGTGCCCAGCCACAAGGGCGTCTTGCTTAGGATCCCTTGGAAGGAACGTGCTGCAGCTTAGGTGGGAGTTGCAGGCCACTTGCTTAGATGATTTCATTTACTTGATTCCGCTTCTATCATTCTCAGATATCGGGGAATGTGTCGCCCCTTCCTCTATTTATCTGTTTTATTGGGACATTTGTATTTCAGCTATTTCTAGTACTGTTACTTTGGGATTTATTCAGCATGAATGTTTTACTTTAAGTTTTAAATGTTGGGGTTTTGAATGTTGAATGTTTAAATTAATTGGATTATGTTCCAGGATATTTGTGGTATGATTCTTACTTATTAAAAATGTTGTTAATAAATATATAAATAATTGTTCTTTAAAAATAAAACCTGAAAGGAATGTTAAAAATGATTTTGACACTTAGCTTAATTAATTAGGGTGTTTAAATGGGAAATTTATTTTCACGACAGTGATGCTAAGAATGATCCAACTGTTCACCTTGATTTTAACTTAATAAAGGAGTGATCGTCCGATATTTAATTAGGCGGGGTGTCACAGGTGGTATCAGAGCATCAGATTCTAGTGTCCACAGGATCTGTATGGCTTATTTTCGCTTTCAGCTTAACGTTTTTGCTATAGAGCCCTATTGTTAGAATTTTTGTATTTCTACTTTTATGTTACGTCTTCAGCTATTTGAGATTTGATAATGATTGGAGACTAATAAACTTCTTCACGTTTCAGATGCTTCCGAGACGTGCACCGAAGGATAGGCGTGCCTAGGCCGAGCAGCCAGCAGCTCCGGTACAAGGCACTATGAATGCTAATGAAGTAGCCGCCATTGTTGCTCAGGCGGTGAATGCGGCGCTAGCGGTGGTTCAGCAGGCTCCACCCCAGATTCAGGCAGTAGTGCCAGTACCAGCACATCTTCCATCTACATGGGAGAGGGTTAGGGATGCTTTTCAGAAGGCGCATCCCCCTGAGTTATCTAGTATCTCAGATATCGTCACAGTCAGCCAATGGAAGAAAGACATCCAGCGGCATCTTCGTATGTATGAGTGCACCGACGTGCAAAAGGCAGTTATTGGCTTCCTTTAAGCTGGTGGGGGCCGCTTTGCAGTGGTGGGAGTCCACTACCACCTTGGAGGAGAGGGACACGATCCCTATTCAGTCGTTCTGGGAGAGGTTTGACCGCAAGTACTTTCCACCCACCGTGCAGACTGAGATGAGGCGGAAATTACTGAATTTGAAACAGGAGAACTCTACCGTTGCTGAGTATGAGGAGGAGTTTACGAGACTTCTCACCATAGTGCCAGATGAGGCACCTACTGAGAGTAAGAAGATAATGTTGTTTGTGGACGGGTTAGCTTGGAGGATCCGTCAGCATCTTATAAGGTATCTATCTCTGAGTACTTTCACTGATGTACTCAATGTTGCGTTACTAAATTTCCAGGATCACCGCTTCAATCTTCAAGGAAGCAAGAGAGCAGGAGAGTCCAGCCAGCAGGGCAGGACCGGGGGTAGTAGTGCTAGTGGGGCACCATCTCATGGACAGACTCGTCAGCATGAGCAGAGTTCATATTAGGGGGACCCTGCTAAGCGATTCCGTTCAGGTGATTCCAGGAAGGGATTTAGGGGTTATAGGCAGGGTCAGCAGGGCCAACCTAATCAGCAGGACCATCAAGGCCAACACTGACAGCAGGGTCAGCAGCAGGGCCAACATCGTGTTCATCAGGGCCAACAGGGCCAGTGGCGTAGTGGTAACGGCCAGCAGGGCCATGGTCAGCAGGGTGAGAGGGGAGGCAACTTCAAAGGCCGATGTTTTGGGTGTGGTAAGCACGGCCATAGGCGCCAGGATTGTCCAGAGGGATATAGGGCCCCACAACAGCAGGGTGCCCATAACGAGGTGCAGAGACCACTTTTTCCACCTGTCCTCCCAGCTCCAGCCCAGGTTCCAGCCCTACCAGCCATTCCAGCAGCTCCACTGTAGCAGGGGCAGTTACAGTACGGACGTGTCTATAACGTCCACCAGGCAGGAGCTCCACAGGCACCACCCGTGATTGAGGGTATGTTTCCTATCCATGGTACTATGGGTCGGGTTTTGTTTGATACTGGGGAAACGCATTATTTTATAGCTATTCATTTTGCGAAGGCCTTAGGGTTGTTAGCCACAACAGAGAGCACAATGACGTGTGTAGACTCACTACTGGGGAGTGGGTCGCTTATCTTCTTTATATGCCAGGGAGTGGGGGTAGAGATTGGTAGTTTGGTATTACCTACAGACATGTTAGTCTTAGATATGCATGAGCATGATGTTATTATCGGTATGGATTGGCTCGCAGCTTATAGAGCCATGATTGATTGCTTCGGTGGGAGCATTGTTTTTGCCATTCCGGGGCAAGAGATGTTTGTAGTGGCGATGCCTCACCCAGAGGGCGGTTCGACCGCTCATTTGTATTATATAGAGGAGGATGCCTCTAAGGAGGTTGTGATCCCTTTAGACTCGATCCCAGTTGTTCGTGAGTATTCCGATGTGTTTCATGAGATACCAGGCCTACCCCCCAGTAGAGAGATAGTCTTTGTCATAGACTTATTACCGGATACTAGACCGATAGCACGCGCTCCATACCGTATGGCTTCGGCGGAGATGCGAGAGTTACGAGATCAGATAGAGCAGCTATTAGGCCAGGGCTTCATTCGCAGGAGTACCTTACCTTGGGGAGCTCTAGTCTTATTTTTTAAAAAGAGAGATCGTTCACTGAGGTTATGTGTGGACTACCGGGAGTTAAACAAAGTCACGATACATAATAAGTATCCGTTGCCTCGAATCGATGATCTGTTCGACCAGCTGAGGGGAGAAACTTTCTTTTCGAAGATAGATCTGAGGTCGGGATACCATCAGCTACATATTAGAGAGCAGGATGTTTCAAAGACTGCCTTCTTGACGAGATATGGGTCTTACGAGTTCAGAGTGATGCCATTTGGTCTCACAAATGCTCCAACCGTATTCATGGACTTAATGAACTGAGTATTCAGAGAGTTCTTGGATCAGTTTGTCATCATCTTTATAGATGACATTTTGATATATTCACACTCTGAGGAGGAGCATGCCGAGCACTTGAGGAAGGTTCTTTAGACTTTACGAGAGCATCAGTTGTATGCTAAGTACGAGAAGTGTGGATTCTGGTTGCGAGAGGTACAGTTCTTGGGGCATGTTGTCTCTGAACAGGGGATAGCAGTTAACCTGAGTAAAGTGTCAGCGGTGAGGGAGTGGGGACAGCCCACGACATCGATGGAAGTTCGTAGTTTCTTGAGGTTAGCTGGATACTACATGAGATTCATTCGGGGATTATCCAAAATAGCGGGTCCATTGACGAACCTGACTCGCAAAGTGGTACCATATGTTTGGGATGATGCTTGTCAATTGGCTTTCGACGCGCTGAAAGACAAGCTTACTTCGGCACCAGTCCTTGCTTTACCGAAGCCGGGTGTGGAGTACCTGGTTTACACCGATGCCTCTTTACGGGGACTTGGGGGAGTACTTCAGCAGGAAGAGAAGGCTATAGCTTTTGCCTCCCGCAAGCTTAAGCCGCATGAGAAGAATTACCCCACCAACGACCTGGAGTTAGCAGCGGTCGTCTTTGCATTGAGGATATGGAGACACTATTTATTGGGGGAGAAGTTTCGTTTGTTCACAGACCATAAATCACTGCAGTACCTGTTCACTCAGCGAGAGCCGAATATGTGTTAGCGCAGATGGTTAGAGTTTGTGAAGGACTATCAGTTCGATATACAGTATCATCCGGGGAAAGTTAACGTAGTTGCTGATGCATTGAGCCGTAGACCGGTAAATGAGGTAGCGGATGTATGGAAAGCGAAGTGGAAGGAGTTGGGTCACCAGGACGCAGTAGCCCGTTCCTTCATATCTGTTATGACAGTCACACTCGAGATTGTTATGAGGGTGATACAGGCACAGACCACAGAACCGTTTTGTCAGGAGCAGATTGTACAACTTTTAGTTGAAGGTGCTGAGTCCTATTTTGTTAGTTCTGACGGGGGTTTGAGGTTTAATGGGAGATTAGTGGTTCCAGAAGGGGCATAATTGCGTCATGCAGTGATGACCCAATCTCATGGGTCCCAATTCGCGGTACATCCTGGAGGAGATAAGATGTACCAGGATATGAGGAGGCAATACTGGTGGAGTGGGATGAAGAAGGACATTGCTGAGTTCGTGTCCAAGTGTTCTACCTACCAGCTGGTGAAGGTGGACCATCAGAAACCGTCAGGGTTGCTTCAGCCATTGGAAGTACCTGCGTGGAAGTGGGAGAGTATTTCCATGGATTTTATTACAGGGTTACCTACATCACAACGGGGCCACGACTCCATCTGGGTGATTGTAGACTGTTTGACCAAGGTGGCTCATTTTCTGCCAGTGCGGACAGATTATACCACAAGTCAGTATGCTCAGTTGTTCATTTCTGAGATTGTCAGATTACATGGGGTGCCCCTGAATATTGTGTCAGATAGAGATAAGATTTTTGTGTTACGTTTCTGGGAAAGCTTTCAGGAGGCTATGGGTACTGAGTTGAGGTTGAGTTCAGCTTATCACCCACAGACAGATGGACAGACAGAGCATACTAATCAAATGTTAGAGGACATGCTACGCATGTGTGTTCTTGATTTTGGAGGAGGTTGGGAGCCACATATTTCACTGGTAGAGTTTGCTTATAATAACTCTTATCAGTTTACGATTGGTATGGCTCCATTTGAGGCTTTGTATGGCAGGCCTTGTCGTTCTCCAACTTGTTGGCTCGAGGTGGGGGATAAAAAGTTACTAGGACCAGAGGTAATTCAGGGAACCTCCGCGAGGATTGAGATGATTAGGAGTCGCATTCGAGTAGCCCAGGACAGGCAGAAGAGCTACGTTGATGTGAAACGGTTCTTCCGGGAGTTTAATGTGGGGGACCAAGTGTTACTGCGTGTATATCCTATGAAAGAAGTGATGAGGTTCGGGAAGAAAGGGAAATTAGCCCCGAGATACGTGGGACCATTTCCCATTATCGAGAGGATTGGGCCGGTAGCATACAGATTGGGACTACCAGAGCATTTACATCGCAATCACGATGTATTCCACATCTCGTCGTTGAGACGGTATCTTCGGGATGATATGGCCCATACTCACATCGCGATAGATGAGATAGACTTACAACCTGATAGCTCTTACGAGGAAAGACCGGTTGCTATCCTAGACTATAGTGAGAGGAGATTGAGGTCGAAGATAGTTCCACTTGTACGGGTCCAGTGGGAGCATCATAATGTGGAGGAATCCACTTGGGAGCGCGAGGCCGATATACGCGAGAGATATCCAGATTTGTTCTTACTAGGTATGCCTTATTTTCCTAATTTCGGGACGAAATTCCGTTATTAGGGGGGAAGTGTGTAATACCCCGTATTTTTATGCTATATTAATTTGGGGATTTATTAAATTTAATGTGAATTAATTATTTAATAAAATTCGTAAATTAATTATGTTATAATTATTAACGCGACGAGAGTTAGTAATTATGGGAAATTTGTCGAATATTACTAATGAGCAAAGTAATATATAATATTGGTTATATTGAATGTCACAAGTGAATAAAATGACAATTTTGGAAATTTGAGTTGGGACGCGCCCGTGTCACGTCGGGACTAACTATTGATAAATAAAGGTAAATATTTTATAAGTTGTTCGTATGGTCGTTTTGAGTGCGCCAACGCGTTTGAAAGGGTCTAGATAGTCAGAGAAGTGTGCCCGGGGGTTTAGTTTGGGTCTCGGGGCATTTTTAGGCCTAATTAGTACCCCGGGAGGGCATTTTGGACATTTCACATTTTTGGGTAATTAAACCCACGAAATTAAAGGGGTTATATCAGATGTCTAGGTTATCATTTAGGGTTAGAGAACTCAAAACTCTATAACGGCCATTGGAGAAGAGAGGAGAGAGCTCTCAAGGCAATCCAAGGCTCAAAACTCAACCGTTTGCACCGCTGCCACCGCCAACGCGTAGATCGCGAGACGGGGAACGCAACCACACCAATTTCGGCACCAAACCAGACTTCTAAAAATCTCAGGCAAGTGTTTATCTTGCTTATTTCGTTGATGCATCTTTCATATTAGTTTAGGAGTAATTAGAATGAGTTTTTATGGAAGAAACCTAAAAGATGAGATAGGAAATTGCATGTAGGGATGGATAAATTGTTATTCTGGAAACCCCTTAACTTATAGAGGATTGAACCATGAATTTATGAGGTTGTAGATGAAGAAAACTCTGGAAAAGATGGATTGGAACATATTAATGAAATTCTATCGTTCTTGAGGTTTTATATGAATTTGGGGCTTGTTAATCCATGTTTAATAATAGAAATCTACATGCTTTACGTTGAAATTTCATAGTATGATGATATAATGTCAGTAGTATAAATTTTGGGTCGATTCGGTATGAAAAATATGGATTTGGTGAAGGTTAGAAGATGAAACCCGTAACTGCAAATCTGCAGTTTTCGCATACCTGCTTGATCGATCGATCGAGCCCAGATCTTCGATCGATCAAAGGTTCGATCGATCGAGCCCCAGACCTCGATCGATCGACCCTTCCTGGCAGAGTCCTATTTCTTTTTTTTTTAATTAGTTAAATTCAAGTTAATGTGAAATAATTCTTGGACATCCTTAATAAAATGTTTTGGGAGATGTGGAAGACCAGTAGGACTTATGAATAATGTTGGGGCCTTTAA
Organism: Sambucus nigra; assembly: GCA_949130495.1. Lineage (NCBI taxonomy): Eukaryota > Viridiplantae > Streptophyta > Magnoliopsida > Dipsacales > Adoxaceae > Sambucus > Sambucus nigra. The sequence continues at coordinate 242,729,455 of OX422215.1, read as the reverse complement.
TGTGAGACGAGAATTGTATTTTTGGGATAATTACATAAGGAATGATGAAATCTTGTATTAAAGGGAGAGATTACGTAAAAATGATTACGACGGAAAATAGATGAATTCCTACTGAAATTACTACTTGGGATAATAGATTCCATGAGTGTTACGTAGTAAGTTGGGATAATACCTCGAATTAAAGTTAAAGACGAATCGTTATTCGTGATAACTAATAATGAGATATGAGGATAAATGTCATAACTATGGGATTTGAGATATACCTAATATGGATATGGTAATGTTAGTATAGTTATATGATTGTGTATGCATATACTATCTATGTGTGAAAAACGTACCCACGCTACGTGCTATCCCTGAGGTTTCCGCGCTGGGACGATCTTATCTCATGTGCCTTATGGGGGATATTGACTCGTACCCTAGGAGATAGACATCCTTGGTACAGGCTATCAAATTGATAGTTCGGACGGTCCTAAGAGACGCGGGTATGTGCCATCCTCTTAGAGACTTGGAATCTATGATTCGCCTCAATATTGTTTGTGTATGTGTTAATACAATTCGAGAGTGCTTCCGAATTTGTATTCCCCTTAGTACGAGTGATACGGGGATTGGATATTAGAGTATGCCCGCACCATAGTTTTATTTGGGGTGCTGTTATATATATATATATTATATGAGTATTTAATATATATATGAAATTCTGGAATTTGGAACTGCCTACTGTGATATGGTAAGTAGGATATGGTTGATGACTCATATTGTAAATACTTATTTTTTAGAAAGTATAATATGACACTGGAAAACTTTATCAATTAATAAAGTTAAAACTATAATTTTGGATACTAATTGAAGTATTCTTTTCAAATAATTTTATCATTCAATTTTAAATCCTGCGAATAACCTAAGATAAGTTAAATCATTGGGGAAAGATAGTGTGTTATATGACGAGATTGACCATTGGGAAGGTTAGTGCGATAGGTGTGTACATTAGAAGAGAGATGAGAATTTCTCAAGATAGTGTCGCACTAATATGTTGTTGCATTAGCCAGTAATCAATTTAAATACTTGCTAAACGAATTTTTAAATCATATACACTATCGGGCTCTGACCCGTTTCTATTTCTCTTTCTCTCTTGTATATATATATGTATGTATTACAGGTGCCCAGCCACAAGGGCGTCTTGCTTAGGATCCCTTGGAAGGAACGTGCTGCAGCTTAGGTGGGAGTTGCAGGCCACTTGCTTAGACGATTTCATTTACTTGATTCCACTTCTATCATTCTCAGATATCGGGGCATGTGTCGCCCTTCCTATATTTATCTATCTGTTTTATTGGGACATTTGTATTTCAGTTATTTCTAGTACTGTTACTTTGGGATTTATTCAGCATGAATGTTTTACTTTAAGTTTTAAATGTTGGGATTTTGAATGTTGAATGTTTAAATCAATTGGATTATGTTCCAGGATATTTGTGGTATGATTCTTACTTATTAAAAATGTTGTTAATAAATAAATAATTTTTCTTTAAAAATAAAACTTGAAAGGAATGTTAAAAATGGTTTTGACACTTAGCCTAATTAATTAGGGTGTTTAAATGGGAAATTTATTTTCACGACAGTGATGCTAAGAATGATCCAACTGTTCACCTTGATTTTAATTTAATAAAGGAGTGATCGCCCGGTATTTAATTAGGCGGGGTGTCACATATAGTTTATGAACCTAGATCATTGCTAAAAGGGCAGGCTGTAGCAGATTTTATAGCAGAGTTCACCTATCCTGATATTCCCACGGAGCAAAAGTTGCTCGCTGATCAACCTGTGGATGCTACAGGATCATCAAACATAAGCTCAGACCAAATCCGGTTGGTAAAAGGGCAAGTGGATGCTACAGGATCATCAAATTCGAGCTCAGACCAACTCCGGTTGGTAAAAGGGCACGAAAAGATGATCGACGAAGAACAAGAAATATCAGGGGAGGATGAAAGGAAGCAACAAATACTTCACCGAGGAACTCTGTCAGATCAGAAATTTGAAGACGAGTTACCTATATGGAGGCTATACGTAGATGGCTCATCTTGCACTACACGATGTGGCGCGGGGATAGTTTTGAGCACTCCGGACGAGGTCGACATGGAATATGCCCTACGTTTCCAATTCAAAGCTTCCAATAATGAGGCTGAGTATGAAGCCATGACTACAGGTCTTAGTTTGGCAAAAATTATGGAGGCGCAGCAGGTTATTATCTTCAGTGATTCTCAATTGATTGTAAATCAAACGTTGGGAGTATATGCAGTTTGAGGAGAATTAATGATAAGATATCATGCAAAGGCAAAGGAGCCGGTGTAAGAATTTGTCGCTATTCAGCTGGTCATAATACCAAGAATAGAGAATGCGAGAGCAGACGCCTTAGCTCGATTAGCATTAGCTACTCGTACCGAGATACGATGAACAATCCCAATTAAAGTGTTGGCTAGTCAGAGTATAGATGAATATCTGACGATGAACTTTATCACCCTTGATTTAGGACCATCTTGGATGGATCCCATCAGGGCATATATTGAGGAGGGAGAATTACCAATTGACAAGCTCGCAGCCAAGAAATTGAAGTTTAAAGCTGCTCGGTATGTATTAACTAACGATATTTTATATAGACGAGGAATTATGGAAGGTTTGCAGAGATGTGTACACCCCTCCGAGGTGAAAGATTTAATTTAAGAGGTCCATGAAGGGTCCTATGGAGCCCATGTAGCAGGTCGGACGCTTTTGCAAAGGGTGATGACGCAGGGATACTACTAGCCGACGATGAGGGATGATTGTATAGCCTATGCCAAGAAATGTGACAAGTGGCAGCGCTTTTCCTCCATCCGAAGAACTCCACAAGAATTATTGACACCCATAACTTCCCCTTGGCCATTTTCCATGTGGGGAATAGATTTGGTCGGGCCACTGCCAACGACCAGAGGAAGATTCAAATACCTTGTCATCACAGTGGATTATTTTACTAAATGGGTTGAAGCTGAGCCTCTCATTGATATGACGTATGATAAGGTGTACCAATTTGTTTGGAAGAACATCATTTGTCGATATGGTCTTCCTCATGCTTTCATCACAGACCATGGAACACAATTTGACAACGAGGAGTTCGCTGCCTATTATCATCAGTCGAACATTTTGAAGATCCAGTCAGCACCAGGCCATCCTCAAAGCAATGAACAAACTGAAGTGACAAACAGAACGCTGCTAAATGGCTTGAAGAAAAGACTGAATGATGCGAAAGCAAATTGGATCAACGAGTTACAATCAGTACTATGGGCTTACCGAACTACTCCCCGAGTAGCAACAGGAGAATCACCATATATGCTGGCGTTTGGAAGTGAAGCTGTTATACCTGCCGAGTTCCCAACACACAGGGTACTGAATTTCAATTCCTTTGTCAGCGACTTAATGAGAAGATTAGATTTAAACATGCTCGAGGAAGTTAGATAAGAAGCATCCATTAGAAATGCTGCTTACCAGCAGCGAACAACTTTGTTCTATAATAAGAGAGTGAAGAAGTGTGACCTGAAAGAAGGAGACTATGTGCTGAAGAAAGTAATTCAAAATAACAATAAACTGGAGGCAAACTGGGATGGACCATACCTAGTTATAGAAGTTGTTCGACCAGGAACTTACCGAATAACAACTTTAGAAGGGGAGGAGTTTAAGAATGCATGGAACGCAGAGCACCTATGCAAGTATTATCAATGATGAATAAAATGAAGATATTCTTCCGAATTCTTTATTTTTATTGAAAGTTTTTCAGGGAATACTAGTGCTACACACTACTCGGCAAAACTCGGCAAAGCTCAGGCTACTCAAATTTTTTCTCGAAAATGCCAACTAAGGTTGGTCGAGAAACCAATATTCCTCCGGGAAGTGAAGCTACCCATATTCCTCCGGGAAGTAAAGCTACCAATATTCCTCCGGGAAGTAAAGCTACCTATATTCCTCCGAGAAGTAAAGCTACCAATATTCCTCCGGGAAGTAAAGCTACTTGTATTCCTACGGAAAGTAAAACTATATGTTCCTCGGGAAATAAAAATATTCCTAAAAATGCCAACTTATGTCGGTTAGGAAGTAAATATATTCTCGAAAATGCCAACTGTAGTTGGTCGACAAGGAAAATTTACCGACCTTGGTTGGTCGGAAACATTTAAGAAAAAAATCTACTAACTATGGATGGTCGGGGATAAAAACCCACTAACTGTAGTTGGTCGACAAGGAAAATTTACCGACCTTGGTTGGTCGGAAACATTTTATGAAAATAAGAAAGTAATCTAGCAACATTTTTTATACTCGTAACTTTTTAATTATTACTAAGTTGGTCGAGAAACAAAATATTATTTTTGCCAAATGACTACCACAAATTCAAGCTATTCGATAATAAGTTAATCGAAAATTAACACATTATCATTATCTTTTTAACAGATATGCATGCACAAATGTAAAGTGTTTTATAATTACAAGACAATAGCAATTAAGATTGCGAACGAAAATGAAAGTCTTTCATTAAATCCAAAAATAAATTACATTGATAATGAAATGTATACAAATTTATTACATTAATATTCCTATTCTACTGGTCTTTTCCCCTCTGCTTTTGTAACAGGTTCCTCGCCAGCAGGCGGATCATTTAAAGCAAGAGGAGAATTTATAAAGTTCAAATCTTTTAACATCCGGACATTCATCACGGATGGTCGATCTAGGAGGTGCTCGGGACGAGATATCTCGACATTTGAATGAAGATTGTAGTCGCCGAGATATTTGGAAATCAAGCATCGAGGAATGGCCCGAGCAGGGATCCAACTCATATCCAGTTTGAATGGTGGCACGGGTAGATCGAGCAGCCCAGGATCGTGGTAGTCCCACATGTAATGACCCTATTCGAGTTGCAGCACACCTAAGGCATTCAACCAGCCTTTCTTGTAGCCCTCATTATTGGCATTCTGGATACGATCGTCCAAGTGGTAGAGCGCCTCGTTGTACCCAGCCATCCAGAACTCCCTGGGCTATTTGTGGAATTGATATGTTAATCTTTCCATCTGTTCGTGGAGATTTTTGATAAAGAGTTCCTTATTCTCCAAGATTGACTTCTGCGTAGAAAGCTGCTCTTCCAGGTCCCTGATCTTCTTTGACATTTCATCCAACGCATAGTTCTTCGCCAGTAGCTGGAAGGCCTTGTTTTCTAAGGAAGATTGAGTCTGCTGTTCCTTGACAGGAATCCAAGGAGCTCTTGCTCATCCCCGAGGAGCTCTTGCTCGACCACGAGAAGATGTAGAGGGGCCAGACCTCTTCAAGGTTTCCAACTTGTCCCTCAAGTTGGCGTTCTCGACTTCCAATAACGAGAATCCTTCTCTTTGAAGGTTGTTATTCTCTTGCTCTAATAATTCAGCTATTTGTCTGCACTCCTCGACCTCACCCTTCAGAGTTCTCTCTCTCACATCGTAGCCAATAAAAAGTTTGTCGTAGCCCTTGTCGACAATGATTTGTTGATATTTCTTCTCATACCCCTCGTGCAAGAGGGCAGTGGATTCTTTGTATTGTTGCTGAAGATATTCGAGGGTGCCTTGGAGATACTCGATCATATCATAATATGCCACATTATTGGCCACCGCACGATCAAGTAGACACTTCAAATATTGGTAAGCTTCAACTACCTGTTCCGAAGCATCTTGGCCGAGGATGTCGACGATTTGTGCTACACTCAGATCTATGTGACCAGACTTAAAATAATCATTGCATTGCCTCAGCATCTTTGTATCGTGAGCAACTAATAATTCCATCCTGGCCAGAAACTAGCAGAGGAAGAAAAAGCAGTAATCAATAATCAAAACAGAGCATGAAGAAGAGACAACAATATGAATAAACACAAGTTCAAGTTTTATTATATCATAAAGGTCAGAAGTACAAGGTTCAGAATTACATGGTTCAGGATTACATTTGTCAAAGAAAAATAAAATAGATAGAAGTCCGAACAACTCTACACCTTTTCCTTGTCTCCCAAAACTTTCTCGGAAGGCTGGAACGAGGAGGTAGGTTACTCGGATGGAGCAGATAGTAGCTGGGGAAGTGCTGGAAGTTTCTCGGAGGAAGTAGCGAGCTGATGAAGTTCCTCGGTAGCAGGCTGGATGGCTGGGGGATGATCTCCCATCACCATAGAAGACTCTTCGGAGGCAGCTTCATCCTCTTCTTCATCTTCAGGGGTTGGAGGGGGACCAGGGATGTGTCGCTGGAAGAGCTCAGAATTTTCATCCACTTTCATCTCCTGTAGAGCAACGATCCATCCATCTCTAAAGTATTTTAGGTAGCCATATTCTACTTGAGACATCATGGAAGCCAAGCCCTTGTTCCACCCTTTGTCCCAGCCAACGCTGAAAGACCTATTCACAGCCAACTTTCTCTCTGTCTTCTCCGAGGAAAGCTTCTCGGAAAGAAGGTTATCAGTAGCTTTCAATTTTCTCTCAACCTCCTCCTTCTGAAGACTTACTTCCTGAAGTCGACTTAACTCCTCCTCAGCAACCTTGAGTTTGTCTTCAAACTCCTCAGCATTCTTAAGCTTCCCTTCAAGCTCTTTATTCTTCTTCTCCAAAGCATTCACTTTTTTCTCCAACCTTTTGGAGACTTCAACAACCTGAGCCTTCTCTTACTCGGTGGAGGCAAGCTTGTTCTCCCAGATTGCCTTGTCAGTAGCATACTTCTGACGAGAATCTTCAAAAGACTTCGTCAGGCCCACCAGAGCTTCTTCCCCACCAGATGAGGAGCTTGAAGCTTTAATAGCTTCATCTTTTTTCAAAATTGTGTTAAATCAGCTCACCAACTGTGAAAAGAAAATGAAAGCAAGTTAGAGACAGATATAACAAGGGAAAAATGAAAAGTTCAAAGCAACAAGACTTACAGAAGCAATATGGCGAGCTGCCAATGTGGTAAATGTGTCCCGAGAAAGGTTCTCTTCAATACCTTGGATCTTGGGAATGATCCAATTCTTCACCGAGCTCATGGCAGAGCTCGGAGGAACAAAAGTTGGAACACCAGTTCCAGTAATTGGGGGCTGAGTGATGGTGTCAGCCAAATTGACCGAGGAGCTCTTCTTCAGCTTCCTCGGGGGATCAGGAATAGATTCAACCAAGGAAGAACTCTTGGTTGGTGATATTACAATCACTTCTCCTGGAGCAGCATCCTTGCTCGGGGCCATTGGGGGCTTCTCTACAACCTTCACAGGAGCAGCCGAGGAAGGTGGATCAACTTTCTTTGTCCCTTCTGGGACATCAATGTTACTTCTTTTGGCTTCTCCATCACCATAGGCAGGCTTCTCAAAGAGAGTGGGAGGTCTTCTCTTCTTCATCCTTTCACTCAAAGGAACGTGTGATTTAGGCGAAGAACTGGTAGAGGTTGGTACTGGCTCTGCGTCGCTTATTACCGGACGAGCAGTAAAAGAAGTTGTGTAGCTCTTGTACTGCAGATGATATGAAGATGACCTAATGTGCTCGTCGGCAACAGAATGATGCAAACTCCAGATAAGTTTCAAATGTCTTATATTAACATCTGCTTCTTTTGGACACTTTCTTTTGCTATCAACTGCAAATAAATAAACATTAAAGTATCAGTCGCACATTTTATCAAACATAGAGGAAGCATAATTTCAAAATAAAAAAAATGAAATAAAAATAACCTATCCCATTGCCATAGGGAGGGCATTTGGGACCCTGATACACTTCATCTCCAGATAAAGGAGCATGTTGCCAATTTTTTATGATATCCCCGTGCTCAAAATAGTCCCTATTGGCATCCTGGAGATTGACCACTAAGGCCCTATTTAAAAATCTATTTTTTAAATAAAAGGTGTTATCACCAACTGCCCATCTATAACAGAACATAATTTCTGGAATTCCTATGCGAGTTCTATGGATTTGATTTAATCTATGAACCCCATTAACTATTCTCCATGTGTTGGGTATTATTCTTGCAGGAACAACGTCAAAATATTGACAAAATTCCAAACACAAGGGATTGGGTGGAAAAGAAAATCCACACTCAGCAACAAAGAGACTGGGGAACCAATGCCCCCCAGCCAAACGGAAATAATCAAAAGGCTCAGAAAGCTCTTCCAGAACAACCCAGGAGGGAATAGAAAAATCAGAGCGAAACTTATCAAGAGATTCAACAGGGTAAACCATGGTGAATAAAGGAAATGAAGAAGAAGGAAGAAGATCTTACAGAAAAAGAGTGGACCTGTTGACAACGAACGATGAAAGAGATAAATACACAGAAGAGAAAGAGACGATGGAAAACTCGAAGATACAAATTTGAAAAGGTAGAAGACGATGGGATTGTCTATGACGCTTAAATACCTTGCCTTGGAAAAAGGAAAAAGTGATGATTACAAAAAGAAACGATTACGCTACCGGCGGCTAGAAGGATAAAAAGGGCGAGGCAATCGAAGTGGTTATAAAAAATTCAAAAAAGGCTAATTCTACGAATTTGGAAGGAGAAATAAATACAAAAGACTCCTAAATTTCAGGATAACCATTTAAATCTGCCATATTCAGAGAAAGAATGTTCCACACTCCTCAAATTTCGAACTATGAAACATTGGGGGCTTCTGTTGATACCAAATTTAGTCTACCTACATGGCCCAATTGAATGAAGACACGTGGAAATCTACATGGCAACAAAAAACACTTCCGAGGAACTCACACGCTCCGAGGAACCATACTACAATGAGGAACACTAGTTTCCCGAGGAACTCATACGCTCTGAGGAACCATACTACAACGAGGAACACTGCTTCCCCGAGAAACTCATACGCTCCGAGGAACAAGAACTTCCCGAGGAACTCTTGAGCACCGAGAGGCTTAGGCGGTCCGAGCAACTCAGGCGGTCTGAGCTGCACCTCGAACAAAGCATTAATAGCAGGATAACCAACAGTTTGACTGTTCTTTAAATGCTTATCATTCAGACGCACACACTTAAGGGGCATTGAATGTATTACCTTTTCATATGTACATCATTTAATGTATCACCCTTTCAGATTACAGCCTCAGGGCTATAAATACATTGTACAATCCTCATTGTAAGGGGACCGGAATTTCTTGAGAGAACTTGTAATCGAGAATTCCGAAACACTCAGCAATAACATAAGAGTGGACGCAGGCTATTCTTATAAGGATGAACCACTTTAAAAATTCTTTGTCTCATTTATTTATCTGTGATTGAATAATTAGATATGATCTAATTTTTTACATCAACAAACACCATTAGCCTTAGCCTTAATGGTTTTGGGAAAAATGTCAATCTCATAGGTTTGAAGATCTCCTTCAAGTTCTTCCAACTTAAGTGATTTCAAATTTCCCAAAGAGTTCAAACAGTGACTTTAGGAACAAAACATTTTGGAAGAGATCTCAAAATCTTTTTAACGACACGCGTGTTATCAATCACCTCACTCAAATTAAAACTGGTGTTAACAATGTCTGAGAAACATGCATAAAAATCATCAAAGCATTCAGACTCAGACATGGTGATAGTCTCAAATTGGGTGGCCAAATTTTGTAACTTAGATTCTTTAACCGGTTTCTTACCCTCATGTGTCAATTTCAAAACATCCCATGCCTCTATAGAAGTGGTGCACATCATAATTCAAAGGAACTCGTCGGGAGTGACGACTCCAGAAATAACACTCAAACCACGGGAATTAAAATTAGACATTTTATAATCATCTTTAGTCCAGGCTGACACGAGTTTTAAAGAGGTGATATTATCAACAATGACCATGGGGGGTTCCATCCATTTTCACAAAGCAACCAAACACGCTTGTCAATAGATTTTAAAATAGATTTCATACGAGCTTTCCAGTAGGCATAATTAGATCCATCAAACATAGGCATCTGATTATATAAGTGCTCCATGAGAAAATTTGTAAATTTTCACAAACTTGATTTTAAAAAATCAATATCACACAATTTTGGGAAAAATTGGAATACACAACAAATTAGCGTAACATGCTCTGATACCAATTTGTGAAAACGTGACTTTGTGATAATTGATAGAATTCACAAATATCTAATTTGGCACACTTATTTAATTAGAGTCTATTTTTTAAACAAACTAATTCAGCCCCTACACATGCATCTAAACATCATAATAAATTCAACCCATGCATGAAAAATAACGACGACCGATATAGGAAAAAAACCCTTTCGGGTAAAAATATTTTATAAACACTTTGAAAAATTCACAAGACCTTTGACTTACATACAACCTGATAATCGCCCACAAGTGTGTAATGCGCGGTGCCTTTAGCAAATCTTCAAAGATAAGAGAGACAACGAAATACCCTCCAGGCATCGGTTAGTTGTCTTCGGCTTGTCCACACGCAGAATGACTACGCTCGGTGTCCACTGATCAAATATGTAGATCCCTTCTCCACAAAGGTTGAACAAAAGCAAAGTTGTTCTTAAACACCAAACAATTTACTAAAGCATATGGGAGTTTTGTGAATTGAAAATAAAAAGGATTAAAACCCTAAAGGAAGAAGCCAAAAAGGATTCTGCTTTCGCAGTATTTCTGTTCGTCAAAATGCTGTGACTTCTTAATGAAAACGAAACCAGAGAATGAGATTTTATAAAAAATTGCGCGCCTAAAAAACAGAGCTCATTCGAACGAGATCAGCAAGCCGCTCGAACAAAGGACAAATGTCGTTCGAATGAGATCTAATGAGATGCTATGTCGTTTGAATGGCAAAAAAAGATCATTCGAATGACCTATCAAACTAGATTCCACGTGGTCCTGTACAAAATTTTGATATGAATGCGTGGCCGCCAGTTTCGCGTCTTTATGATTTTTTATGAATTAGTTATGATTGTTCTACGGAAAGGTGTCCGAGAACAAAATCTTTAGAAAAACATTTTGTAAAAAATATCCCAAAAGCTCTAAGTGAAGAGTTAAGGTATTTAAAACATAACCTTACCAAAGTAAACTTCGCAGAGTCTTGAATGATGAAGAACTTGAGTAATTTGGATCCGTATTTGATGTAGATGTCTCTTGAATGTTCTTCGACGGTGTAGCGGTATATGACATTATAAATTGATAACGGACCTATGAAAATATGTCCTTACAATTAATTTACAATGAGGTGCAATCCTACATTCATATATTAATTTACTAAAAAAATTAATAATCAATCAATTCGTTTAGACTCTACTTGCATATGAGGGAAAATATGTAATAAACCAATCAAAATTTAATAAAAAAAAATTAACAAGCCCCACCCCCACCCCATTTCCCCTTGCCCCACCCCCACCCCCACCCCCATCCCCACACACGCACACACATGCACACCCACACACGCAACCCCACCCCCTGTCACACCCCCCGCATTATTTCCCCCTCCCACACATAGGCACAAACACGCACATTACACACACATATACACACACGCGCACACACAACCCCACCCCCTACCCCCTTGCCCCACCCCCTCCCCCCTTCCCCACCCATTCCCCCACCACACACACACACACACATCCCCACCCCCACCACACACACATGCACACCCACATAGACCCCCTCCCCACCTCCAACCCCCAGCCCCCACCCACAAAACACACACGCACACACACACACATGCACATATACACACACACACACACACACACACACACACACACACATATATATATATAAATGGAAGAGAGAGAGAGAGAGAGAGAGAGAGAGAGTCAAGGCTAATAAAGCGGTGAGAAAAAAAGGAGGGGAAAGGGTTATTTTCTGCTAAACCTGTCACGGTCTTTGACCGTGACAATATTATAAGAATTGTCATGGTCACTGACCGTGACAAGTCCGTGACAACTTCACTTGTCACAGGCTTGTCACGATCAATGACCGTGATAAAAAAATGTGTTTTTTTTATCATGCTTAATGACTGTGACAAGTCTGGCCGGCTAAAAAGTGCCAATTTGGCCTTTTTGGTGTAGTGCACTGGATCTACTGTTTTTCGCTAATATGTTTGTTTTTTTTATCACTTGCACCGAATTAGATGTTTTGTAAATCTACGGTTGAAAACCAAGTATTTGCTCACACTAAACTTTGAAGACCAAGTATTGTTTTAGTGCAGTAAATGTAAAAGAATAGAATTAGGATTACCTATTATTTTTTTCTTATATGTTCATTGTAACACCCCGTATTTCTCGGAATATTTAAATTATCAGGTGTCGTAGTAATTAAAATAATTTGAGAAAGAAAATGAATTAAATAAATCTTAAGTAGAGAATATTAATCTATTTTTTATGTCTAATTATATTAACTTGGGTCATAAGTAAATGAAATCATATTATTTTATGTTATGTAGTGTGTGGGTCAAAGCGACGGGTTGACATGATCTTTTTCGGAATGCGGGTGTAGAGTCGTGTTAGGAATAAGATGGTAAATTGATGATAGTTGACTTGAATGGTGATTTCGAGTGAACGGTTGATCCGAAATAGGTTGAAATAATAAAAATCAAGAACCCATTCTAGTGACTGGATGTGTGGACTTTTTAGACTAGTCGAGACCCGCTTGGGGGTATACGGGTCATTTGACACTTATGGGTTAACGTAATTTCGGGACTAAGATATATAAATAAGAGATTAGAGACTTTTGGACAACCAATTTACATTAGACATCTTCTGTGAAAGTAATTAGGGAGAAAAGACGAGGAAACATAAGAAGAACCAAGGGAGGCCAAATAAAAGAGGATATTTGGAAAAAAATAGGCCTCACTTCATATACAAGGAGGATTCAGAGTCTTCTTCATACTTATGGAAAGTGAATGAATTTCTTAATGTTATTTTTATAGTTATTTTTGTCATATCATAATTGGTAGAATTGAAACCAGTTTTGGTCTGGGATTAACATGTCAAATGGGTGTACGATATTTATGAAAAACATACCCATCCTAGAGGATATCGGTGGAGGTTATGCACTGTGGGAGGTCACTCCAGCGAATCCTAGAAGAGGTAGTACCATTCTCCTGGGTCATAGGTTTGTGCACGACCACCCTATGTAGGTTTGGTGTCCCGTGGAATAATGTGGCATGGTTATTACCCTCGGACTTAAGGACATGATCGCCTACTATTTTTGTTTTCATTTTGGGTTTGGTGGTGAGATTTCAACACGGTTCCCAGGGGTTGTGGTGGACACTCCGAGAATTTGATAGCATGCTTGTGATTTTTCACCCACCGAGGAAATACTTGGAGGGATTGCGATCATGCATATATATTGAGTGATATATATGCATTTGAACAATATGTTATTTGAATATACATATATAAGTGTGACAATTATATAAGGGTGATTGATATTAATACATGTGTATAGAATGAATAAATTGGGTGAAGTTATGTCAATTAATTAAGATGAAATTTAAAAATGATTTAGCATCTGTAATAGGTAAATAAGATTTAAAGCGTAAATTAAATGTATGTGACACAGTTAGGGAAAAAGGTTAGCATATGGGAGTAAGATACGTGTTGGTACTAATATAACTGGGTAACATAACTCGGGTGTTTAAATTCTACACAATAGTTGCGCATAATAGATGAGAGGTGAGGGTCGTATCATGAGAGTGCAGTACCGGTTTAAATAAGGAAAAACGTTTTACATTTTCATTATCGCATTTTATACACTTGCTAAATGTTTAGCCCGCATCAAATATTTTCAAAACCTTTAAGTCTAGCCCCAGGGATGCCAAACATGATTACACATTCCCGGATTTACTGAGCTGTGGCTAATGTGGAGGCTAGAAAGTTTTGGAGTAGTCGATTTTAGCTTTAGTATTCTAGTTTGGTTTCATTTCAGTTTTTTAGTTGGAAATGCCCTCCCTTTTTTATACTCATTACATTCAGTTTTTATTTAATTCAAAAAGTGTTTATTGTATTGGATTCTTTTTGTAACTGATGGTGTATTTGGTATTTGGAGTTTAATTAATTCCTCCATTAGACTTTATTACAGTGTTGTTTTATTTTTAATTTGGTTACTTTCAATGGTTTGTGGTTAATGGTTTACTCCAAGGTATTTGATGAAAGATAAAATTTGAAACCAGCTTGTTTTAAATAATAAGTGGTTAATAAATAAAACGTTTTCGATAGTGATGCTAAGAATGAACCAAATGAGATTCCTCTTTTATTTTAGTAGAGGACTGATTGCCCATTCTTGAAATAGGTAGTGTGCCAAAGATGGTATCAGAACATCAGGTTCTAGAATCCTTAGGATCTGTGCGGCTTACTACGTTTTTAGCATTGCTTTTCTTTGATATAGAGACCTATGCTTAGGAATGTTGGTTCATAATTATGCATTTTTGTTCTTCCACTATTATGTATATTTGAAGTGAATCTTATATGAATTCGGTCTATATTTTTATCATTCCTAGAAGAGCATGACATGCTAGGACCACTAGAGGAGCTAATGATGGATGGGCGCAACATGCACTTCAAGTATCACATGGGATGGTGAGAGCTATAGAGGTGGATGGCATTGGTGCACATATGGTCATTGTTGCATTATTGCATGCCAAGATCGTCATTTCCAACTGACAGGGAGCAAAAGAGCAAGGGAATTTATCTAGTCATACAAGAAAGGAGATAATGTTATGGGTAGATCACCTCAGCCTCAAACTGGTCATCAACAGGAGTGGGATTCCTAGCTGGGGTATTCTACTAAGAGATTCCATTCAAGGGTCTTAGGGCCTAATGGCGGTGGATTTAGACAGGGCCAGCATTAACATCAACATCAAAAACATTTTCTCAAGGGTTGTCAGTGATAAGGGAATAATAAAAGTGGCCAGTATGGCCAAGGCCACCAGGGATAGTGACTAGGGAAACCCCTAAATGGCCAGTAGGGAATTAAATAAGGAGGTTACACATGAAGTTGTTTAATATGTGGAGAGAAGGATCACATGCTTCGAACTTATCCGCAACGAGCTAGGGGACAAGCTCTATTCGGCCACCAAGACTAGAGGAAAGGGGATTTTTTTGGTCGTTGTTTTATTTGAGGGGAAGGTCACAAGAAGAGAGATTTCCTATAGCAAAGCAGGGGGCACAAGTAGGGTACCCAACAAGGTCAACCATGAATGTAGTTCCTGGGTCAGCTCCGAAAGGATTATTACATTTAGGAACTAGTTGAGCAGCCAGTGCTATTGGCAGTTACAGGTATGATTTTTATCCTTGGGTAAATGGGGTATGTTTTACGAGATATGGGTGCATCACCGTATTTTAAGTAGCACTAGATTCGCGCATGGGATGGGTTTAGTTGATTTATTATTAGTATTAGTATTGTGTGTGTGTGTGTGTGTGTGTGTATATATACTATTGAGTAACGTGGCCCTTTAGTTCCATCTACGGGGTAGTGAGTATGGACACTGAGAGGAATTTTTTTTTGTATATCTACTTATTTTAGAGAGAAGTGTTATGCGGGTATGACGTTATCTTGGGTATGAAATGGGTAGTGATGGTTTGAGCGATGGGAGCTGTTATAGTAAGGCTATCGTGTTCATTATTCCAAAGTAGGATGTGTTAATTTTGAGAGGTTTCACCTAAAAGAGGTTTGAGACCGCATATATATTATTTTATAGAAGAGACTTTTAAAATTTTAGATGTCTTGTTATATTTGATCCTGGAGCGTAGGGATTTTACTGATGTGATTCAGGGTATATCGGGTTTACCGCCGAGTGGAGAGGCTTAACTCGTTATTGATTTATCACTGGAGACTTAGTGATAGTGAGAGCACCTTATTGTATCACTCAGTTAGTGATATGGGAGTGTACGATTAGATTTATACGTCTAGGGGCTAGGATATGGAGTTTCCCAGTTATGTTCTTTGGGCCTGTGGGTCTCGATGACCACAATTCTCGGTATTAATGTATTGGGGGGTTCCTTATTTTGATTTTACTTACGAGATGTCACACTCATGAACCTTAGTGAGTGTCGGCAGTTGGGATATGTGTTAGGAATTCGGGCATTGGTTTAGTACTTTTTTTATTACACATGTATGTAAATAACACTTGGAGGTGAGAACTATTTTACAATTTAAGCCCAGTGGAGCTAGTAGTGTTGTGAAAGAAGCACAGTGGAAAGTTTGCACCACTAGTAGATAGGTGGGGCAATCTCAAGTATAATTAAGTGACGATTAGTAAGGTAATCAATAGTACCCTTACTGTATAGTCACTCTGAGCATGGGAGGTCGAGTTTGAAATAAATATGGTACATCTGTTATAATTGTGCAGATATGCATGAGATATAGGATGTATGGGTTCCCAGATTAGTTGGATTTTTGTATCGTTTTTGATAAGGAGATGGAGAAATATGTGTTAGAACCGTATGAATTCGGGGCCTTTTGAAGCAAAGTTGAACTCGCAGGGTGGATAAAACTTTTATAATGGAGGAAGATAGTTAGAATGCATACAACATGGAGATCTACCAAGATGAGTCGAATGACTTTGAAGATACAGGCTATGGATCTCTCCTAGCAAAGAGGATCCAACAAGTTTGGAAAAATAGAGTCGATTAGTACTTAGATAAGTTATGGGGGTGTCTTGCGCATAAATATGATGCTGATTTCACCAAATGAGAAGGATTTATGAAGTGCGCAATTTCGGAGCAGATGCATAGGTCACGATTTTGGTATACCCAAAGAAAAGGAGTAATATGCACCACTTTTCATGGGATATTAAGCATGTGGATTGTTGTATATTGAGACATAACCAAGTTTATCTCCAAGTGCACCACTCGTTAGAGGGGGAAGGTTAGTCCGAGGCGATCAAGGAAACATTTTGCAATACATGGTGATTTCGATGTCAAAATAAGTAAGTAGACTGATGGAGTTCAGTGTTGGGTTACCAACATCACGTAAAGGTTAAGATTTCCTTTGGGTTGCAGAATTTATTGACCGAGATGGAACATATATGGCTAGTTTGGGTGAGATACACTATCGGACAATGTGGCCAACATTTGATGGAAGAAAGGGAATAAGCCGGCACATATTGCCGCCAAACATAATTATGATTAGAATGAGACCCCTGGGTCACACCTCTGATTGGGATTATCAAGAGGCAATGGGAATAAAATTACGTTGTGAGTAAGGCATATCATCCATAGACCGAGGAGTAGACGGGAGTTGACTAAAATGTTAGAGGATATACTAGAGATGTGAATCGTAGACTTTTAGGGTAATTTGGAGGAGTAATTATCATTGGTAGAGATGCGTGTGATAACTTATAGTAGTTTATTATTGGTGTGGCGCCTTTGGAGGCTTCGTAGGGAGGCCTTGTTGTCCGCCTTATGGTTGGTTAAGATGGGAGTTAAGAAGTTCTACGTGTCGTATGTGTTTTAGAGTCGATTGGCAGGGATTGAGTTAATCAAAGTTAATTTTGTATAGTTTAGGAACATCGTAAGGATTACATCATCACGAACCGAAGAGTTAAAGTCTGACATGAGGGGTAAAAAATTATTGTGGGTATTTTTCCTCATTAAAGGAAGCATGGGAATTGGACAACAACGGAAGTTGTCCCCTAAGGAAGTGGGGCCTTTCTCAACATTTATATGATAGAGTCAGTGGTGTACGGACTCATCTTTTTGAAGCATTGTTAACGGATTCATGATAGTTTTTTGTATCATTGTATTAGTGAGAC
Source organism: Sambucus nigra (assembly GCA_949130495.1). Taxonomy (NCBI): domain Eukaryota; kingdom Viridiplantae; phylum Streptophyta; class Magnoliopsida; order Dipsacales; family Adoxaceae; genus Sambucus; species Sambucus nigra. The sequence continues at coordinate 242,711,763 of OX422215.1, read as the reverse complement.
TTTAAGAATGAGGGAATATATCAGTATGGAAGGGTTTTAATAGACTTGTTGCTAATCTTAGGTTGTGGTGAGCAGGCCATTAGTCAGAACGGTACAACTAGCAGGTGCATAGTGGTGGCATCAAAATATTATCACGAGTTGACTTTGAATACGTTCGAATGCAGTGCGTATAAGTATCCAAAGGTTTGAGTACCCGACATATCTAAATTTCGGGGAAGAAATTCCTTTGCAGGGTGAAAGTATGTAACACCCTGTGTTTTTTGGGAATATTTAAATTATCACATATCATGGTAAGTTAATTAATTTGAGAAATAAAACGAAATTAATAAATAGTAAGTAGCGAATATTAATCTAATATTTACATGTTTTTATATTTACATGTGTCATATGTAAATGAAAGCATATTATTTTATATTATGCCGTATGTGGGTAAAAGCGATAGGTTTACAGGATCTTGTTTGGAATGTGCATGCGGAGTCATGTTCGGAATAATATGGTAAATTGATGATAGGTGACTCAAATGGCAATTTCGTGTGCACGGTTGGTCCAGAATATGTCAAAATAGTCAAACCCGAGTACCTAGTGGTAGTGATTGGATGCAGGGGCTTTTTAGACTAGTCAGGACCTGTTTGGGGGTGGACGGGTCATTTGGCACTTATGGGTTAAGCTAATTTTGGAATTATTGTATTTAAATAAGATATTAGAGGCTTGTGGGAACCACTTTACATTAGACATCTTTTGTGAAAGGAATTGGTTGAAAAGAGGAGGAAACACAAGAAGAACCAAGGGAGGCTAAATTGGAGAGGATATTTGAAGAATTTCTAGGTCTCACTCAATTTACAAGGACGATTCAGAGTCTTCTTCATACCTAAGGAAAATTAATGACTTGCTTAATGTTATTTATGTAGTTATTTATGCCATATTATAATTGGTAGAATTAAAACCAATTTTGGGGTGGGATTAACATGTCAAATGGGTTTTGAGAAAATAAATTCATGGAATTTTTTGATGATTACATGTGATCTTATTAGATTGAATCCCATATGAAAAGTAGGTTCTTGACAGAGAAATCTAATGAAAGAGATGTAAGTGTGCTCTTGAATTGAAAACCTAAGATTTACGATGTGATCTTGAATTATGGACTTAGGCACTTTATTAGAATTAAGGGGCGATTAATTCTGGAAAAAGTGAGATTGAATCCTAGTATCAAGTTTGATTTTTTGATGAATTGAGATAATCAAACATGTATTTTATTTAACCAATTGATAGAGTAATGATATTATCCATTGGGATGAAGATTGGGACACTTTTTGGGGTGAACATCTGGGTAAATGTATTAAAGAATATAGTAGGCCCGACCTGAGTTGCATATAGGGGAGATCCGATTCACCCCTGTACGAATAGCTTTGGATCCCATACTTATCCCAAATCATGAAGCTAGATCTTTTCGTTATGAACGCGTGGCCGTCTATTTCATATTTTTTTGATTTTTTTTAATTAGTTATGAATTTTCTACCAAAGGGTGTCCAAGACCAAAATCTTTAGTTCATAATTTCAAGATGGACTTTATTTTAGGAACGATTACATTTATATTGATTATAAGTCATTGTTGATGTATCCTCTTGATTAATATGAATTCATAGTTAATGAAATTGAGTTATGGTTTTGCTCGAACAATCCTTTTTGGAATGGGTTATGTTAGGACTGAGGAAACGTTCACGTGATTTTTATGAACTCAAGCAAGTATGTGGGAGGTTATCCAAGTTGAGCATATATTTTACCAAAAGTGGATTTATGGCACTATCTTAGCAAATTGGGCATATATATATATATATATATATATATATATATATATATATATATATATATATATATATATATATATAAGGACAGTGTATATATGAATAATAATATCCGTATGTATGATATTTATGTAAAACATACCCTTCCTAGAAGATATGATATCAGTGGAGGTTGCACACCTCGAGGGGTCACTCTGGCGAATCCCAACAGAGGTAGTACCGTTCAGCTGGGTCATAGTTTTGTGTCTGACCATCTTATGTAGGTTTGGAGTCCCGTGGAATGATGTGGTATAGTTATAACTCACAGACTTAAGGCCATGACCGCCTCCAGTTTTCATTTTTATTTTGGGTTTTGTTTTGAGATTCTGACCCGGTTTCCCAAGTTGTGGTGGACATGACTAGAGCTTAATAGCATGGTAATGATTTCACACCCAACGAGGAAATGGTCGGAAGGATTGCGATTATACATATATAGTGAGTGATATATATGTATGTGAACAATATGTGATATTAGTATACGTATATAAATGGGACAATTATATACAAGTGAATAATATTAATACATGAGTGTAAAATGAATAACTTGGGTGATGTTTTGTGAATTAATTAAGATGCTATTAAAATATTATTTAGCACATGTGATAGTCAAATGAGATTCAAAGGATAGAACAAACTTATTTGACACTGTTTGGGTAAAATGTTAGCATATGGGACTAAGATACATGTTGGTACTAGTTATTCAAGGTAGCATAACTAGGGTGTTTAAAATGTACACGATAGGTGAACATAGTGGATGAGGGGTGAGGTTTATCTCATGGGAGTACGCTATTAGTTTAAATATTGAAAAATGTTGTACATTTTAATTAATGAATTTTACTCACTTACTAAATCTTTTCAAAGGTTTTGGGCTCTAAACCGCATCAAATATTTTAAAAACTTTTCGGTGCCATGCCACAAGGATGCCAAACATGATTACTTATTACTGGATTTACTGAGCTAGAGCTAATGTGGAGTTTTGCAGGTTTTGGAGTAGTCAATTATATCTTTGGTATTATAATTAGGTTTTAATTTAAATTTTTAATTAGGCATGTCGCCACTTTTATCAGACCTTTTACATTAAGTTTTTATTTATTTTCAGCTAGTGTGGATTGTATTCAATTATTTTGTAACCCATGGAGTATTCAGTATTTGGATTTTAATTTATTCTGACTTTAGACTTTATTGCAATTATGGTTTATTCTTAATTTGTTTACTTTGAATGGTTTGTGGTATATGGTTTACTTTACGGTATTTAATGAAAGATAAAATTTGGAACCATATTGTTTTAAATAATAGGAGGTTAGTAATTAAAATGTTTTCGACAGTGATGCTAAGAATGGACCATATGAGATTCCTATTTTATTTTAGTATAGGATTGATCACCCGTTATTGAAATAGGTGGGGTGTCATATTTAGTTATTTCTGCTTCTTAAGTTGTTTTATATATAGTATATTATTGTACTAATTAAAGAATACCTTTAAATAATTTAAATATAAAGACTTAGTGGTGAGTATTTCTATATGATTTTTCTATTGTCATTTATAAGTTGTTAATGCCACAACTCTTATAATATGAGTTCTAAATTATTTAGATCATTTTCTTTATTATGATTAATGTAACACCCCGTAGTTCTGCATATTTAGAATTTAATTAGTTGAGTAATTAAATAGAAAATACATTTTAAAAATTTTAAATTAAATTACGTGAGTGGAGTAATTTAATGTGATTTAAAATTTAAATTACGTGAGCGGAGTAATTTAATGCGATTTATTGATAATTATGATTATTAAGGGATTAAATAATAATTGTGATTATTAAATAATAATTGTGATTATTAAATATTAATCGAGAGATAGGCACGGATTAATATTATGATTCAAATTTACTAAGTGAGAATAGTAAATGTTGACAGTTAATTTGTAGGACATAGTGAGCGATAAGGATGTACTTGATGATATCTCAACCGAGTGTCGCGAGTAGACTAAATTGAGGATGAGAGAGGAAATTATTTTAAGTGACTCAAATGATAATTTAGAGGTCGCAGATGATTTTGAAATGGGAAGATTAGTCAAAATAGTATACCCGGGGGTACTAGTCGGGTACCGGGTCACTTTTGCGCTAAACCGATACGGTACGGGTGAATTTTACTCTTTTGGAATTGTGGCCATCCTCAATCCCCGTCGCGGAGGGAGGAAGGGATCCTTTGGGTCCCGCGCGTCCCCTCTCGGGAGAGCGCTTCAGCCGGCGTCGATTTGTGAGGTGTGAAGATGTAGAGCGATTTAGAGTCGCCAGTCTATTTTTCTCAAAACAGACAAAAGAAAAAGGGGAAGCCACCTCGAAGGATGTCATCCAAAGACATACTGGTGCGTGCGAAACCAAATGATTCGAGAAGAGTTCAGAGGCTTAGTTACGAAATGGGAAGGTGTTAGGCACCCATTCCTCCCTTTCGGTTTCTCATGGATATTTGCTATTTTTCTTTATATTTTCCCCCGTGATATGTGTGCATGTGTATATATAGAAGGGAGGTAGGAATCCTCGACTTGTATCATAGAAACGAAAAAGCGAGTCATCCATAGGCATGTGAGATTAGTGTAGAAAATAAGATTTACGTGATTACCCCTACGTTGACCATTATAAAGGAACGATAATCCATATGGAATAATACGTTACTAAGAACAAGTATATAGAATATAATGGAAAATGAGATAAAGAGAAGATAGAAAATAACAGAAAAATATAGAAAAGGACTCGAGTTTTGGGTTTTACCCCGAGACGCCTACGTAGCCTATAAAGGCATCAAAGTCCACGTAGTTAGCACATAAATGAGGGGTGGGGTTTAACCCATAAATCCAAATGGAGAAATCTCTTATTTGTAAGTGTGTGTGTGTGTGTGTGTGTGTGTGTGTGTAGAAAAAGTGTTTTAGTTGTGAGAAAAGTGTGGAAAAGGTGTGAGAATCCCTACTTGGAATTTATGAGCAAACCCTCTTTTTCTTGTTTTTTGGGCTTTTTATTTATATGAAAATAGGAAGATGTGCAATACTACTAGATAAAAAGTATGTTAGGATATGTGAACTAAGATGATAAAAGTGCTTAAGTAATAAAACAAGTTATTACAAATTTAAGAAGATAAAGGTGAGAGAGATGGACCTTCTTGGAGACTTTGAGCTTGATCTTAAATGTTGAAAGGCAGCTCTTGCACTTGGATGATGATGGAGAGTGGTTAATTCATCAAGTTTGATGAAAGGGATGATGAAAAGTAGAACTGAAAAAGGGATTTGAAAGTTGAAATTACGCTGCCTTCGAGAGAGGTTTCTGGGGGTTTGCTGAGAGTGATTTGCCTCTGATCTGAGCTCCCATGAAAATGAGGCCAAGGCCACCTTTTATAGCTCTAGGGGACTGGCTATCGGCTTAGAGCCCTTCTTACCTGCCGGCAGGAAGGTGCCGATAGGCAGGTTCTAGGACCTGCCGTTTGGCAGTGTGTTTCAGGATTTTTTGGAAAATTGGTCGCTGAGGGTAAACCATTGGTCAGAATCGTGCACGGGGCATACCGTTGGAAAGGTATTTCAGATACCTTCGAAAGTACTTTGGACTGCTCCCGAGTTCGGGAGATGACTTTGGGTCAAATGTGGCTCGAAAGTGTTTGTTGGTCCGCTGGACGGGGAATCGTTCGGACGCAAATGGATCGTTCGTCCGCATGGTAAGTCTGAATCGTGAACGAGATGGACTGTTAGAAAGGTTAGGAGGTGTAATTCGACATTCCAAAGAGTTTGACCCAGTTTGGGGAGTTGACTTTGGTCAACCGGGCCCGAGAAGCATTCGATGACCTCTCGGAGTCAAACAGATCGTTCGTCCGCATGGTAAGTCAAAATCGCACACGAGATGGACCATTGGAAAGGGTTTTCAGTGCCCTTCTAAGATTCATTCAGCCTTGGTCGAGCTGAAGAGTTGACTTGGGTCAAACAGAGCCTGGAAGTGCCCGGTGGCCTCCAGGTAGGATTTCAGACGCAAACGGATCATTCGTCCGCATGGTAAGTCAGAATCGCGCATATGGTGGACCGTTGGAAAGGGTATTCAGTTCCCTTCAAAGATTCATTGAGTCTTAGTCGAGATGAAGAGTTTGACTTTTGGGTCAAATTGAGCCGGGGAGTGCCTGATGGATTTTAGGTCAGTACTCGGGACGTGACCAGGGTTTAGTGATGAGTGGAGGTACTAGGGATCTAAGGAGAGTTAGGGGTAACGAAATGAGGTGTCTACAGATCCCCTTGATGGGTGAATTAGGAACAAATGATAGCTGTCGATTAGACACCGCATGATGCTTCTAAGAGAGTGTAATCAATTCAGAGGGTCGAGGTCGATTCTGAGGACCTAAGGAAGCGAGGATGACCAATTTAGAGGGTCGAGGTCGATTCTGAGGACCTAAGAGTGGTGACGATCGAGGACCGAGGTCAATTCTGACCTAACTCAGGTGACGATCCAAGACCGGGGTTAATTTTGACCCAAGAGTGGTGGCGATCGAGGACCAAGGTCAATTCTGACCTAACTCTGGTGACGATCCAAGACCGGGGCTAATTCTGACCCAAGAGTGGTGGCGACCGAGGACCGAGGTCAATTTTGACCTAACTCAGGTGACGATCCAAGATCGGGGCCAATTCTGACCCAAGAGTGGTGACGACCGAGGACTGAGGTCAATTCTGACCTAACTCAGGTGACGATCCAAGACCGGGGCCAATTCTAACCCAAGAGTGGTGACGAACGAGGACCGAGATCAATTCTGACCTAACTCAAGTGACGATCCAAGATCGGGGCCCATTTTGACCCAAGAGTGGTGACGACCGTGGATCGAGGACCGAGGTCAATTCTGACCTAACTTAGGTGAAAATTCAAGATCGGGGCCAATTCTGACCCAAGAGTGGTGACGACTGAGGACCGAGGTCAATTTTGACCTAACTCAGGTGACGATCCAAGACCGGGGCCAATTCTGACCCAAGAGGGGTGACGACCGAGGATCGAGGTCAATCCTGACCTAACTCAGGTGATGATCCAAGATCGGGGCTAATTCTAATCCAAGAGTGGTGACGACCGAGGACCGAGGTCAATTCTGACATAACTCAGGTGACGATCTAAGTCCGGGGCCAATTCTGACCCAAGAGTGATTGCATTTCCTTTGGGAAAAGAAAAAGGGTTCCACTGGGGAATAAGAATTGGATTTGAGGTTTCACTGGGGAATAAGAATTGGATTTGAGGTTCTGCTGGGGAATAAGAATTGGATTTGAGGTTCCGCTGGGGAACAAGAATTGGATTTTAGGTTCCGCTGGGGAACGATGAATGAGCTGGGAAAGATTTGGATCGTCCTTTGGGAGAGATCACCTGGGGCGAGTGATTCTTCTGAATTCTGCTGGGAAAAATACCATGATATATTGTTTCGCATTGGGTAGCCGATGGTTGAGGAAGCCTTTTGCCTTTGATTTGAGCGATGGAGCTGATCGTTAGGGAGATAATCGGTTTGAGGTCGTAAACTCTGATGAGGAGGTGATTAGGGGGTCCGGGTGCATCGCTCGAGAGGTCATTTGCTTGGATTTTAAGGGTTCGGCTAGGGAAAAAGAGGTTTCGCCTAAAGAAATGCGAAAATTTTCTTTATGAAAAAGTTTAAAATCCATCCTAGGATTTTTGGGGATTTTTCGGGGATTTTTCGAGGCTTTCTGGAATTTTTTAGGAATTTCTGTACGAAATTTTAAGAGGGGTGAGGGCCGGCATAGACCGAGGGGTGCCATTCGGCAGTGGCACGGACTTTTGGACTGCCTCGGGAAGGTGAGGAGTCAGTGCCTATGAAAAGATGGAGAATCTCCTTCATTTTTCACAGCTTCTTGCCCTCTCTCTTTCTGCGATTTCTTTCTGCGAATTGTTCTAACGTTCTGATCTTCAAGAAATGTCCTCCTTTGTGAGTACCGCTGTCCATCGGGAGTAGTTGACCGTTGATGACTGGGAGAATGTGGATTGGAGGGACAGGGTGCCTCTTTCTTTGGGGAATAAGAATGCCTTTGATGCATTCGAGCCGGTTGTGGATGAGCGAACCTTGCTGCGGAAGCCGTCGCATCATCGCTCTTCGAGAGTGATTCCCAGTGGTTATGTAAGTAACCTGACCTTTGGCATTCCTTTCTTTTTGGGTGATTTTTTCTTGACCTTTGACTGAATTTTTCCTTTGGCCAGTCGGATATTTCTTTGAAGAACATGCGTGCCCGTGGGACAACGGGGCTTAATGATGTTTGGGAGCATCTTCCACCCATGGTGTGTTGGATGGTATCATCAGCGGGTTTTGGGAGGTTGGCGGCTGCGCTAGATGAGATGCCTCGTTCGATAGCAATTTTGTGTGCCTTGGGGGAGAGGAGGTGGTACACTACCCACACCTTTTATTTTGGCTTCGGGGAGATGACGGTGACTCCCATAGATGTACAGTAAATGTTGGTGTTGGATTATGACGGGGATCAGATAGAGGTGGATCGCTCCTTGCGGGTGAGGCCGAATGCGGTCCATGCGGCACTTGGTGATGTAAGGAGGATAGTTTCTGGAGATTCCATCCCGATGTCCTTGCTGAAGGATGTTTTACTGAGCAGGGTGGTTGATGTGGAGGATGGGCTGCATGTGAGGCAGATGGCCCAGTTATTCATCTTGTTGGTATTGGGAGGTTTCATGGTGGCGTCAAGCGGCAACGTCATCCATTTGTGGTTTCTTCCATACTTGAGGATGTTTTCGAACATCCCATTCTATGATTGGGGGATTCTGACCTTGGCGTCCCTTTACTCTTCTCTGGATGCATTCATCCGGTGCTGTTGGCAGACTTTTACTGGAGCCACGTATCTCCTTGAGGTATTCTTTATTTTGCGCATTTTCATTTCATGCATTCGCATTTTCTTTTCATGTGTTCACATTTTCCTTATGCGTCTCTTTTTGCTTGTGAATTTAGACGTGGTTCTATGAGGTGATTGGGTGAAACACCTCACTGATTGCTTTGAAGGATGACACTATTGGGGACTTCTACCAACTGTACCGATGGAGTAAGGCCAACCGACAGTTGAAGGGATCTCTTTCCCTGGAGGCGGTGCGTCAGGTCTTGAATGACCTGACCAGTGGTCGGGTAAGGTCTTTTCGTTTTCAGTCTTGGTTTTAGCACCTTCTGATCTTGTATCGACTCATGCTTGTCTTGTGTATTTTCAGGTGACCTTTTATCCTTGGGGACAGCTATTCAGGACATGGGGATGAGTGGGGTGAATGCGCAGATGAGGCGCTTGTTAGCGCATGAGTTCGGCCATTCCTGGTACCTCGGGGAGAGGTTGATTCATCAGATTGCTGAGGAGGAGGTGGTGATGCCACCTGCATAGCCTCCTACGTCTGTGAGGCGGGAAGGACAACTATTGGAGGATGAGAGGATCGCGGCGATGATCGGCGAGTCCTATGCTTTATATACTGATACGACCGCGCCGTATGATTATATCGACTTTGTGACGAGCTGGCTAATGGCGCCCAGCATTCATGATGCCTTGCCCTTCCCTCCTGCTGGTTCGAGTCGGGCGGTGGGGTCTTCCCGCAGTGGTGGTGGTCCGTCGGCACCTGCGGCGACGGCGACATCGGAGGTCCCTTTCATTCGACTGCACACTCCTTCGTACAACATCCGGCAGGCTGATGGAGGGATAGTGCCGATGTTGCACCATCCCCTTGCGATGGATTCAGAGGAGATGGGTTTGACAGAGGAGGTCCTTCATCCTGCAGTAAACCTTTCGGTCCTTTTACTCTTTTTGATTTCTTTTTCTTGATACTGATTCTGCCCTTTCCTTGCAGCAAATCCGGGTGTCGACCACTTGGCCGAGAGACATCAGGGATTGGATATCATCGGAGACTGCCCACATTCGGGATGCTATCCCTGTTCCTTCTTGCTGCTGCCGTCAGCCTCGTCCGGGGAAGACTCTGGTTCAGGTAGTGGGGGCGCGTCGTCTCGCCGTAGGAGGAAGAGAGCGCATCGCAGGGGTGGAAGCTCTTGAGAGGGAGAGAGAGAAAATGTGGGTTCGGGCTGAGTCCCGTTGTTTTTGGCTTTTTCTTTCTATTTCCTGCAAGATGATGTAACACAAAAAATAGATATATGCAATGCAATGTAATTTTTTTTACTATTATCTTTTATTTATGATGAATGAATGCATGCACATTCGCTTTTTACTTTGCAGCTGAGACCGTAAAAAGGAATGTTTTTGGAATTTTTGAAGGAAAGTCTTTATTAAAAAGGGGGATTATATAAGAAGAAAAGGGATTCTTGAAATTCTGTTGAGAATATCAATTTATTCGAGTTTTTTTTTGTCAAAAGAGGAAAAAGGGAAATTTCCAAAAATAGAGGGGTTGCCGATTGGCAAGCACCCTAACCTGCCTATCGGCAGTTCAGTCCAGTCCCATCAATTGAAAGCTTTGAATGGTACCCTCTTCTGCCTTTGGTACCTTGTGGGGTAGGATTCCCTCTGATTTCTGCAGGGATTATGTCTTTTGTGAGAGTTCTCAAGTATAAAAGGGGGTGAGGGTGGAGTATTTTCATCACACCTTTGCATCTTTATCCACTTGCCTACTATTTCTTTGCCCTACAAGATGGCTCTCCCTGGTAGCACCGAGTTTGTCAACTACCTTGAAGCCTTGGAAGCTATGTGCTCTTATAATGTCGACTATGATGCTTTCAACATGCGTTGAGTCTCCTTGTGGCGTAATCGACCTTTTGAGTGGAATATGTTGATGGCGGCAGTACAATTTTGGTACCCCAAAGACCACGTATTCCTCTTTGGGTTGGAAGGAGTTTGTCTTACCTACGAGGAATTTTCCTCCATACTAGGTGTGAATCCCAGTGTTGCTGCGGATTTACCCGAATTTTCCCGCTCCCCTAGGGATTTGTTGGCCGGGCTTCCTCATATCTCGCCCTTGGCAGCCAGGTCATTGGTTTCTGGAGGAATGATCTCCCTCCCGGTGGTGTTACAGTCCGTGCATTTGCGGGAAGTAGGTGATGCTGGCTATGCTGAAGCCGTTGTCCTGGGTCTGGTCTCAAAATTGCTGTTAGTGACCGGGGAGGTGTGAGTGGAACCACAACTTGTAGCCATTACTTCATGGATGTCATATTGTAGTAATCCTGCGACGATAATATTGGCCGAGACTTTGAATGGACAAGATGCGTGGAGAGAAGGTCGTTCTGACTTTTTGAGGGGTAGTCCTGTGATGCTGTTCATGTGGTTGTCTGAAAGATTCCGCTTGTCAACTCCTCCAGAATATCCTTTGTCGGCTGTACCCAAATTCTTTTCACGCTACTTCATCTGCATTGGACTGTATGTTAAGAACTGGGAGAATTGGCTTGTGGAGCATGGGGCTTGTGGGCTGTATTGGTCAGTGCCTTGGTGGGGGCAGTTGCAGCCAGTTCTGGAGCTAGGAGAGTATTCATATGTGCGGATGGTTGGTCTCAGACAGACCTCTTTTTATTTCCCTTGGCAGCTTTTGCACCAATTCGGCTGGGCGCAGGTCGTGCCCCCTCGGACTTTAAACTTCTTTTCAGTAGAGGATTTGACTGAGCGTATGCGTCTGTTTCTTGGGTCTCTGTGGGAAAATCGGCATCCGTCCCGTCCCTCTCAGTCTGTCGGGAAGGTTTGCCATGTCCCCAAATATTATATGAGGTGGTTATGGAGGAAAGTAGTCAACAAGATGTTGGTAGTACAGACTGGTCATAAATGATTTGTTTTATCTGACTCCATGGAAGGGGGTGTTGTGGTCTTTTCGAAGATGGTTAAGGGTCATCGATCCATGGAATGTTTGCGGCACTCCATTCAGGCAGGAGAAACTTGGGGTCCTCAGGATGTATATGATGAGGGTGCAGGATCTTCTGGTAGCTGTGGGTAGGACACCTGGGGAGTTTATTTATGTAACAAACGTGGGGGATTTTATCTGGTTTTTATGGTAGTGGGGGGAAGGGATTTACCCGTTCCTTTTTCTTATATAATTTGTACTATAGTTTCTTATTAATGAAATACACAAGTTTTTGATCATCCATCTGTGCCTTTCGATGAATTTAGTGTTTTAAATTATCTATACCGATTGCTAAGGCCTACATAATCCATTTGTTCAAGTAGATGTTTAGAATGAACTATCGTTCTCGGAGATAAGAAAAAAAAATATTTTTGTGAATAAGAAGGGGCCGTGCTCATGTGGGATGTATAAGCTGCCTACGTACCTCAGGTTTTTTTTTTTGAAAAGTTTTAAAATAGTTTTATGTAGAGGATCAGGCCCACGTAGTTCTAAGTAGAGGGAAATGAAGAGTTTTTTTTTGTTTTTTTTAGAATAGAAGGGGGATGAGAAGAGTCGTAGCGCCCCGAGATTTCGGACTAGGGGTAGAATTTCTTGAGACGGTCCAGATTGACTGGACGAGCCATCTCTTCCCCATCCAGGTCAGCGAGCATGGCGGCACCGCCGGATAAGATCTTCTTCACAATGTAGGGGCCACTCCAATTGGGATTGAATTTTCCTCTGGGGTCCCAGATGGGTTCTATTATCTCCTTGAGGGATAAATCCCCCTCCTGGACACCACGGTCCTTGAATCTTTTGTTGAATGAACGCGCTATTCGGCGATGGTATCCCTGTATGTGATAAAGAACTTTTAATCTTCTTTCATCCATAAGGGCTAGCTCATCAAGACGGCCTTGGCACCAGTCTTCTTCACTAACCCTGCTTTCGAGCATGACGCGTAGCGAGGGTATTTCTAGCTCCACAGGTAGGACTGCCTCCATATCGTAGACCAAGGAGTAAGGGGTAGCCCTAGTATAGGTTCAGATTGAGGTTCAATAGCCTAAGAGGGCGTATGGGATCCGGTAGGCCCAGTATCTACAACTTTCGGTCATCTTGCTGATGATGGATTTGAGGTTTTTATTGGTGGCTTCAATTGCACCATTAGTCTAAGGTCTGTAGGGAGAAGATTTGTGTTTCTGAATCCCATACTCGTTGACAACTTCTGTGACTTCTGCCTCGAAGTGCAGACCGTTATCTGACACTAGCTCGTGCGGGACTCCATATCGGCAGATGATACTTTTCTTGATGAATTTGGCCACCTTCTTGGCATTTAATATTGTGTACGACTCAACTTCGACCCATTTGGTGAAGTAATCGATGGCAACCAGGACGAACTCATGCCCGTTTGACGCTTTTGGCGTAACCTTCCCTATGATGTCGATACCCCAGGTGGATAACGACCAGGGAGAAGTCATGTTATATAATTCCCGCGGAGGCAAGTGTTGAAGATTGGAGAACTGTTGGCATTTAGGGCATCTCCGAACATAGGCGATGCATTCCTGGGCCATGGTGGTCCAGTAGTAGCCCAGTCGGATGATCTTTTTGGCAAGCATGTGACCGTTCATGTGGGGACCGCATTCCCGGCTGTGGATTTTCTGCATTATCTTTTCAATGTCATCCCGTGCGATACAGTGCAAATGAGTTCCATCGAAATTCCTCTTGAGTAGTGCTTTATGTCAGATGATGTACTGAGCGGCCAGCCTTCGGAGGGTAGCTTGGTCATTCTTGTTGGAACCCTAGGGATACCTACCGTACCTGAGGAGGCACCACATATCATAGTACCAGCAATCAGCTAGTTCGGGGTCTTCTGTGGAGACAAGATTAATATGGTAACAATGGGTCAGTTTGTCCTGCTTCTGAAATAGGAAGGGGGTCATTGTTATTCCCTCGGGCATGTCGATCATGGAGGCCAAAGTGGAAAGAGCATCGGCTAGGTTGTTCTTTGCTCGGGGCAGGTAATGGAAGGTGATATCTCTAAATCGGGAGGCTAACTCTTCTAATTGGGCATGAAAGGGTTGGATCTTTTCGTCCTTGACCTTCCACTTTCTGAGCACTTGACCGATGATGAGGGAAGAATCCCCATATACATCAAGGTATTGAATACCTTTCTTGAGAGAGACCTTGAGGCCCACTGTGCGTGCCTCGTATTCTGTCATATTGTTGGTGCAAGGGAAATCCAATTTTATGGCGATGGGAGTGTGGGAGTCATCTGGGGAGACCAGAAGTATCCCAATGCCATATCCCTTTTTGTTGGCAGCGCCATCAAAGAACATTTTTCATCGAATGCAGTCTTGAGCGGTGCAGAGGAAATTTTCATCTAGGAATTCAGAGATCCAGACATATGTTTCTTCTATAGGGTAGTCAACGAGGTATTCAGAGATGGATCTTCCTTTAACGGCTTTCTGTGTGACGTACACGATATCGAACTCGGTTAGGAGCATCAACCATCGGTCCATTCGGCTAGATAAGGCGGGTTTTTTGAGCAGGTACTTGATGGGATCCATTCGGGATAGAAGCTTAATGGGGAAGGCGAGCATGTAGTGTTGCAACTTTTGGGTGACCCAAATAAGGGCGACACATGCTTTTTCTAAAGCAGTGTAGTTGACCTCGTACCCGGCCAATTTACGACTGGCATAATAGATGACTCTTTCTTTGAGGGAGTCTTCAAGGTATTGGTCTAGCAAAGCCCCAGTTGTAGTGTCGGTTATGGTTAGGTATAGGAGCAAAGGGAGACCAGGATGTGGTGGCATGAGAACTGGAGGTTGGTTCAGATATTATTTGATTCGGTTAAAAGCTTCTTGGCAGGCCTCGTTCCAAACCTTGGTTGAATCCTTTCGAAGAAGCTTGAAGATTGGTTCGCAGATGGAGGTTAGCTGGCTGATGATCCGACTGATATATTGTAATTTTCCAAGAAAACCTCGAACTTCTTTCTCTATTTAGGGTGGTGGCATATCAAGTATGGCCTTCAGCTTGGCGGGATCTGCTTCTATCCTCTTCTCATTGACCATGAATCCTAAGAGTTTTCCCTTTGTAACGCCGAAGATGCATTTTTGTGGATTAAGTCGCATCTGATACTGTCGCAGTCGTTCGAAGAAGTTTCGTAGATAAGGAGCTTGACCTTCTCTAGTTTTGGACTTGATAATCATATCATCCACGTAAACCTCAACCTCTTTGTGAATCAGGTCGTGCAGGATGGTTGTGGAAGCCCTTTGGTAGGTAGCCCCAGCATTCTTGAGACCGAATGGCATAACGGTGTAGCAAAAGGTTCCCCATGGGGTGATAAATGTGATTTTCTCTTGGTAGTCGTGGTGCATCTTGATTTGATTATATCCGGCAAACCCGTCGATGAATGACTTGAGAGCGTGACTGGTTGTGTTCTCCACGATCATATTGATGTTGGGTAGTGGATAATTATCCTTCGGAGAGGCTTTGTTTAAATCTCGGTAATCCACACACATTCGAACCTTTCCTCCTAATTTCGGTACAGGTACAATATTAGCTAGCCAATTGGGATATTCGATCACTCGAATGAAACTCAACTTTAACTGTTTAATCACATCTTCTTTGACCTTAAGCGACCATTCGGTGCGCCAATTTTTGTTTAACTGGCTTGGAATTTGGGAGAGTGGGGATCTCATGTTGAGCTATTTCGGGATCAATATCGGGCATGTCGTCGTAGGACCATGCGAAGACATCCACGAACTCCTTTAGCAATTCTTCGAGTTGTGCGTGCTCATGATCGTCAAGGGTGGCCCCTATCCTAATCTCGCGCAGTTGGCTACTAGAACCGAGAGTGATAACAACAGTCTCTTCTTCATTAACTTGAACGCGGTTATGTTGTTTGTTATTAACCTTATTTAAATCAGTTAAGAATTGTTCATTTGCAAAATCATCATCATCAAAAGTTTGATTAGAATCTAAACAATTAATGTAAGGCACAACAAGATACTCAAAATCTTCGTTTATTTCATCGATAGGAAAAACAGCATTGAAAACCTCATCAAAAGAGTTATCGATTACATTTGACCAAGGATGGACAATAGTAGAAGAAACAGGGTAAACATTGGGGTTAGGGTAGATTTTAATAGGTAGAACTGGCGCAGCATGCTAGTTGAGGAGAGGTGTATCAGTAGCGTTGATCAGATGAGAAGGGTCCAGTGATGCAGTGCCTGAGTGAACCATGCAGAGTGCCAGTCCCAGTGTCTGCAAGTTGAAGGAATCTTTAAAATCACTTTCCTCAGTCTCTTTGATATTTTTGATGAGCGGTTGTACGCGGTGTGGGAAACTTTCGGCCCATGGGTAGCTATCTTGGAAGAATATCTCCATTCCAGGCTTCATTTTCTTATCTGTATGGCCATACCATGGTTCTGGAAAGCTGCAAAAGGAGAAGTCTACACCCTCTTTAATGAATCGTCCATTTAAAGAATCTCTCGAGATAGTTTGAACGCAGTCTAACCCTTTCTTTGATCGAGACTGGCGGATCATTCTGAGCTCGTGTTCTGATGGTTGATATCCCAAGCCGCAAGGAGGGAAGGCTTTCTTTAGTTCGATGGGCTCCAGTATCTCTTATTTTCTTTGTCCTAGCCCCAGTCCGGGCATGAAGTGCATGTTTCTGAATATCTGAATCACATTGACATTTCCATGAGGGTCATATTCTGGACAAACCCTTTCTTTGAAACCATCCCCTGCCGGGAGTAGACGTGGCTCAACTCGAAATCTTGATAGGAGCATATGATTTGACCCATGTTGTATCTCGAGAATCGGACTGCTGGTGCCTGCACCCTCAGCGTTATCGTCATCACCCAAGATGGTGATGACTCACCCATCGACGAAGAACTTCAATTTTTGATGGAAAGAGGGAAAGACACCCTTTATACTGTGGAGCCAGGGTCGTTCGAGCAACAGGTTGAAACAGGCCGGGATATCAATGACTTGGAATTCGACAATAAGGTTTATAGGTACAACCCCTATTGCAAGTTTTATGGATCCCATCACCTCCCGATGGGTATTATCGTAGGCCCGCACGGCAGCGGAGGTTAGAGCGAGGTCACTTTCTTTTAAGCCTAGACATTTGAAGGTTCTCAGTGGGCATACATTCAAAGCGGATTCGTTATCAATGAGCGAAAGCGGTACCACCTTCTCCATAACTTCGATGAAGATGTTGAGTGCATGATTGTGATTCACCCCAATTTTGGGGATTTCCTCTTCAGAAAATGACTGCATTCGGGTGGAGGTCAAGGACCCGACCAAATTCACCGCTTCTTCTGGTGTGGTAGATGGAGGAACTATGGGTCCTGTGAGCAACTTGATTAAAGCATTTTTGTGCTACTGGGAAGACATGAAAAGCCCCCATAGAGTGATGTTAGCTTGAGTTTTCTTCAGTTGATCAAGGATCTTGCTCTCCTCGAGGGTCATTTCTATCATAGGAAGGTCTTCAACGCCCTTCCCCTTGTCATTTGCTGGTAGTGAGTTTGTAATTTGATAATGTATCCCAGATCTGGTCTTGTGATTTACTGAAGAAGGGAAAAACTTAAATCCAGTTTCCTCGCCAATCTCAGGTTGTTCTGCCACCCTATCTATTTCTCCGAGGAGTTCTTCAAATGATATCATCCCATATATTTCGGCTACTGGGTCATTTCCTCCTGAAACTTGTTCTTCATTTGAATCTTCGAATTCTTCCCCCCATCCGGTGGTAACAATTCTATTTTCCCTCGTGAAATCAATGCATTACACAACTTCAACGGCCTCCTCATATAGGTCTTCCCATTCTATAGGGATGTGCAAGGGTGAAAGGATCAGGCGTCCTTGTAGCTTCAAAGTGTCAAGTAACTCGGTGATACTGCAAATGTTATTGGTTTTCCTGAATGCTTTCGCCATGATCTAGACAAAATCATCTAAGCTGACTTCGTCGGTTGGTACCACCCACCTATCTGATTCTCGGGCCCATTTCCGCGCTTCCAAAAATAGCGCACTGAACCTCTGACAATCGATAATCATCCGTGAGGGCAATTTCAGCCCGAACTCTAGGAGTTGATTCAATACTTCTGACAATTCCATACTTCTACTTTCAGAACATGTCCGGACAGTGATGCAAGCTCTGGTAAAAAGTGACAGTGCCTGATCAGCGGGGCTATTAGGGTGTAGGAGGAAATATGGGAAAATTTAAAGAGGTTTAGGAGGGTATAGGGGTGTGATTTGAGTTGATGGATCGAAATTCAGGTTTTCTTCCAAGAAGATGGCATTAGTGTGATTTGGGAGTGGGTTATGAGTAGTTTTTGGTTTAGGATTGGCTGGTGGGGCGATGGTACCCCGATCGATGAGATCTTGGATTACGTTCCGAAGGTGAAAGCATTGGTCGGTGGTATGGCCAGCTGTTTGGTGAAAGGCGCAATGAGCATCGGTCTTGAAGTTTCTTGGGAGTGGGTTTGGTAACGGACGGGAATCCAAGTGTTTTATAAGATTTCGGCTTAACAGGGCTTGGTAAACTTTGGAGAGGGGAGCATGAAGCTCAGTGTATTCCTTTCGGACGGGGGCAGGGTGTATTTATGGTGCCCATGATATGGTTGGTTGAGAGATGTTGTTGATGGTTGAGACTGTAGCGTTGGCATGCTTGTCATACTTTCTAGGGGTGAACTATCCGGTCACCTTCTTCGGTTCAACTTCTATTTTGGCAAGACTTTCCTCGATTTTTACTCCTGCTTCTCTAAGAGCTCGAAAGTGGGGGTAGTACTGTCCTCCCATGGTTTCTCGAACATGGGGAAAGAAATTCTTCTTCACTATGTTGACTTGTTCTTCCTCAGACGGCCGATTGGTCATGGTAGCTGCTTTTTCCCTCCATCGGGCTATGAAGTAACTGACTGATTCTCCAGAGTTTTGTTTGAGCAACTCTAAATCATGGTGGGTGACCTCGAGCTCTTCGTTGTATTTGTACTGCGGCATGAATTCTCGGGCTACATCCTCCCAGCTATAGATTCTGGATTCCTCAAGAGATAAAAACAATCGGAGAGCGCTGTCCTTCAAAGTTTGCTGAAATAGTTGGGCCATTTCCTCTTCGGAAGCCCCTAGTAGAGTCATGGAATGATGATAACTGCGAAGATGAACAATTGGGGGACCACTCCCTCCGAATTTCTTGATGTTTGACATCTTTAACATCTCGGGTAACCTTGCTTTAGGATAAGGAGACATATGGGTGTAGTCCATGTAATTCCCAGAGATTCGGACCTGGTCGAACTTCTTCGTGAGCATCTTAAGATCTTCTTTGACTTTGTTCAACTCCTCCTCCTTTGGATCAGCGACCACATGCAGGTTTGCCACAGGATGGGCAATTTTTGGCATTGGAAGCTAGGCTGGAGGCGACCCATTAGCTGGAGGGGCACGTGGAGCGTGCTGATATTCCTCCGGGACCCAGATGGGCTCGGGTGGACCCATAACACGAGGGAACAGGGCCTCGGGCTCTTGAGGCATAGGAACTTGGTTTTGTTGAATTTCTTGGACCTCATCTTAGAGGTTGTCAATCTTGGCCACAAGCTGAGCTAGGACTGTCGGCAGATCCGGTTGTATGACTGGTGGTTAATCTGCATTCTCCATGGAAGATGGATGGATTCCAGATTCGAGAGAAGTAGTAGAGGAGCGGATAAAACTCCGAGGTGATTTGACTGAAGACCGAATCCAATAAGGATCCAGGCCAAGGGCGTGCGATCGACCTGAGAAGGCGTAGGATGAGATTTATTTTTGGAGAAAAAAGGGAAGAAACTATTTTTGGATTTTTGATAAAAGGGAGAAATGTTTTTGGATTTTTAATAAAGAAGGGAGAAATATTTTTGGATTTTTAATAAAGAAGGGAGAAATGTTTTTGGATTTTTAATAAAGAAGGAAGAAATGTTTTTGGAGATGGAACTCAGCATGATTATTATGATTATTATGTTCTCACTTGTATTTAATTATCCTAAATGCAATGTCGGACAGGACCCGAACCTGGAAAAGTGGGGGTCTTAATAAATGCAAAGCTACGTTTGGACTTGTAGCCAGGCTCGCGGACAAGGTCCCATTTTAAAAAATGCATGAAAATTGGGCGGCAGGCCGACCCGAAATTTAGACAGAGTTTCGGATTGAAATCGGTAATCTAAAGTGTTTGTCCTAGGTTTGACACATATATGCGGGTATGCAGTTGGTTGGGTGAATCAGAATGGGTTCCCCCCTTTGGCGTGACTTCCACGATATACGTCTTGCTCTTGCGGGCAATCGGTACGTGTGGACAAGCCATTTGATATACCCGAGTGTACGTGAATTTCCTCACCATATACCTCGTCGGGACGGTACATGTGAGAGCCAATTCGATATAATCAGCGTATGTGAACGAATTTCCTCCGATATACCTCCCGTCATGACTTCGGTCAAGCGGTACGATGCGGGGGAACCGTTCGATATACGTCAAAGGTACTTGGCCAATGGAAGGTGAGAGTCATATCCCTTAGGCTAACTGTGACCTACCGGACCAGCGCCCATCACGAAGTGACCCTCCAGTTACTGGGTAAAATTTGGTAAATATCAATGCTATTTGGTGATATCGTGTGAATCATGCATGATTCTCTTATTAGTATCTTATGATGATAATGCCTTTCT
This sequence comes from Sambucus nigra, assembly GCA_949130495.1. Lineage (NCBI taxonomy): Eukaryota > Viridiplantae > Streptophyta > Magnoliopsida > Dipsacales > Adoxaceae > Sambucus > Sambucus nigra. The sequence goes on along the minus strand of OX422215.1, from coordinate 242,691,447 downwards.
TGATTATGCCAAACAGGGAGACAATGTACAAGTACCCCAAAAGGTACACCAAGCAAGGATGGATGATGCGTGCAACATGGGGATATACATGTGATCCTAGGTGCACGTGGTGTGAAGTGTACATGGAGAATTTTCTACAAGTGTGTGAATATAAGCATAGGCACGGGATATACACGTGAGAAAGGGGGATAGGCAGATATGGCGGGGGGGGGGGGGGGGAACACAAACAAATATAACATCCATGTAAATAGAAACAAGCCCACAAAATATAATAAAAAATAAAATCCCCAGCGGAGTCGCCACTGTGGCCATCCCCGATCCCCGCTGCGGAGGGAGGAAGGGATCCTTCGGGTCCCGCGCGTCCCCTCTCGGGAGAGCGCTTCGGCCGGCTTCGATTTGTGAGGTGTGAAGATGTAGAGAGATTTAGAGTCGCTAGTCTATTTTACTCAAAACAAAAAAAAAGAAAAAGGGTAAGCCACCCCGAAGGATGGCATCCAAAGACATACTGGTGCGTGCGAAACCAAATGATTCGAGAAGGGTTCGGGGGCTTAGTTACAAAATGGGAAGGTGTTAGGCACCCATTCCTCCCTTTCGGTTTCTCATGGATATTTGATATTTTCCTGTATATTTCCCCCGTGATATGTGTGCATGTGTATATATAGAATGGAGGTAGGAATTCTAGACTTGTATCATAGAAAAGACAAAGCGAGTCATCCGTAGGAATGTGAGATTAGTGTAGAAAATAAGATTTACGTGATTACCCCTACGTTGACCATTATAAAGGAACGATAATCCATATGGAATAATACGTTACTAAGAACAAGTATATAGAATATAATGGAAAATGAGATAAAGAGAAGATAGAAAATAAGAGAAAAAGATAGAAAAGGACTCGAGTTTTGGGTTTTACCCCGAGACGCCTACGTAGCCTATAAAGGCATCAAAGTCCACGTAGTTAGCACATAAATGAGGGGTGGGGTTTAACCCATAAATCCAAATGGAGAAATCTCTTATTTGTAAGTGTGTGTGTGTGTGTGTGTAGAAAAAATGTTTTGGTTGTGAGAAAAGAGTGGAAAAGGTGTGAGAATCCCTACTTGGAATTTATGAGCAAACCCTCTTTTTCTTATTTTTTGGGTTTTTTATTTTTATGAAAATAAGAGATTTGCAATACTACTAGATAAAAAGTTTGTTAGGATATGTGAACTAAGATGATTAAAGTGCTTAAGTAATAAAACAAGTTATTGCAAATTTAAAAAGAGAAAAGTGAGAGAGATGGACCTTCTTGGAGACTTTGAGCTTGATCTTAAATGTTGAAAGGCAACCCTTGCACTTGGATGATGATGGAGAGTGGTTAATTCATCAAGTTTGATGAAAGGGATGATCAAAAGTGGAAGTGAAAAAGGGATTTGAAAGTTGAAATCATGCTGCCTTCGAGAGAGGTTTCTGGGGGTTTGCTGAGAGTGATTTGCCTCTAATCTGAGCTCCCATGAAAATGAGGCCAAGGCCTCATTTTATATCCCCAGGGGACTGCTGATCGGCTTAGAGCCCTTCCTACCTGCCGACAGGAAGGAGCCGATAGGCACGTTCTGGGACCTGCCGTTTGGAAGTGTGTTTCAAGCTTTTTTGGAAAATTGGCCGCCGAGGTTAAACCATTGGTCAGAATCGTGCACGAGGCATACCGTTGGAAAGGTATTTTAGAGACCTTCGAAAGTCCTTGGGATCGCCCCCGAGTTCGGGAGTTGACTTTGGGTCAAATGTGGCTCGGAAGCGTTTGTTAGTCCGCTGGACGTGGAATCGTTCGGACGCAAATGGGTCATTCTCCGCATGGTAAGTACGAATCGTGAACGAGATGGACCGTTAGAAAGGTTAGGATGTGTAATTTGACATTCCAAAGAGTTTGGCCCAGTTTGGGGAGTTGACTTTGGTCAACTGGGCCCGAGAAGCATTCGGTGACCTCTCGGAGTCAAACGGATCATTCGTCCGCATGGTAAGTCAGAATCACGTACGGGATGGACCCTTGGAAAGGGTATTCAGTGAACTTAGGAGATTCATTCAGCCTCGGTCGAGCTATAGAGTTGACTTGGGTCAAATAGAGCCTGAAAGCGCCTGCTGGCCTCCAGGTTGGGTTTCGGATGCAAACGGATCATTCGTCCGCATGGTAAGTCAGAATCGCGCATGAGGCAGACCGTTTGAAAGGGTATTCAGTGCCCTTCAAATATTCATTGAGTCTCGGTCGAGATGAAGAGTTTGAATTTTGGTTCAAACTGAGACGGGGAGTGCCCAATGGATTTTAGATCAGTACTCGGCACGTGATCAGGGTTCAGTGATGAGTGGAGGTACTAGGGACCTAAGGAGAGCTAGGGGGTAGCGAAATGAGGTGTCTACAGGCATATGAGGGTGAGAAGTCCTATGAATTTTGTAGTGTTTCATCAGCTGATTAAAAGTGGGTTAGGGATGGAAACCTCATAACACAAAGGAGATCCATTAGAGAGAGAAGATAGATTATTCTAAAAGCCTAAGGACGAATTGGTGAAGGATTCAAAGGGTTCTTACACCACAAACTAGTTAGGATGGAAGATTGAAGGAGAAAGATAATCAATCACCAACAAAAATCATGAAATCAGATCATCTCTAAATAAGGCAAGTGGTTATTTGAAAATTATTTTGAGTTATAATATCCATGTATAGGATTTTCAAATAATTGATTTTAATGAATATTCTTGGAGAAAAGGAATTGATTAATTGAATGTTTGGGTAGAAATCACATGTAGTTTAATTTATATCTGTAGAGGATTAAAAATCAGAGAAATTATGATGGTTAAAACGAATTAAAATATGGGTTGATGATTGAAAACATGGGAAGAACATGTTATATTAGGTTTCTTGGATAGTTAGATGATTTGAATTATTCTGGGCTAAATTGGAAGAATTTTTAATGTTTAATTCGTTGAAAATCATCCTAGCATGTGTAGAAATGGTTCGATATCGTTAGATACAAGTTTGGTGGACTATCATGGGAGTCAAATATTTAAATATGGTGAAAAATGCATGAAGAAGAAGAAGAAGAACTGCGTCTATCACTGCTCGATCGATTGATCGACCCTTGAATGTCGATCGATCGATGATTAAGGTCGATCAATCGACCCTGGCAGATTTTGGGTTATAAGGACATAATTTTATAAATGTCCAGGGTAGAATCAAGTAATTTTCTATTTTCCCTATATCACAGTTTGTATCTCTAATACCACTACATTCGACACGTTATCACGATCATCCACGATGGCCTTTATTCGAATCCATGCATCCATCATCTTCACACGTTCATTATGATACATGCGACGTGTTACTCATCTCTTTCCCACTAATCCATGATGCATTATTGGGAAAATGATTTATTGGAGTTGTTTATATTTTCATAAATATTTGGAAATTTTTTTCAGAAAATGTTTTCTCGAAGTCTAATTTATTTTTATCAAAAGTAGAAATTTTTCTAAGTGTAGAAGCGGTGTGGCTTGATCGACGAGGTCGTTCAAACGAGTTCACACTATTGTTCGAGCGAGATAAGAATCTCGCTCTAAGTCATTCGAATGACACGTTTCCTTCGTTCGAGCGTCGTCGCCGCCTCGATTTTTGTATAAATACCAGTGTTCCTCCTACACGTTTTTCAAGTCTTTTTCCAACACGATTTCTGTGAAAAATTGCCCAGTAAACAGACTTCACCTTTGAAGGTTTTATGCCTTCTTTATTCACATAAACACTCCCATCTATGTATGTGAATCTTTAAACCTTCATGAGGATCATTTTTACTGATCTGGAGTAATTTGTGGAGAAGCCGTTCTCTTCTTCGTTGCTACCCACCTGGAGTTCTTGCAGGAAATTCCAGCCGAGACATCAAAACTGACGCCTGAGGGTATTTCTTTTGTTGCTATTATTTTCATTGTAATTCGTGTAACCATTTTTACACATTATAGTGAAAATAAAAAGGTTTTGCCCCTTTGGGGGATTTTTCTCATTTGTGTGTTTTGAATGTGATTAAATATTCTTGCATGATGATATTATTTCCAATCATATCTAGATGCATGTTTTAGGATTTAATTGAAAAACTGAGATTTAATTAAATAATTTCTTAATTTGGATGCATGCACACTCTTCAAATTGGTATCAGAGCCAATTACACAATTATACCGTGTAATTTTCTGCAAATTTTTTCTAAGATATCAATTTCTAGAAAAAAAATTGATTTTTGAAAAAGGGCGTGTTCAATGGAGAAATTATATAATAAAATGCTAGTTTTTGACGGGACAAATTATGCTCACTGGAAAGCCCGAATGAAATTTTCTTTAAAGGCCATTGATCAAAGAGTCTGGATTTTGGTTGAAAGAGGGTGGAAACCTCCCTCAATCACTGTTGAGAATGTGACTAGTTTAAAATTTGTCACTGCTTGGACTGAAGAAGAATTTAAATGGTCATCTTTTAATTCTAAGGGTTTAAGTGCTATTTCTGGTTTCGTCACACTTGAGGAGTTCCGACGCATAATGACGTGCACCACGTCAAAAGAGGCATGGGATGTTTTATAACTTACCCATGAAGGAACTAATGCTATGAAAGAGTCTAAACTGCAAAATTTAACAACTCAATTTGAAACAATCACCATGTTTGAGATTGAATGTTTTGATGAATTTTAATATAGGTTGTCTGATATTGTAAAAACTAGCTTTAATCTTGGTGAACAAATTCCTAATGCTAGAGTTGTTAAAAAGATTCTAAGATCACTGCCTAAGCGTTTTATCCATAAAGTCACTGTGCTAAATTCTATGGGTAATTTAAACACGCTTAAATTGGAGGCACTTGTAGGAGACTTACAAAAGTATGAAATTGATATGTTTCCTAAATATGTCAAGCCTAAAGATAAGGGAATTTCACTTAATGCCCAGGAGATAAAGAGTGAGGGGACGGCAAGAAAGAGAGTTGAGTCATCTAGAAAAAGGGATATTAAACGTTAGATTTTGAGTGTGACTTTGATTTAGATGATCTGGCTTTTTTTGCTAAAAATTTCAAGAAAAATCTCAAATTCAAGAAAAATGGAAATTTTAAAGATAAAAAGAGTTTTGAGAAAAATAAATTTGAAAAGAAAAATGAAAAAGATTTTAAAGACCCTCCTAAGAAATATAGTGAGAGATGTTATAAGTGCGATGGTAAGGGTCATAAAGCTTTTGAGTGTGCTACCAGGATGAACAGACTTGCCAAAGAAAAGGGAAAATTTATCCTTAATGATACCCTTAGTAACGATAGTGAGGTCGAGTCGGTGGACTCTAGAGATGATTCACTGCATGAATGTAACTTCACCGCATTCATGGCTAGTCATGTGAGTACTTCTAGTGCTCCTCACGAAGATGAGGATGCTACTTCATAGGGACACCTCGACAATGAGAACGATGTGAGTGAGGGGGATGATTATGCAAGGAGAGCGAGAGTAATCTTTAACGTGCCTATGTTGAGTCATATAATGAGTCATTTAAAACCAAAAAGCGTAACAAAGCGTTAGTTCTTAGGATCACCGCTTTAGAGGAAGATTTAGAAGACGCCAGAGAGAGATTTCTCCACCTACACTACCTTGAGAGAGAGAGAGAGAGTCTGCCTGTGTTGAGAAAGAAAGTTTATTTAGAGAGAGAGAGATAAACTATTTGGAGAGAGAGAGAGAGATATTTTGAGAAAGAGAAACGAGACTTGACTAAACAAGTGGCTAGTCTTACGAGTGATCTCCATTCCTCCCTAGAGACTCGAAAAAAACTTGAAGCCCTTGTATCCCAGCTTACTCATGATCTTGAGAAAGTACGAGAAGTTAAGGTTCAAATAGAGGACAAACATGGAAATATGGGAAAGATGCTCCTCGGTCCTGCTTTAGGTTTTGGTGATAGGAAGGGAATAGGTTTTGATGGTGCCTCCAGGTCCCAAATTGCACCTGGACCAGTTCCTGAGTTTACTACGACTCCATATGGCCATCGTATAAAATAACAAAGAAGAGCTCGACCAAGAAAAGCAAAGCCAGGTCTGCCAAAGATTGTGTTCTTTTGTACGTACTTCAAAAGAAAATGCCACCTCAGGGAGTTTGGCTATAGTTTGGTTCGAACACGACATACTATTGCTCCACCATATCATACTGATGATTTTGCCAGTCTGAGAGAGCGTGTTGAGTTTTTAGCTGCCACATCACAGAGTTTAATGGAGGAATTCGGAAGGACGTCTTTACCGTCAGTGAATGCTTCTTGAATCCCGACTAAAACAACAAACAATAAGGGTAAACAAAAGGTTACCACTTCTTGGGTACCTAAGAAATAGGAAAAGGCCCTTGTTGTTAATGTCTCTCTCAAAGAACATAATACCTCACAGTGATATTTTGATGGTGGTTGCTCCAGACATATGACAAATGATGTCTCATTTTTTACCTACCTAGAGGAGTATAAGGAAGGTATAGTCACCTTTGGAGATGGTAGAAATTCTAGCATTGTAAGACGAGGTACAGTAGAGTTACCAGGATTTCCTAAGCTAGACAATTTTTTCTACATCAAAGGTTTGAAAGCAAACCTTCTCAGCATTAGCCAGCTGTGCGATGCTGACTTTGTCGTAAAGTTTGATCGGTACGGGTGTAATGTCTATAATCAAGCCGGTAAAGTTTTAGTGCAAGGGGTGAGGATAGAGGATAATTGCTATGGGACTGTGCCCACATCCTCACTTGTCTGCAAAACCACCACAATCACTCCTATGGATTTGTGGCACCAACGTCTAGGTCATGTGAACGTTAGAGATTTGACATGCTTAGCTAAAATGGACCCAGTACATGGCTTACCATCACTTGGAAAGCCAACTTCCACGAGTTGTGGATCCTGTCAGTTGGGAAAGAAAATCCGTAGCCCCCATAGGAAGTTGCATTCCATTACCACCTCTCGTGTACTTGAGTTGATTCACATTAATCTTATGGGTCCTACTCGTACTGAGAGTCTGGGTGGTAAAAGGTATATCCTCCTGGTGGATGATTTCTCCAGATATTCGATTGTAGGTTTTCTGAGAGAGAAATCCGATGATGTAGAGTTTTTAACGACCAAGTGTCGTGTCCTGTAAAATCAACACGAAGTCACTATTAACAGGATACATAGTGACAATGGCACGAAATTTAAGGAAACAAAGGTGATGTGATAGCCTTAGAATCAAACATGAGTTTTCTTCTGTGAAGACGCCTCAGTAAAAGGGAATTGTTAAGAGAAAAAATTGGACGATTCAGGAAATGGATAGATCTATGCTTCTAGGTCTAAGGTTGCTAGGAAATTTTGGGCAGAGGCAGTGTCTAATGCATGCCACATGGTGAATAGGGTTTACCTGCGTCCACACACACTTAGGACTCCTTATGAATTGTGGATTGGAAAGAAACACAAACTTCCATATTTTTATGTCTTTGGGAGTAAATGTTACATATTACGGGATAGAGAACAATTAGGAAAGTTTGACTCCCAGAGCGACGAGGGCATATTTCTAGGATATTCATCAAATAGTAGAGCGTACCGGGTTTTTAACCTAAAGAGATCTATGGTTATGGAGTCAATAAACATCACCGTACAAGGTGACTAACCTTCGACGTTTATTGATCCTAGTCTTCAGTGTGAGGATGAGGAATTTTCTAGAAGCGTTTTACTTGTCCCTCACCCACACCCTATGGACCCCACTCCTGTGTTAGGGGACATACCTGCTTGGGTTCACAAGAGTCATGATCCCTCTTCCATTGTTTGCGATCCCACTTTAGGGGTCAAGACTCCTGCTCAGCTAGAGGACGTTGTTAGTCATTTTTGCTACATGTCCACAATTGAGCCCAAGAATTATAAAGAAGCACTCAAGGATGAACACTGGATATCTTCCATACAGGATGAGTTGCTTCAGTTTAAACAGAATAATATTTGGGAACTTGTAACCCGACTTAGTGAGACAAATGTGATAGGTACCAAGTGGGTTTTCAATAATAAAATGGATGAAAATGGTACCATAATCAGAATAAGTCTAGGTTGGTCGCTCAAGGCTACACACAGATAGAGGGTGTAGACTTTGGGGAGACATTTTCTCCTGTTGCGAGTCTTGAGTCCGTACGCTTAATACTCGCCATCGCATGTCATCTGCGATTTAAGTTATATCTGGTGGATGTTAAGAGTGCCTTTCTAAATGGCATTCTGTAGGTAGAGGTTTACGTGGAACAACCAAAAGGCTTTGAAGAATGTAAGCACCCTGATCATGTCTACTATTTGAGGAAAGACTTATATGGTTTGAAGCAAGCACCCCGTGCTTGGTACGAGAGGCTTACTTCCTATATCTTAGCCCGTGGCTTCAAGAGAGGGGCGTTGATATGACGTTATTGGTTAGGAGAGATGACGGTGCTATTTTGGTCGCTCAGGTCTATGTGGACGACATAGTCTTTGGATCCACGTGCTCCCATCATGCTCACCACTTTAAGGAGGAGATGAAAAGTGATTTTGAGATGATCATGGTAGGTGAGCTTACTTTCTTCCTTGGTCTCCAGGTTTGTCACCTAGAGGATGAGAGGTTCATCTCCTAATCCAAGTATGCTAGAGACCTAGTGAAGAAATTTCGTTTAGACTCCATTAAGCATGCATGTACACCTATGATTACTTCTATAAAGCTTAGTAAGGACATTTCAAGCAAGGACATAGAGCAAACCTTGTATCTCAGTATGATAGGTAGTCTTTGCTAGTTGACTACCAGTCGTCCTGACATAGCGTTTAGTATTGGAGTCTGTGCGTGATATCAGGCATCCCCAAAAGAGTCACACTTACTCGCTCTAAAATGTATTATCAAATACGTGAGTGGGACTCTCTTATACGGTATTTGGTATTCCTTTGATTTCGATGACCATTTGTCCGCCTATTCAGATACCGATTGGGCCAAGGATGTCGATGGTTATAGGAACACTTCTAGTGGGTGTTTCTATTTTCGTTCTGCTCTTGTCTCCTTGTTGAGAAATAAGTAAAACTCTATCTCTTTATCCACTGCGGAGGCTGAGTACATCGCTGTCGGGAGTTGTTGCACACAACTCTTGTGGATGAAGAAAATGTTGGAGGATTATGGAATTTCACAGGACACCCTAACTATCTCCTTTGATAACATGAGAGTGATACACACATCCCGCAATCCAGTCCAGAATTCGTGCACAAAGCACATCAGGATACGCGAGAACTTTATACGACAATTAGTTGAGGATAAAGTCATCTCCCTGAGTTTCGTACCCACCGAACGTCAATTGGTCGATATTTTCATGAAGCCTTTAGATGCCCTTAGATTTGAGAGTCTTAGGAAGTCTTTGGGGATTTGCACAGTTGATTGAGGGGTTGGTTCATGTCTAGGATAGAATGCATTGTCATGTTCATATCATATGATTCCTACTGCTAGGTTGTATCATTTGTATTATTATTTTTTGCTTTTTTATATTTTTTTGAAAAATCCAAAAAGATTTTCGTTTTTTAATTTTTTTTTAGAAAATCACAAAAAGATTTTTGTATTTTATTTGCACCTTTTATGGATGAGCATTTAAGATAACCGAGTCACAGATTTCATTCTATTTATCCATGTGACTATTTGATAGTGATTTTGAGACGCTACATCATTGCATCCATGTGTTTTATATTGATTGGAGTCTTTGAGATGTGATTAGTGATATCTTTCTACATGTTTGGTTCCTTATCTCCTTTATTGCACACATGCACGGCTTTATTTGATTATTGCACTTGTCTACCACATATTGGCCTCAATTCTGTCTATTCAACGAACCATATGCGATGAAACATGACAAGATTGGAATGCATGTAAAAAACTGTTTGGTGAGATTGTGTTTTTTTAAACGGATAAGGGATACTAAAGGTAATTATCGATCCATTGCGATTAAGCCACCGGTAAATCGGACCTAAAAATTGAGGAATTTTATTATTCGCGGTCCAAAGAGGTTAAAAGAGCCCGAAAAAATTAAAGGCAATAAAACACAATACATGCCAAATATTGGCCATTAGGTTTCACCATCAATTCTCCAAAGTTTGAGAATTTAGATCACCTCTACTCAAAATATAAATCTGAGGGAGTTTGATTGGATAATTTAAACGGGTTTGCACTTCCTTGAAAGTCCTTAAAAAGCATTAAATCGTTTTGGATGTTATTGGTGTGGAAATCACTTTGATCTTTGATTTGTTGATTTGATTGAGTCAATGTCTCATATTTCCATCTTTTTACACCTAAGGAAGATGTTGAGTGGATTCGTTAGGATTATCCAATATTCATCGTGCACATATGTCATGTTTTTATGCATTGATTTTCCTATCGAATTTTATCACACCCCTACATTTACACTATCATCGACTTGGTTGTTTTTGTTTTCTTTCATGGTGTGATTCTTTGTTGTATATTTTGTATGAAAAATTTTGAAAAATTCAAAAATAGCAAGTTTATTACCATGTGACATTTTTCATATTTATGCTTCTCATATCTGTCTATTTGGGGAAATTATAAAAAAGGGGAGAATGAATTATGGGGGAGAATTTTGTTGATTTATCAATGATTTGCATAATCTTAATTGATCTTTGATTTTTCATATCATTATATTTTAAACTGTTGCTTGTCACGGGTATCTTCTTTATCTCATGTATGTAGGTACAAAGTTGATTTATTGGATTGCACACCCTGATGAGAAAACTTTGGGAGTTTCTAAAGAGCTGAAGATTTGAAGATGCTGAAGTTTGATTGAAGACATGTTATTTAGTATTCTTAGTTTGAGGGTTTAATGGGGATATTATATATATGTCATTTGTTTTATAGAGATTGCATAATTCGGATTTTTTATGTATGTACCGGCATAGACATAGCGGGAGATTTGTAAGGACATAAGTTTATAAATGTCCAGGGTAGAATCTAGGAATTCTGTGTTTTCCCTATATCATAGTTTGTATGTCTGATATCGCTATATTCGGTACGTCATCACGATCATCCATGACGTCCTTTATTTGAATTCGTGCATCCGTCATCTTCACACGTGCATCATTCTACATGTGACGTGATGATCATTTGTTTCCCACTACTCCAAAACGCATTATTAGTAGGGAGTTGTTTATATTTGCATAAATATTTGGGAATTTTTTCAAAAAAAGTTTTTTCGAAGTCTGATTAATTTTTATGAAAAGCAAAAAAAAATTTAAGTGCAGAAGAGAAGTGCCTCGGTCGTCGAGCTCATTTAAATGAGTTCACACTATCGTTCGAGCGAGATAAGCATCTTGTGTGAAGTTGTTCGAATGACACGTGTCCTTCGTTCGATCAAGATGCCTATCTCGTTCGAGCGACACCGCCGCCTCAATTTTTGTATAAATACCAGTGTTCCTTCTACACGTTTTCAAGTCTTTTTCCAACATGATTTCTGCGAAAAACTTCCCAGAAAATAGGCTTCACCTTTGAAGGTTTTATGCCTTCTTTATTCACATAAACACTCCCATCTATGTATATGAATCTTTAAACCTTCATGAGGATCATTTTTACTCATTTGGAGTAATTTATGGAGATTCCGTTCTCTTTTTCATTGCTTCCCACCTGGAGTTCTTGCGGTAGATTCCAACCGATACATCGAAACCGATGTCTGAGAGTATTTCGTATGTCGCTCTTATTTTCATTGTAATCCGTGTAACCGTTTTTACAAATTATAGTGAAAATAAAAAGGTTTTGACCCTTTGGGGGATTTTTCCTCATTTGTGTGTTTTGTGTGTGATTTATTATTCTTGTATGATGATATTATTTCCAATCACATCTAGATGCATGTTTTAGGATTTAATTAAAAACTGAGATTTAATTAAATAAGTTCTTAATTTGAATGCACGCACACTCTTCACTCAATTGCTGACGCTTGATATGAACCTTAGTGATGATCTTTTTACTAAGTGGGGACTTGGAGAGTACCAGTACGTGTATAGTGTTGGTCTGTTATAATCATTAAGTTCAAGATTGGAAGTGATGGACTGACAAGGATAAACCGATCGAGTAGTGTATTAAAAATTCGGAATTTGAGTTAGGAAGAGATTAAATGTAATCCCCAAGGGTATATCAGTAGGTTAGAGATAGATTAACTACTGAAATTAATAATGGGGTAACTAGGGCCCTTAGAGTTTTATGAATACTAAATAAAAATACGATAGTGAGATAAATTGTAAATAAATAAGTACGGTGAATATTAAAGAGAAAATATTATGTATGAACACTATTATTAGGTTGTGTGTATACCTACTGAATTATATAGATACTTAGGTGGAGAGAATACATAAATTATAATTCCCTATATTAGGGTCAAGGTAGGATTCCGAACTAATATATGGAAATAGTAAGTTAGGGTTGTGAGGAAAGAGTTACGAACCGATCTATGTATAAAATTTCATTAGTGGGGTCGAGGTGATTTTTTTGAACAACTACATGAAATGAATTTGGGGTTGAGGTGACATTCCGAACCAAACTCTTACTTGGTGTCGATGGACCATTCGAAACCAAGAGTCCTTGATGTGTGTTAAGAGGATATATTAGTAATGAATGAATTTATAAGTATATGTTGTATGTGAAATGTATACCATATTAATAATCTACTTATGCGAGTTAGTAGATAATGAGGTGTCGTGATTACATCTAAAAGAAAATTAAGTAGGAGAAATTAATTATAATTCGGTTAAAGGTAACAAGATGTGAAAAGTTTTCTAAGTACATAAATATTGAGATATGACTAATATTACATACTAAGCGGGAGATATGGTAACTACGTCGCGTAGATGAGTTCAGTTGAATACTATGGTTCAGTTAGCTTGAGTATTATAGCTAGGTGGGAAAAGTACGGGATGTTAGGCGTGCACTATAGATGAGGGGTGAGGTAACTCAAGAGAGTGTACGCGAAATCTTAACATGTGTAATGAATAACTCATTTTATTGTGATAATCACTTAATAAATATTTTTAAAATGTTTTCAGTACTAACTCTTCCTATCCAAATATGTTCAAAATCTTTTAGGTGTCTAGACACACGGACGCCAGACTTTAGGATTCTGTACTGGGACTCGTAGTTGCAGCTTTGTGGACGCTGGAAGGACTTTTCATAGACGATTCATTTATTCATATCTAGTGTAGGATCTCATTTTAGTACTCTCTATTGGGGCATGTTGTCCACTGCCATTATTTTAGTTTTTATTTTTGGTTTTGGATTATATTAGCTTTTATTTAGAAGTTTTGGATTTTAGCCGATTGTTCACTCGACAAGACTTGATTCTTTATATATTTCTAGATGGTTTGATTCATAGTTTATTGTGAATGTTTATCTCTTACTTCCGTATGAGTAAATTGTCTTCTGTTAATGAAAGATAAAATTTGGCACCGGTCTAATTTCACTTAGGTGATTAGTAATTAAAACGTTTTCGACAATGATGCTAAGAATGAACCAACTGAGAAACCTATTTTAATTTAATTTAGGACTGATCACTCGGGATTTAATGGAGTCAACTTACTCCCTTAGTCTTATGATGGGATGTGTTAACCGTGTATGGTTAGTTTTGAAGATTAAAGTATAAGTAATTACATGAGAGCCGATGGCATCAGAAATATTATTTGGTGGGTTTGTGGTGATGTTATGTAATGCGGTAAGTGACACGTGGCACTACCAGCACGGTGTCGATTCCTTTCTTTAGTTGAGATTATTTGCTTACGAATAGATTATAGTCGTATTATGCATTTTCTCTGGTTGAGATTATGTTTGATATTATAGGTACATAATTTTTATAAATTGTGTTGGATAAATTTTGTTAA